>OZ025251.1:48875027-49017376 GCA_964019135.1 Arenicola marina
GGTGCGAGTGGCCAACCATTGACATACTGTCCCCGTGTTACAGGGTGAGAGTGGCCAACCATAGACATACTGCCCCCGTGTTACCTGGTGCGAGTGGCCAACCATAGACATACTGCCCCCCTGTTACCTGGTGAGAGTGGCCAACCATAGACATACTGCCCCCGTGTTACATGCTGAGAGTGGCCAACCATAGACATACTGCCCCCGTGTTACCTGGTGAGAGTGGCCTACCATAGACATACTGCCCTCCTGTTACCTGGTGAGAGTGACCAACCATAGACATACTGCCCCCATGTTACCTTGTGAGAGTGGCCAACCATAGACATACCGCCCCCCGCGTTACCAGGTGAGAGTGGCCAACCATAGACATACTGCCCCCGTGTACCTGGTGAGAGTGGCCAACCATAGACATACTGCCCCCCTGTTACCTGGTGAGAGTGGCCAACCATAGACATACTGCCCCTGTGTTACCTGGTGAGAGTGGCCAACCATAGACATACTGCCCCTGTGTTACCTGGTGAGAGTGGCCAACCATAGACATACTGCCCTCCTGTTACCTGGTGAGAGTGACCAACCATAGACATACTGCCCCCCTGTTACCTGGTGAGAGTGGCCAACCATAGACATACTGCCCCCCTGTTACCTGGTGAGAGTGGCCAACCATAGACATACTGCCCCCGTGTTACCTGGTGCGAGTGGCCAACCATAGACATACTGGCCCCGTGTTACATGCTGAGAGTGGCCAACCATAGACATACTGCCCCCATGTTACCTGGTGAGAGAGGCCAACCATAGACATACTGCCCCCATGTTACCTGGTGAGAGTGGCCAACCATAGACATACTGCCCCCGTGTTACCTGGTGCGAGTGGCCAACCATAGACATACTGTCCCCGTGTTACAGGGTAAGAGTGGCCAACCATAGACATACTGCCCCCGTGTTACCTGGTGCGAGTGGCCAACCATAGACATACTGCCCCCCTGTTACCTGGTGAGAGTGGCCAACCATAGACATACTGCCCCCGTGTTACATGCTGAGAGTGGCCAACCATAGACATACTGCCCCCGTGTTACCTGGTGAGAGTGGCCTACCATAGACATACTGCCCTCCTGTTACCTGGTGAGAGTGACCAACCATAGACATACTGCCCCCATGTTACCTTGTGAGAGTGGCCAACCATAGACATACCGCCCCCCGCGTTACCAGGTGAGAGTGGCCAACCATAGACATACTGCCCCCGTGTACCTGGTGAGAGTGGCCAACCATAGACATACTGCCCCCCTGTTACCTGGTGAGAGTGGCCAACCATAGACATACTGCCCCTGTGTTACCTGGTGAGAGTGGCCAACCATAGACATACTGCCCCTGTGTTACCTGGTGAGAGTGGCCAACCATAGACATACTGCCCTCCTGTTACCTGGTGAGAGTGACCAACCATAGACATACTGCCCCCCTGTTACCTGGTGAGAGTGGCCAACCATAGACATACTGCCCCCCTGTTACCTGGTGAGAGTGGCCAACCATAGACATACTGCCCCCGTGTTACCTGGTGCGAGTGGCCAACCATAGACATACTGTCCCCGTGTTACAGGGTGAGAGTGGCCAACCATAGACATACTGTCCCCGTGTTACCTGCTGAGAGTGGCCAACCATAGACATACTGCCCCTGTGTTACCTGGTGAGAGTGGCCAACCATAGACATACTGCCCCCGTGTTACCTGGTGCGAGTGGCCAACCATAGACATACTGCCCCCCTGTTACATGGTGCGAGTGGCCAACCATAGACATACTGCCCCCATGTTACCTGGTGAGAGTGGCCAACCATAGACATACTGCCCCCGTGTTACCTGGTGAGAGTGGCCAACCATAGACATACTGCCCCCGTGTTACCTGCTGAGAGTGGCCAACCATAGACATACTGCCCCCGTGTTACCTGCTGAGAGTGGCCAACCATAGACATACTGCCCTCCTGTTACCTGGTGAGAGTGGCCAACCATAGACATACTGCCCCCGTGTTACCTAGTGAGAGTGGCCAACCATAGACATACTGCCCCCGTGTTACCTGGTGAGAGTGGCCAACCATAGACATACTGCCCTCCTGTTACCTGGTGAGAGTGGCCAACCATAGACATACTGCCCTCCTGTTACCTGGTGAGAGTGACCAACCATAGACATACTGCCCCCGTGTTACCTGGTGAGAGTGGCCAACCATAGACATACTGCCCCCGTGTTACCTGCTGAGAGTGGCCAACCATAGACATGCTGCCCCCGTGTTACCTGGTGAGAGTGGCCAACCATAGACATACTGCCCTCCTGTTACCTGGTGAGAGTGACCAACCATAGACATACTGCCCCCGTGTTACCTGGTGAGAGTGGCCAACCATAGACATACTGCCCCCGTGTTACCTGCTGAGAGTGGCCAACCATAGACATACTGCCCCCGTGTTACCTGCTGAGAGTGGCCAACCATAGACATACTGCCCTCCTGTTACCTGGTGAGAGTGGCCAACCATAGACATACTGCCCCCGTGTTACCTAGTGAGAGTGGCCAACCACAGACATACTGCCCCCGTGTTACCTGCTGAGAGTGGCCAACCATAGACATACTGCCCTCCTGTTACCTGGTGAGAGTGGCCAACCATAGACATACTGCCCCCGTGTTACCTGCTGAGAGTGGCCAACCATAGACATACTGCCCTCCTGTTACCTGGTGAGAGTGGCCAACCATAGACATACTGCCCCCGTGTTACCTGCTGAGAGTGGCCAACCATAGACATACCGCCCCCCCCCCCTGTTACCTGGTGAGAGTGGACAAACATAGACATACTGCCCCCTGTTACATGGTGAGAGTGGCCAACCATAGACATACTGCCCCCGTGTTACCTGGTGAGAGTGGCCAACCATAGACATACTGCCCTCCTGTTACCTGGTGAGAGTGGCCAACCATAGACATACTGCCCTCCTGTTACCTGGTGAGAGTGGCCAACCATAGACATACTGCCCCCCTGTTACCTGCTGAGAGTGGCCAACCATAGACATACTGCCCCCGTGTTACCTGCTGAGAGTGGCCAACCATAGACATACCGCCCCCCCCCCCTGTTACCTGGTGAGAGTGGACAAACATAGACATACTGCCCCCTGTTACATGGTGAGAGTGGCCAACCATAGACATACTGCCGCCTGTTACATGGTGAGAGTGGCCAACCATAGACATACTGCCCCACCCGTTACCTGCTGAGAGTGGCTAATCGTAAACATACTGCCCCCGTGTTAACAGTCGATCTGTCTCCCCTGTACGTCGTGTCTGACCCAACTGCACGCCACGCGGTGAATATGGAAGATCACAAAACAAGTACTGTGTTCTTCACAAAAAAGGCAATCCATTTGAATCCCTTTGAAACAGAAGACGACACAACGGTACAGTTTAGAGGTACAGACATCAGCCATTCACACACCCTCTATGACATATACCAACATTTGCTTCCTCAAGTCATTGGAGCTGAAAGAAAACCCTGCTAAGTGGGTAGAAAAAGGCATTAGTAAGTTGTGAAGAGGGGCAGAGAAAGGTTATATTACAGGCACCGGTTGCTACGGAAACAACCAAGTTTTAAGTCAGTAATTGGCTTCGAGAGATCTATTGGATTGCTCGAGTAAGGAGATCGAGGGTGGTGAGGCAGGGTGGCCAGCCGGGGTGCTGAGCCAGGGTGGCGAGAAGTCCGCTCTCACTCCCCGCCCTGAGGGAATAACTCAGAGCGTGTTCCTCAGTGCTGGGGCTGGTGGCAATGCCTTCACAACATGTGTTCCCTCTTTACCACTTGAACCGATGGCAATTCCATATGCCTGGCTGGCCTTAATAACTGATGGCGGCGACAGGCAGGATGCGTTACGGAGGTCAGAGAGGGAAGGTACGCGGCATAGGGATGGTACGCAATATAGGGATGGTACGCAGCATAGGGATGGTGGGCTGGTACGCAGCACAGGGATTTACGCAGTATAGAGATGGTACACTGTATAGGGATGGTACGCAGTATAGGGATTGTGGGATGGTACGCAGTATAGGGATGGTACGCCGAATAGGGATGGTGGGATTGTACGCAATATAGGGATGGTACACGGTATTTGAATGGTACGCAGCATAGGAATGGTACGCAGTCTAGGGATGGTGGGAAGGTACGCAGTATAGGGATGGTACACAGTATAGGGATGGTGGGATTGTACGCAGTATAGGGATGGTACGCAGTATAGGAATGGTACGCAGCATATGGATGGTACACAGTATAGGGATGGTGGGATTGTACGCAGTATAGGGATGGTACGCAGCATATGGATGGTACACAGTATAGGGATGGTACGCAGCATAGGGATGATACACAGTGTAGGGATAGTACACAGTATCGAGATGGTAAGCAATACCGGGATGGTACGCAGCCTAGGGATGGCACGCACTATAGGGATGGTTGTATGGTACGCAGTATAGGGATGGTACGCAGAATAGGAATGGAACGCAATATAGGGATGGTACGCAGCATAGGAATGGAACGCAGTGTAGGGATGGTACGCATAGGGGGGGTGCGCAGTATAGGGATGGTACACAGTATAGGGATGGTAGGCACTATAGGGATGATATAAGGATGGCACGCAATATAGGGATGGTACGCAGCATAGGAATGGAACGCAGCATAGGGATGGTACGCAGCATGAAGATGGTACGCAGTGTAGGGATGGTACGCATAGGGGGGGTGCGCAGTATAGGGATGGTACACAGTATAGGGATGGTAGGCACTATAGGGATGGTGGGATGGTGCGCATTATAGGGAAGGAACGCAGTATAGAGATGGTGGGATGGTGCACAGTATAGAGATGGTACACAGTATAGGGATGGGACACAGTATAGGGATGGTACACAGTATAGGGAAGGAACGCAGTATAGGGATGGTGGGATGGTGCGCAGTATAGAGATGGTGGGATGGTGCGCACTATAGGGATGGTGGGATGGTGCACAGTATAGGGATGGTACACAGTATAGGGATGGGACACAGTATAGGGATGGTATGCATTATGGGGATGCTGGGATGGTACACATTATACGGATGGTACAGAGAATAGGGATGGAACGCACTATAGGAATGCTGGGATGGTACAGGGTATAGAGATAGTGCGCGGTATAGGGATGGTACGCAGTATAGGGATGGTACACACTATTGGGATGGTGGGATGGTACACAGTATAGCGATGGTACGCAGTATAGGGATGGTACGCAGTATAGGGATGGCACGCAGGGATGGTACGCACGCAGGGATGGTACGCAGTATGGGAATGGTACGCAGTATGGGGATGGTACGCAGTCTAGAGATGGTACGCAGTATGGGGATGGTACGCAGTATAGGGATGGCACGCAGGGATGGTACGCACGCAGGGATGGTACGCAGTATGGGGATGGTACGCGGTATAAGGATGGTACGCAGTATAGGGATGGTACGCAGTATAGGGATGATACGCAGTATAGCGACGGTGGGATGGTACGCGGTATAAGGATGGTACGCAGTATAGGGATGGTACGCAGTATAGGGACGGTGGGATGGTACGCAGTATAGGGATGGTACGCAGTATAGGGATGGTACGCAGTATAAGGATGGTACGCAGTATAGGGACGGTGGGATGGTACGCAGTATGGGGATGGTACGCGGTAAAGAATGGTACGCCGTATAGGGATGGTACGCAGCATATGGACGGCGGGATGGTACGCAGTATAGGGATGGTACGCAGTATAGGGATGGTACGCGGTATTGGGATGGTACGCAGCATAGGGACGGTGGGATGGTACGCAGTATGGGGATGGTACGCAGTAAAGGGATGGTACGCAGTATAGGGATGGTACGCAGCATAGGGACGGTGAGATGGTACGCAGTATAGGGATGGTACGCAGTATAGGGATGGTACGCAGCATAAGGATCGTACGCAGTATAGGGATGGTACGCAGTATAGGGATGGTACGCAGTATAGGGATGGTACGCAGTATAGGGATGGTACGCAGCAGAGGAATGGGACGCAGCATAGAGATGGTACGCAGCATAGGGATGGTGGGATGGTACGCAGCATAGGGATGGTACGCAGTATAGGGATGGTACGCAGCAGAGGAATGGTACGCAGTATAGAGATGGTACGCAGTATAGGGGTGGTACGCAGAATAGGGATGGTGGGATGGTACGCAGTATAGGGGTGGTACGCAGTATAGGGACGGTGGGATGGTACGCAGTATAGGGATGGTACGCAGTATAGGGATGGTACGCAGTATAAGGATGGTACGCAGTATAGGGACGGTGGGATGGTACGCAGTATGGGGATGGTACGCGGTAAAGAATGGTACGCCGTATAGGGATGGTACGCAGCATATGGACGGCGGGATGGTACGCAGTATAGGGATGGTACGCAGTATAGGGATGGTACGCGGTATTGGGATGGTACGCAGCATAGAGACGGTGGGATGGTACGCAGTATGGGGATGGTACGCAGTAAAGGGATGGTACGCAGTATAGGGATGGTACGCAGCATAGGGACGGTGAGATGGTACGCAGTATAGGGATGGTACGCAGTATAGGGATGGTACGCAGTATAGGGATGGTACGCAGCAGAGGAATGGGACGCAGCATAGAGATGGTACGCAGCATAGGGATGGTGGGATGGTACGCAGCATAGGGATGGTACGCAGTATAGGGATGGTACGCAGCAGAGGAATGGTACGCAGTATAGAGATGGTACGCAGTATAGGGGTGGTACGCAGAATAGGGATGGTGGGATGGTACGCAGTATAGGGGTGGTACGCAGAATAGGGATGGTGGGATGGTACACAGTATAGGGATGGTACGCAGCATAAGGATCGTACGCCGTATAGGGATGGTACGCAGTATAGAGATGGTACGCAGTATAGGGATGATACGCAGTATAGGGATGGTGGGATGGTACGCAGCATAGGTATGGTACGCAGTATAGGGATGGTACGCGGTATAAGGATGGTACGCAGTAAGGGGATGGTACGCAGTAAGGGGATGGTACGCAGTATAGGGATGGTACGCAGTATAGGGATGGTACGCAGTAAGGGGATGGTACACAGTGTAGGGATGGTATGCAGTATAGGAATGGTCGCAGTGTAGGGATGGTGCACCATACCATCAGAGACTGAGGTGAAATAGCACAGTCTTGCTAACTAGACACATCTGATCTGGCTTTTTGTTTGTGGCTTCCATTACCGTCGGATTACTTTATGCTAATAAGCACGGTCGGTATACGTGTATTGGTAAGGGTTTAGCAGGTCTTTCTGCAAATAGAAATATCATTGCTTATGATTGAGAGTGTACGTCACGAGGACCGACGTCACGAGGTCATACGTCACGAAGACGAACGTCACGAGAACGAAAGTCACGAGAACGTACGTCACGAGGACGTATGTCACGAGGACGAACGTCACGAGGTCGAACGTCACGAAGACGAACGTCACAAGGACGAACGTCAAGAGGTCAAACGTCACGAAGACGGACGTCACGAGAACGAACATCACGAGGACGTACGTCACGAGGACGTACGTCACGAGGACGTATGTCACGAGAACGAACGTCACGAGGTCGAACGTCACGAGGACGAACGCCACGAGGACGAACGTCACGAGGACGAACGTCAAGAGGTCGAACGTCACGAGGACGTACGTCACGAGGACGTACGTCACGAGGACGTATGTCACGAGGACGTATGTCACGAGAACGAACGTCACGAGGTCGATCGTCACGAGGACGAACGCCACGAGGACGAACGTCACGAGGACGAACGTCACGAGGACGAACATCACGAGGACGTACGTCACGAGGACGTACGTCACGAGGTCGAACGTCACGAGGACGAACGCCACGAGGACGAACGTCACGAGGACGAACGTCACGAGGACGAACATCACGAGGACGTACGTCACGAGGACGTACGTCACGAGGACGTATGTCACGAGGACGAACGTCATGAGGACAAACGTCACGAGGACGAACGCCACGAGGACGAACGTCAAGAGGTCGAACGTCACGAGGACGAACGTCATGAGGACAAACGTCACGAGGACGAACGCCACGAGGACGAACGTCACGAGGACGAACGTCACGAGGACGAACGTCAAGAGGTCGAACGTCACGAGGACGTACGTCACGAGGACGAACGTCACGAGGACGTCACGAGGACGTCACGAGGACGTTGCGAGGACGGACGTCACGCGGTCGAACGTCACGAGGGCGAACGTCACGAGGACGTCACGAGGACGTCACGAGGACGAACGTAAGGAGAACGTACGTCACGAGGACGGACGTCACGAGGACGGACGCACGAGGACAGACGCACGATGACAGTCGTCACGAGGGCGGACGTCATGCTCGTAGACTGTGGGAACAGCATTGTGAGAGTCATAGACAATGGTCAACCTGGGGCCGCCTTGGTCAACGCAATGAGTGGCAGGCGTCAAGAAAGCCACCTGGATTCATTATTACCGGCCGTCTGCAGCGCTCCGAGCGGCAAACTACTGTCGCCTGGGAACTAAGCACCATCGCGAGAGGTTGGTGAGACAGATGCATGGAGCATTAAATCTTTTATGAAATGATCGTTTTGCAACGGCGACAGCAGCGCCATCTGATGAGATATATGCGAACCACGGCGCCATGGTAATAAGTCATTTCCGGTTTATCAATGTGTGTCCTCTTCTGAGAAACAAAAAAACTTGTTGCGTTGACGGTTAGGGGCAGCAGGCAGCGGTGATAAACGCATGCGGATATTGTCTCACCCCCTCACACCTGTCAATGTGCCTGGATTCAAGTTTCAAGATTCAAAATAATTTATTCGTCAAAGCGATAATATTTCATACATAAATGAACATAAATGGAAGATAAGCATCACTTTACCTTTGTCGTTACTTTAGACAAAAGGTCAAGAATATAAAACCTCGACTGGCGTTTCAACAGCATTAAATTGCAAGAGCGCATCAGTATTCTTCCAAAACGCCTTCTTTGCTATATCAATACATAGTATTATACACATCGCCACTAAAAGAAGAGAGAAACAAACCTGACTTGACAAGACTCATCAGATTGCTGCTTTGCATTCAGTGTAATTATCACCCGGGGAGGACATTATTATACAAATCTGGTGGGTGGGGGGTTCGGCGGGAGCCTTGATGCCTGAGAGAGCGGATCATTTGTAATGAAAAATATATCTCAAAGACTTCGTCATGTTTCCTGCGAGCATGCTTGTTAACCCGGGGGACTACGCACAGTAGCTGTAACCCAGAGTACCAGGTGCTGTAACAATTGCTGTAACTGCCATGACGCTCACGAAGTTACATGAGGTTTCCCATGTATGAACCGCACTCAATGGAACAAGTCACGCCACATATATAAATATATCTGATGACTTACAATGTGAGAAGCCATCCAGACTGACTTCCAGTTTCCCTAACCGTGACATTCCAATAACCGCTCAAGGTATGATGGACAATTCCATGAGCTGAAATAGGCAACGGAATATGCCTCAAACTATTTCAATGAAGCAAAGAGCTCGACCAAGTGAATATATCTTTCGTCCACTGAATATGGAGAATGTACACATTAGCATATCACTCTTGTCCGCAGACCATGACATGAAGAGCGTTCTCATTATGATCATGAAATGAAGCTGGTATTCATTAGATTGTATCTCTTACCCACCGATCACAAAATGAAGATGGTATTCATTAGATTGTATCTCTTACCCACAGATCACAAAATGAAGATGGTATTCATTAGATTGTATCTCTTACCCACAGATCACAAAATGAAGCTGGTATTCCACAGATTGTATCTCTTACCCACAGATCACAAAATAAAAATGGTATTCATTAGATTGCATTTCTTACCCACAGATCCCAAAATGAAGATGGTATTCATTAGATTGTATTCCTTACCCACAGATCACAAAAGAAGGTGGTATTCATTAGATTGTATCTCTTACCCACCGATCACAAAATGAAGATGGTATTCATTAGATTGTATTCCTTACCCACAGATCACAAAAGAAGGTGGTATTCATTAGATTGTATCTCTTACCCACAGATCCCAAAATGAAGATGGTATTCATTAGATTGTATTCCTTACCCACAGATCACAAAAGAAGGTGGTATTCATTAGATTGTATCTCTTACCCATAGATCACAAAATGAAGATGGTATTCAACAGATTGTATCTCTTACCCACCGATCACAAAATGAAGATGGTAGTCATTAGATTGTATCTCTTACCCACAGATCACAAAATGAAGCTGGTATTCATTAGATTGTATCCCTTACCCACCGATCACAAAATGAAGCTGGTATTCATTAGATTGTATCCCTTACCCACCGATCACAAAATGAAGCTGGTATTCATTAGATTGTATCCCTTACCCACAGATCACAAAATGAAGATGGTATTCATTAGATTGTATCCCTTACCCACCGATCACAAAATGAAGCTGGTATTCATTAGATTGTATCCCTTACCCACAGATCACAAAATGAAGCTGGTATTCATTAGATTGTATCCCTTACCCACCGATCACAAAATGAAGCTGGTATTCATTAGATTGTATTCCTTACCCACAGATCACAAAATGAAGATGGTATTCATTAGATTGTATCTCTTACCCACAGATCACAAAATGCAAAGGCCTCTCATCAAAACCTCGCTTGCCCACATATCATGGCGTGACGCGGGGTTTTCGGAAGCGATTATCGCATGTCAGCGACATTCTCAACCGAAGACATCGGGGCATGACCCCGGCCACTTCCGGTCACGTGACTCACGCAAGGGGGCACAGCCTCCAGATAGCCGGTGGCGGGTTTTAATGGGATTAGCCCTGGTGGGTACTTACGGCACGGCTGGCACCCGTGCTGGACAACGTGGAGACGTGGGAGGGGTGGTAAGGGTCCCGGGGGGGGGAGGGGTGTGAGCAGCCAAGAAGTGCTGGGCAGCAGGGAATGGGGGAGGGGGAGGCTGGGAACAGCTTGTGACGTCGCTTTGATGAGGTGCTTTGGGAGTGGCAACACGAGGGGAGAGGGAGAGGGAGTGGGGTTTGGCGTCATCTCAAGATAGATGGTCATAATACAATCTCTGGTCGGGGCCCGGGTAAAGGAGGGGTTGGGTAACTCCTGTGGCCCGGGGTATGGAGGGGTTGTGTACCTCATGGGGCCCGGGGTAAGGAGAGGTTTGGTAACTCCTAGGGATCGGGGTAAGGAAGGTTTGGGTAACTCCTGGGGCCCGGGGTAAGGAGAGGTTGGGTAACTCCTAGGGATCGGGGTAAGGAAGGTTTGGGTAACTTCTGCGGCCCGGGGTATGGAGGGGTTGGGTAACTCTTGGGGCCCGGAGTAAGGGGGGGTTGGGTAACTCCTGGGGCCCGGGGTATGGAAGGGTTGGGTAACTCCTGGGGCCCGGGGTATGGAGGGCTTGGGTAACTCTTGGGGCCCGGGGTAAGAAGGGGTTGGGTAACTCCTGGCGCCCGGGGTAAAGAGGGGTTGGGTATCTCCTGGGGCCCGGGGTAAAGAGGGGTTGGGTAACTCCTGGGGCCCGGGGTAAGGAGGGGTTTGGTAACTCCTGGGGCCCGGGGTAAAGAGGGGTTGGGTAATTCCTGGGGCCCGGGGTAAAGAGGGGTTGGGTAACTCCTGTGGCCCGGGGTAAACAGGGGTTGGGTAATTCCTGGGGACCGGGGTAAGGAGGGGTTGGGTAACTCCTGGGGCCCGGGGTAAATAGGGGTTTGGTAACTCCTGGGGCCCGGGGTAAAGAGGGGTTGGATAACTCCTGGGGCCCGGGGTAAAGAGGGGTTGGGTAACACCTGGGGCCCGGGGTAAGGAGGGGTTGGGTAACTCCTGGGGCCCGGGGTAAGGGGGGGTTGGGTAACTCCTGGGGCCCGGGGTAGGGGGAGGGTTGGGTAACTCCTGTAGCCCGGGGTAAGGAGGGGTTGGGTAACTCCTGGGGCCCGGGGTAAGGAGGGGTTGGGTAACTCCTGGGGCCCGGGGTAAGGGGGGGTTTGGGTAACTCCTGGGTCCCGGGGTAAGGGGGGGGAGTTGTGTAACTCCTGTGGCCCGGGGTAAGGAGGGTTTGGGTAACTCCTGGGGCCCGGGGTAAGGAGGGATTGGGTAACTCCTGGGGCCGGGGTAAGGAGGGGTTGGGTAACTCCTGGGTCCCGGGGTAAGGGCGGGTTTGGGTAACTCCTGGGTCCCGGGGTAAGGGGGTTTGGGTAACTCCTGTGGCCCGAGATAAGGAGGGTTTGGGTAACTCCTGGGGCCCGGGGTAAGGAGGGGTTGGGTAACTCCTGGGGCCCGGGGTAAGGGGGGGTTGGGTAACTCCTGGGGCCCGGGGTAGGGGGAGGGTTGGGTAACTCCTGTAGCCCGGGGTAAGGAGGGGTTGGGTAACTCCTGGGGCCCGGGGTAAAGAGGGGTTGGGTAACTCCTGGGGCCCGGGGTAAGGGGGGGTTTGGGTAACTCCTGGGTCCCGGGGTAAGGGGGTTTGGGTAACTCCTGTGGCCCGGGATAAGGAGGGTTTGGGTAACTCCTGGGGCCCGGGGTAAGGAGGGGTTGGGTAACTCCTGGGGCCCGGGGTAAGGAGGGGTTGGGTAACTTCTGGGGCCCGGGGTAAGGAGGGGTTGGGTAACTCCTGGTCCCGGGTCTGTCTTGCTGGCGAGTGAGCTTCTGATGAAGCGGACCACGACAGCAGGATTAGTCCGGTTGTGGGGGGGAGGGGGAGGCAGCTGGGTAGTGGGCGGGTGAAGGTGGAGCAGCTGGTTAGTGGGAGAGTGGGGAGGGGGAGCAGCTGGGTAGTGAACGGGAGGGGAAGGGGGGGGGCGTGGCAGGAGCGTTGCTGGGTGAGAGGGGGTGGGGGCGCTGGGGTGGCAGGATCCATGCGGTGATAGGGGTGATCCTTCCAGGATATTGAGCATTAGAAGCAGGCGCAACAAGGTTGCAAGGGGGATGGGGTGGGGGGTGGGTGGTGGGTGGTTGCACAGGGATAAGCCCCATTTGGCTGGTTTGCAAGTCCCAACAGTAGGCAATTAGCCCAGATCATCCAAGTCAAGGTGCCCAGGGGCATGCCTCGAGGTGCCCCCCCCCCCCCGCACGGCCAACACACCTTGACTTACGGGTCCCCATACTCTCCCCACCCTCATCCTCGGGCCTCTCCATCCTCGACACCCAAAAAGCCGCCTCTTTCAGCCACACCCTTACCATGATTATATAACGTCACAATTAAGCCCCTGTCATGGTTGACCATGGTGGAATATGGGAAGAGGCCCGAGGAGGGCGGGGAGGGGGGTCTTCTAGCCTGACGTGGTTGTGGCTCATACGCCCACCTACGATTGGACATCGGCTGGATTTGGGATTATCGTCCACCGCAGACCAAGATTGGATTTGATTTGATTTGATTTGATTGGGGCTTTACGGCACTTTCAGCCTGGAAGGCTATATCGTGCCATATTGGTCAATATTAGTCAATATTAAAACCCTGAAAATCAATACATGTGATATGAATAAAACCATGAATGCAGTCTTTGTGGAATCCCATAGATCAATAAAACCCTGAGGATATCAAGTAATATCATTGATCAGTTCGTCATAAAACCATGAAAGTGAAGAATGGTGAAACGATCAAGACAACAAATTGTCAGAATATAAAACCATGAGTTGGTTTTTAAAACCAAGCTTTTGAGATTAATAATTACAGCAAAATGCACTGTTTGGCAGAAAACGTTGAATATATCATATGCATTTGACTAGATTTATTGTAGATAAATGATCTAAAATCGTTTGCACGGTTTGGCTGTAAACGTTGACTAGATATATCATATGCACTTAACTAGATTTATTGCAGATAAATAATCTAAAATCTTTTGCTGTGGTATATTATTAAATAGTTCTTTCATAGTTTCTGCTCTGTAATATTGATCCCTTGTTTGTTGAAAGTCAACACACCTCAACAGAATGTGCTCCACAGTCAGGGGTTCCTGACAGGGCACACATCCGGAGGTGGTTCTCCTTTGAGGAGATAGCAATGGGTAAGGTGCGTATGTCCAATTCGGAGTCTCTGAATGACAACGTCCCTCCGCCTACCGCGGATTCTTGGCCGTTTGGTACCCACAGTAGGCTGAAGCCGTTGCAATTTGTTGGAGGATTGCTCGTCCCAGGACGACTGCCAATGTCTAGTAATTTCGTTTTGGATGTACGGCTTCAAGTCCGAGTATGGAAACTGGACTGGAAGGACGTCGTCATTTAGAGCTTCTTTGGCGGCAGCGTCTGCTAGAATGTTGCCCTCTATGCCTATATGGCTAGGGATCCAGCAGAACACTACCGCCTTTCCATTGCATATTAAATCATGACATTTTATAAGTATATCTTGTATTAAGGGATTTGCATATTTCCGATATTTCATGGCTTGTATACAAGATAATGAATCTGAGTATATGATAAAGTTGTCATGAAGTGATTGTTCTACATATTCAAGTGCCATCATTAGAGCCACCGCTTCCGCGGTGTATATCGAGCATTGGTCTGGGAGGCGGTTGCTGCACTGGTGTTCACCAGCCACAGCTGCAGCGGCCACCCTGTGGGAGTCTTTTGAGCCATCGGTATATATAGAGAAATGGTTGGGGTGTTGATTGTGAATAGCATGTTTAAGTTCTATAAATTGTGATGGGTCTGTGTCAGATTTGTTGTAAGTTGTTAGTTCTAATAGAACTTTTGGAGATTCCATTTCCCATGGTGGGATTTCTGGGAGGTGCCATGTTCGTATATCGTTGAAATTTATATTGTATCTTGTCAAAAGGTTATTGACTCGAATTCCAAAGGTGGGTATTGTCTTTGGTTTGTTTTCAAATAGTGTTGTAAACTTTGGATGGAATACGTCTTCAAAGGTAGGATTATTGGGATTCGTTTTGAGCTTAAGTGCGTATTGTAGTGCTAATTTATCTCTACGGTAGTATAGAGATGGCTCAGCTGACTCCACGTACAGGCTTTCCGCAGGAGATGTGCGGAAAGCTCCCAGACATAAACGAAGTGCTTGGTTGTGGACAGGGTCCAGCATCTGCAAATATGATTTGCGTGCTGATCCGTAAATCATCGACCCATAATCCAGCCGTGACCGTATCAGGGCTCTGTAGATATTTAATAATGTCTCTCTTTCTGTTCCCCATTCTGTATTAGATAGCACTTTAATTATATTAAGTGCTTTGGTACATTTCTGTTTTAATTGTTTGATATGGGGTATAAAAGTCAGTTTTTTATCGAATAAAAGGCCGAGAAATTTTGTTTCTGGCACAACTGGTATTTGATCCCCATTCATTTTAAGTTCAGGTTCCGGATGGAGTTTCCGGAGTTGACAGAAGTGCATACACACTGTTTTAGTTTTTGAAAATTTAAATCCGTTCTCATCGCACCATTGTTGTAACTTATTGAGGTTCATTTGTAGTTGCCTTTCTATTGTGTGCATATGTTTGGACCTGAAACAGGCCAAAAAGTCATCAACAAATAGAGAAGGATCTATGTTATTAGTGAGACATTTTATGATGCTGTTGATTTTAATACTAAAAAGGGTTACAGATAGGATACTGCCTTGGGGAACCCCCATCTCCTGATCGTATACTTCGGAGAGGGTAGTTCCGACCCTTGTCTGAAATAGACGTCTGTTTAGGAATTCTTGAATAAAATTTGGCATATGACCTCTGAGTCCCATATCATGGAGGTCTTTTAAAATACCATATTTCCATGTGGTGTCATATGCCTTTTCAAGGTCAAAGAATACTGCCACCACGTGTTCTTTTTTGATGAATGCCTCGCGTATATAGGTCTCCAATCGTATTAAATTATCGGTGGTATTTCTGTTTTGTCGAAAGCCACTCTGGAACTTAGTGATGATATTATTTGTTTCCAGAAAATCTGTAAGGCGGTTATTTATCATCTTTTCTAGTGTTTTACATATACAACTTGTAAGAGCTATTGGTCGGTAAGAAGAAGGATTGGTGTGATCCTTCCCAGGCTTAGGGATAAGAATGACTATCGCTTTTTTCCACGATGGGGGTATTTGCCCGGTTTGCCAAATGAAGTTGAATATGTCGAGAAGAAGTTCCAAGGATGTATCGGGTAGTTGTTTCAGGAATTGGTATGGGATATTGTCTGGCCCTGGAGAAGTGTTGTTAGTTTTCCTCAGGGCAGACTGGAGTTCCTCTATGGAGAAGAGGCTATTGTAATATTCATCATTTTTGGATTTGAAATTGAGTTTTTTCCTCTCACTAACCGCCTTGTATCTTTGGAATTTAGCCGTGTAATTTTTTGAGGAAGAATTTGTTGCAAAGGCTTTCGACAAGGTATTGGCTATTTGCACTGGTTCGGTGAGGGTTGTGTTTTCATGGATCACGTGGTTTATGCTGTTGTTTGCTTTTTTCCCACTGATCTTCTGTATGGCTCGCCACGTTTTCTTAGTTGTTGTTTTATTTCCAAGTTTGGAGACATAGTTTCTCCAGGATTCCCTTTTTGTTGTTCGTATTGTGCGGCGGGTCTGTGCTCGCACTTGTTTATATTTGAGGATATTTCCTGGAGTAGGATGTATTTGGAGTTCTCGCTGAGCCTGTTTTCGTTGTTGTACGGCCTCACGGCATTCATCGTTAAACCATGGCTTCTTTTGTATTTTGAGATTGGTTGAGGTTTTGGGAATGGTGTCTTCAGCTATTTTATGAAGTGTTTCGCTGAAGAGGGCTATTGGGTCTGGTATACCTTGGAAGTTGGCTGTTGTGAGTTTTTCAAAGCACATTTTTTTTAAAGCAGTCCAGTCAGCCTTATTTAGCTTCCAGTGAGCAATATTTTCATCTGGAGCGGGAAATTGGCTAGTAAGAAGGATAGGGAAGTGGTCACTGCCGTGAAGATCATCTTCCACTTTCCAGTTGAAATCAAGGCATAGACTGGGATGGGCTATAGTTAGGTCTATAGCCGTTTTGGCACCATTCCCAGGGTGTATATAAGTTATTGAGCCATCGTTGAGCAGAACGGTATTGTTTTTTAAGATAAAGTCCTCTAGCAGGCGGCCCTTGGGTTGTATGTCTTTACAACCCCATATCGTATGATGGGCATTGAAATCTCCAAGAAGTATATACGGCGCTGGAAGTTGTTTTATTATATTTTCTAGTTCTAGTCGTGTTGGACGGAAATTAGGTGGAATATAGATAGAGCACAGGGTTATGGTTTTGTGTAATGTTATTCGTATGGCCATAGCTTGTAGGTTGGTCTGCAAGGGTATTTGGCTGTGTGGAGTTTTCTCCTTTATAAGGATACTAACTCCGCCTGTGATTTTATCTCCCGTATTAAGTCCTAGATTATCATATGATGTATATCCACTAATTGTTATATCGCCTTGGTTTTTGATGAATGTTTCTTGGAGACAAAACGCTATGGGGTTGTGGTCCTGCTTTAGCAAGAGGATTTCATCACGATTGGCTCTCATACCTCGACAATTCCATTGTATAATGGAAGCCATAGTTTATGATATGGGTGGCGTATCTGCCTTGTGTTTTCTTTTGTCCCTTCCCCTTTCTTGTGGGTCTGTCTCCATTTCCTCATCGTCCTCCTCCTCTAGTTGCGAGTATTTGTTATGTACTTTGATGGGATCCGTTGATCCCTTGGGTGGTCGGTTTAGTTTTTGCTGGTTTCGATTTGTTCAGTTTGTGGGTGGTGGGTTTTGGAGTGGATTTTGTAGGAGGTTTCTTTGCAGGTGTCTTTGTTTGAATTTCTATCATGGGCTCTGTCTGGCTGGATGTTCCTGTCTCCTCTGGGGTTTCTGTTGTAATTGTGAATTCTGCATCTGGTGGCCAAGAATAAACAGTGTTTATCCCTATGGAAACCATGTTTGGTTTTGGTGTTGTTTCGTTGGATTTGGTTTGGGTCGAGCCCGTCACTTCAGCGAATGTTTTGTTTCCAGTTACATTTGTAGTTTTACTTTCTATTATTTTTCTCGCTTCGGGATAGGATATGGAGTTTTTAGTTTTTATTGTCTGTACCTCTTTTTCTTTTTGC
The DNA here is from genome assembly GCA_964019135.1 of Arenicola marina. NCBI lineage: Eukaryota > Metazoa > Annelida > Polychaeta > Arenicolidae > Arenicola > Arenicola marina. The sequence continues at coordinate 48,893,110 of OZ025251.1, forward strand.
CACATTGGACACTGTTTTGAGTATGCGTAGTGACTGCCTTTGCAGTTTACGCAGTGACTCGGTTTGCTGCAGGAGGTGTCTTCATGGCCCTCGTCGCCACAGCGAGCACAGGTGACTTGCCTCCTACAGTTGTTCTTTCCGTGGCCGAAGCGTTGGCATTGGAAACAGCGTAGTGGGTTTGGTATATAGATGTCGACTGGTACACGAAGGTATCCAGCTTTTATTGTTGTAGGAGGGATGTGGGATGCAAATGTGAGAATTATAGTATTTGTTGGAATTCTTTCTCCATTTTTCGTGATTGATATCCGTTTGGCCTCCATGACATTCTGTGAGGCCAACTCGGTAACTATCTCTGTGTCAGAACACATTTGTAGGTCTCTGCACCGGATGACACCTCGGCTATTGTTGAGGGTACGGTGAGGAGTTATTGTAACTGGGATATGGAGGAGGGTCGTGGCTCGGAGGAGGTTGTCAGCATGACTCTTCCGTGTGACCTCGATGAGGAGGTCACCGGAGCGGAGTCGTTTGACATCTTTTGGTTCTCCGGCCAGACTTTGGATGGTCTTATCCAGTGCAAATGGTGACAATTTCGAAAGAGGTAAATCTGGATTTGTGGCGTGTGCCATCAAAAATCTTGAAAAATTGTCGTTTTGTTGATTTGGTTCATGTGTAGGAGAGTTTGTTCGAAGTTTCTTATTGGATCGTTCTTCTCGTGCTTTTGTTTCTGCAGGTGTGGGGTTTTTTTCTTGGGCACTCATGTTGGGTTTAAATATTTCACCGTCCGTGGTCCCCACCCACCTCGGAGCCCTCTCGGGACACTGATTCGGTGCGGTACTCCAGCACCCAGTGCCAAGGATACACAGACGGTATACTCGCATAACAAATACTTATTCTTCTGTTGGAAAAAAAGAGGTATTTGCCACTTGATTAGCCCAAGCCACCGTCCTAACAGGATCTTGTTCAGAGCAACTGAAATATGAGGTGTCTCAAAAGACTCATTGCATACGGTTGTATGAATAATAGGGTGAGAATGTTTTTGATATGATTTTGTTGAACAAGAATCCTTGGAATTGTCGTGACGAGCCGATTGATCAGACCGGGCCAAATCTGACCTCCCGTCTAGGAGAAATAAGGGTCAAACTGGTATCTTGCAGAAACAGAGTTTCTACTCAACCAGCAGAGTCCCGTCTTCCTCCGACACGGGTTGCGAACCACGGCATACGGTTCGCCTCCATTTAGTCGCCTCTTACGACATGCAGATGTTAAACATGGAGGTGCATCGGGCCTATTCTACTTTCCCCCGAACCCGCAGGGGGCCCAAGATTGGAAGGTAAGGACTCGGATTTTTTCGTTCAATATGTTTGGCGGCCCATGTTTCCAAAATGTCCCTGTAACTCAATCTAGGGAGGCCCGCAGGATCCGGTACGGTAATAAGCTGTGAATAAAGACATACATATGCATAGATCTATATTAGTATTATTTCATTGTGCATTTTATTATTAATACCATTTCCGTACTTTCCGCGTTAAAAAACAAAACAACGCATGAGGAACAAACAGGACGCGGCTTCAGAGTTGCCATGGTGATTATACGTCACACCCGGTTGTTAAAAGAAATTTAGACGCTGTGAAAAGTATGATACTCTTCTGTAAAATCTGCTATTACGGAAGCCGTATCCCTACCATAGAGTGCTTCCTGTGTCTATGACGAACCTCAGTGCCGGGTCCGTGTAATGGTCGGGAATCTCGCCGTTGCCATTCCCGTTGCTGGAGGAAATCAGTGAAGCGCTGGTCTGTGAAGGGGTTCAGTGCTGGCAGCCTCCCAGGCGACCAGCCCAGTCTCCGGATGTTGTGCTCAAGGCCAGTGACCCGCCACAGGAAGCTGCCCCGCTCACGATGACGTCATCGTGGGCCACACGCTATTAGAGAAACAGGAAGTTATACAGAGACACTTCAACTCAACAGCACTTACACCAAATGAAGCCAACATCCGCATGAATGCATGAATGATGAAGCCAACAAGGGCCTTGAACTGGACAACTGTATATAAAGTGAGGAAGACATTTGAAGTGGTCGTATACACAATCAGAAGGGGACTTTATTTAGCCACCTATACCAACGTTAATGGAGTCTATTAGCTGATGGCGCGTGATGGCGACTATTAAACTGACATCATGAGCGTCAGACATCGTTATGTAGACAAACAGAATGACGTCAGACATCTGTATGTAGATAAACAGAATGACGTCAGACACCTTCATGTAGACAAACAGAATGACGTCAGACACCTTCATGTACACAAACAGAATGACGTCAGACACCTTCATGTAGACAAACAGAATGACGTTTTTCTTCGATTGTTTGCTTGGGCTTGCTTTTTCCCTACGACTTGGAGTGTCGGCGTGTTGAGACCTGACATGTCGACGGGGAGGAAGAAGAAGGGAGTCTGGTGTCTGGTGATGACTCAGGCCTCCCACGCGCCCAACAGCCACCTCCTCTCTATCTCTTCAACAAGGTCCCAGTGGCTGCCGTAACCCCCAGTAATTAATTGTTTCTGCCGCACTCCAGCCTCGTCGTTGAAATACCGAATGAGTGGCGGTCACAAGATGATTAGTCGGCGGGAGGTCCGGGGAACCGCGACAACAGGCGGTGTCTACCAGAACATCTCAACGCCAGGGAGGTGATCAGATCCTGTCAACGCCCTAGACGTAGTCAGATCCTGTCAACGCCCTAGACCTAGTCAGATCCTGTCAACGCCAGGGATGTGATCAGATCTTGTCAACGCCCTGGACGTAGTCAGATCCTGTCAACACCCGGGATGTGATCAGATCCTGTCAACGCCCGGGATGGTGGTCAGATCCTGTCAACGCCCGGGATGTGGTCAGATCCTGTCAACGGTCTGGACGTAGTCAGATCCTGTCACCGCTCCGGACGTGGTCAGATCCTGTCCCTGCCCTGAACGTTGTCAGATTGTCACGTGGCAAGAAATGAATGATGGTCTCCCGGGTAAATACCGCTCCCATTAATCATGCATTATACATGATTGTTTGCGTGCCACGCGCTTTGCTTCATGTTTTGTCCCAGAGTTCTCACGATCACTCATTAACCCAGATGCCAGCAGTGCTTCCTGTCGCAGTCAGTCCGTCCTGTCGCCCTCAACAAACATGAAAATGTTGGCCGGACTGCATTCTGTGGCGGCCCTGTTGGTACGGCGTTGGCTGTCACACTGTGATAGGGCCGCCAGGGAAATATGGGAAATGTGCAACATTACCTGCGAAAAAAGCTGTGAGCGGCGGACTAATAAATGTGATGTATGTGGCACCATAAATTACGTAGATTTGGCTATTTACAGAGAGGGCCGCTAATGGAGCAATGACCCCCCTTCCCCCCTCCCTTCTCTCCCTCTCTCTCTCTCTCTCTCTCTCCAAGTTAGTACATTCGGGATCCGCTCTCCACTGTCCATCTTAAGCCTAGCGCGCTACATACTTAGCTACGGGGTTTTCACGATCGTCAACCACTGAGTGAACTCACAGAATGTCCACCACTGAGTGACCTGACAGACATCGCCAACCACTGTGTGAACTGACAGACAACGCCAACCATTGAGTGAACTGACAGACATCGCCAACCACTGTGTGAACTGACAGACAACGCCAACCACTGAGTGAACTGACAGACATCGCCAACCACTGTGTGAACTGACAGACAACGCCAACCACTGAGTGAACTGACAGACATCGCCAACCACTGAGTGAACTGACAGACATCGCCAACCACTGAGTGACCTGACATACATCGCCAACCACTGTGTGAACTGACAGACAACGCCAACCACTGAGTGAACTGACAGACAACACCAACCACTGAGCGTACTGACAAACAGCGGCGACGCATAAATATTAGAGTTGCTTTAAAGTGATTGACTGAGCATATTGTAAGGATGTGGCATATTATGCCAGCACTTTGCATTGGACTGGCGGTATGAATGAAGCACAGAATGAATACAGACACAGCGACAATGTTGTCTGTACACAAGTTACTCCGGCAAGCTGGTGCCAGGAAAACATCGCATTATCGTCCACTGCAGACAGTCGTGTAAGAGAAAATAATCCTTTGTTAATATTACTTACTTTTTGAACAGATAAATACCACCCACTCTCCTTCTATATATGGAAAAACGGCTCAGTATTAATTTGCATATATTCTCTGAAATTCACCAATGGCTGAGCAAATAGTCGATTTCAACAATGAGAGGGGGGAGGAGGGGTCAGGCAGGTGGACAGTTGGGCTGTACTTTCTCTACAGTGCAGCCCTGGTATCGCGTTGACGTGTAGCCGAATAAAGTGCACAAACGTCAGCTGCGGGTCAGTTATGGCCGCGTGGTGTGTATCCAGTGTCCGCCACCCAGTCGTTGGCACGCCAGGTTGTCGTGCTGACGCCACTCAGGACATTCATATGCAGAGAGCCTTAAGCTAATTAAACTGGTGCCGCTGCCTATAAAACGTTAACCTCGGCGCCTCGCATCATTTCATTGTCGCCTGGAATTAATTTATAGATGCCGCTCTGCTTCGTGAGAATGTAACAGTGAGACGTAAGATAGACAAGACATTGCGTGAAATACATTTATTAGGGGTGTACAATCGCCTACAGACATTCACGACAAATCTATTTTGTAAAGCTATTTCCTCCCAGCAGTTTTTGAATACGTCCATTGTTGTCTATTTTGTGACTGGATAATGGGAATTTCGATTAGCAGGCAGCACGAGTCACGGGAACACGCATATCCATGGTGACCGTTGGATTGGCATGTCAGTGATTCTTAATAAATCTTTCTAAAGCTGCTCATACAGCAATTTTTACAATTTGTTTTTAAGCTCACTGAACATATTTTCGGATATCGTAATTACTACCTCATAAAGAAATATATGCATTGTCAACTGTATCGTTACGTCACAGAACAAAAGACGGCAGCAATGTCCAACTTCAAGGCGTAGTACACAGGAAAGCCAACTTGATGACGTAGTACACAGGAAAGCCAACTTGATGACGTAGTACACAGGAAAGCCAACTTGATGACGTAGTACACAGGAAAGCCAACTTGATGACGTAGTAGACAGGAAAGCCACATTTCCAACACAATTCTGGCCAAACAGTTCCCGCACAGCATGCCTTGTCATTTATTGTACATTACATATTTGCATGTACGCAATAAGGCCCTAAGTATAATTCCATATATATGATTTAACATTAAATTTCTGTCACAGTAACTTTAAGCATTTTATAACATTTATCAATATTAATCAGTTAATAATATTCGAAATGGGGAGACTTTTGTTATCTTCTTATTGGTAGTACAAATATTCCGCCATTCAGAGACATTGTACAGACAGAGTCCATTAAAATATATAACTTTCAACACAGTGCTATAGATGTAGGCTTTTAAATCAATTGATCATTTCTGTAATCAACAAGAGAAATTAACAAAAAACAGGGGATCCGAGATTTATCAGCGGGGTGGACGCAAGGTGAAGATGGTGTTGCGAGGCTTAAGAACTATAAGGATCCTCCGCCCCCCCCCCCCCCCCCAGCCCCCGCCACCTCCTATCCCCTGCCAGGCCAATAACGTGGTAAGTCGCCGCCAATCACCATGACAACCTGCCTGTCTGCCGCATGGGGTGGTGTCAAGCCTCCTTACCCTAGGCAGGTGTCGGTGACGTGGAGTGGGCTGGCAAGGCGGGGGCCACTGGACCCCACGCGGAGGGCCCTACTACCCTCCTCGAGACACAGGCCAGGGACAAGACAACCCCAGCGGGCGGCGATGCTCGGCCACAGCATCGGCAAATCGGGGTAAATGTTCCCCATGACATGGATCATATCTCGCGCCGGTCACCAGTAGTGGCTGCTTTTTCTACGCGGGACCCTCTGAGTCTCTTTAAACGTGTGTTTGTTGTCCAAGAGGTCACACTACCCGACATCCCGATGACGTCGTCAACACGATATTCTAATTTCAGCGTGAAACAAACTTAAAGACGCGTTCGTATGAAGTCTAAAAATAAATATCAGCGAAAACGAGGGTCGTTTAGTTTGTTAAAAAAGGCCAAGATATGAAGATAAGATATGTCCGGACAGATCGCTCTGTGGAGCCACATGTTTGCACAGTTTGAGATAAGATCCGAGTACATATCTGATACTATACCAATAACCGGTGAGATGTGGGGTTGACTAAGCATCTATTTATACTCATATTTATACTCAGGCAACAATTTCAAGATGGCTGCCACAAGACATGAATTATACCGTGTTCTTTATTGTTATGGATTTGGTTTGATACATTTTCGCGGTTGCAAAAATTGATCATAAAGTGAATAATCCAAGGGCTTATATTTTGTATTGAGAGCAGACGTCCAATTATAATAAGTTATCATTTTAGAAAGATATGATACTGCAGACACAGCTATTGCCGCTATTTTTTCAAGATGGCCGCCGCGAGAAATGGTACCGTGATGTTTTTAGCTGTACGAACGTGTTATATCTGTCTGGAGAGGGGCTTGCGATGAAATGCAACATTGCCAACTCTGACTGAGCAGATAAGGGAGGCATGGACATCACCTTGAATCAGGTACCAGGACTGACACTGGGGACCGTGCAGTATGTGTCCCTCGCGCCAGTCTTCTAATGTCATCATCACCTCTTGATCGGTGTCCCCCTCCTGTAGTCACTGCAGGCAGTCTTCATTAGATTGCAGAGGCTCCAGGCGGTGATCTCGTGTGCTTGCCTTGTCCTTGTGACGCTGGCTGCCGGCAGAAAGCGCCCTGCCGACATACCTCCTGCCTCCTCCACCAGAACACTTCTCCACCGACTGTATTGTGGAGGCGACCTGACGTAACCCTGTGCTGCCATCTTGATATTATCCTCCGGCAATCATTACGAATTTGCCTCATTATATTATTTCGTTCAAGTGCCCAAATTAAACCTTTTGCTGAGAGGCAGTCAGGTGCAGTCTGGATTACCTGTACCGAAGTTGATGACCGTCTTGTCTGTACTCACAGACAAGACAGTTGCTAATCGCCTTAATGGTATTCGAGCTCATGTTTTGTGCAGACAAAGACTGCACTGAGACCTATGGTTCGACACATAGAGGTAGGACCTTATTCTGGCCCTTGTCCAACCTTACCAAAGACCGCTTGCCGTACAAGGAGCGTGGCTTAACCTTTTAGCGTTAAATATTTGCCAAGACTTGTGTTAGTCTGTTGGGAGCGTGACCCGCAATAGTCTTATCTGTTGGAAGGAAACCCTTTGTGGCAGACTTTTGGGGATTGGGGATTTATGTAACAAAAAACATTAAACAGGAGGAAAATCATGCCATAAGTAACAACACTTTCTTGGGTGATACGGCTAGATATAGACACGTGTGGTTTTATTGCGTGTTACGTTTTAGCTTGACCCATTAAAAGTCAGATTCATATCTTAATATTTTTGCAATAACATTTGGTTCAGGAAGGGCTCTCAAACTTAAACTTTTATGTCATATCGTTTTAAAAGCCACGGGATAGCACCCCGCACCCCTATTTGAGCTGTTTATAGGCTGCTGTGCCTTAGCGTTTGAGGGATGTCCCAGGCAGGTTCTCCCAACAGCCTCACGGAGACGCCATTACAACAGCCATCGGTGAATAACGAGTCCTTCGTCGCCTCCCGACACCATTGTTTCATTGGCCGTAAATCGTAGTGCGAGATGCTGACAAATGATACATTTACCCTAAGACGGCATGATGCCAGAGGGGGGTGATGCCAGAGGGGGGTGATGCCAGAGGGGGGTAGCCCTCACCTCCTGGGCCGGGATCGCCTCCATCTTCCCGGATAAGCCCCTGGACGCCGAATACTACGGAAAGAATTTGCGGACCGCTGGCTACGAATCCCTGATTATAGATAGCTTTTATCTCCGGCGCGAAGGAGAGGGCGCCGATCCGCTTACGTTACCATGGGAAACCTCGGAGAAATTTACGGTTTAAAATCTACTCCCCGCCCGGAAGTTTTACATTCCCTCCAGGTAATTTGTGAACGGCTCACCAGATGGAGCTGTTAGCCCCCACAATCCTTACAAGTTGTCTCCACGTATTGCATCTGTCTTGGGTATCGGGTGCACCGACCAGCCATGGGGGCGACCAAAGGAGGAAAGGGTTTATCTTGCTTCATTGTAATGGTAGGATGGGATCAATGCAGCATTAGACTTGTACCTTCACTGTAGACTAATAGTGCTTTATTGAAAGCTGAGCAATGATTCGGAACTTTAAGGAACAGACCATGGAGGGGGGGGGGGGGGGCGGGGTGGCACGTTACAGGGCAATAGTGATGGAGGTCGACAAATATGGTAATAAGTTATGGGATGTTCGGTCATTAATCTCTGTCGCCCCCTTCCAATACACTCCACTTAATGGTATTACATGCTATTCTATCACACATCGTTGCCTCGGAATCCATTATCCGTTATTTGTGTGAAGTCAGCTACGTTTATTGCAAATAATAATGAGACAACAACGGTAAAAAGCTGAAACCTCAACACAATAGTCATATACAAGGTGCATGACGGTAAGTTATTTTGTAGCGAAAAACGGATTATTTACTATAATGACTATTTTAACCCCGGATAATTGCCCGTACGGGTGAAGCGCTAAGTCTCTGATACAGAGCGAGAGAGAGAGAGTAGTTACGACGGGCCGGTTACTTAAATTAGTAAGTTCAAGTTCTTTTGCGTGAGTACTTGTTTATTCTAGAACCAGACTTTGATGGGAGAATGATTGCACTTTGCATTTAAGTTGGTGTTCTGGATTGTTGTGGTGTGTATGCTTGTATAGAAGAGTTTAAACGCCGTGGTTGTTGCCGTCCACGCTGGTCCGCGGAACGGCAGCGCACCTTATGAATATGGACGTATGAATGTTCAATAGATATATATATAGCGGGCCGCTGTGGCGGTCCGGGGAGAGTCAGTCAGGCAGGCAGCCAGCGAGGGACAGATCCAGTCAGCGCTCCGGCCTACCAGTAACCCAGGGGTTAACATCGGCAACCCGGTGTTAACATCTGTAACTCGGGGTTAACATCGGCAACCCAGGGGATAACATGGGCAACCCTGGGTTAACATTGCAACCCGGGGTTAACATCGGCAACCCAGGGGTTAACATCGGCAACCCTGGGTTAACATTGCAACCCGGGGTTAACATCGGCAACCCAGGGGTTAACATCGGCAACCCGGGATTAACATTGCAACCCGGGGTTAACATCGGCAACCCGGGGTTAACATTGCAACCCGGGGTTAACATCGGCAATCCAGGGGTTAACATCGGCAACCCGGGGTTAACATTGCAACCCAGGGATTAACATCGGCAACCCGGTGTTTACATCTGTAACCCGGGGTTAACATCGTCAACCCAGGGGTTAACATTCACCACGATGGATTGATGTATATATATTCCACTACGAAATAAATTCCAGAACTTTAAGATTGGCTTGTCTGCTGCTGCGATCTTACCACTCAAACGCAAACCAGGCACGATGCTTCCGGGAGTCCAAGGCCAACAGGTATCGTACTAAGTGGCCCAGAATGTCGTCTTATTGGTGAAAGATAGAAGCATAGAGGGAGATACTGTCCCGGGAGGGGCGTGGGGGGTGGGCTGCTGTTGCAGGTATTGTCATAATGCTCCGGGCACCGGATGGGAACATAGTGTATACCAACGTCTCACAAACACCTTTCAGCCTTGCTGCACATAAGTGACACTCCAGCCAACATACGTCTTCTATGGCAGCGGAAATTGCTTTCGACTCCACGCCAGACATTTCTTTCCCGAGGCTGTCACCGTGATACAAGGACCTCAATGGTAGGATGGTCCGTCATGTGATGGCTCCCACACACAACCGCCCAACTAGTCGCCTCCTCCCATTTTACTCCCAGCCCCCCACCCTCCGTGACTCCCAGTGCCCCCCCCCCCCCCGTGGCCTCCCAGCGCCACCCCACCCCCTCCCATCCCCCGTGACTCCCAGCACCCCCTCCCTCCCGTCATGTCCAGGAGCCCACAGGCCCGCCTCCCCGGGAAAATGCCAATGGTGGATATCAATCTCCTGAGACAGTAAGAAAAACTTGGAAGCAAGGCTAGAGGGTGGCAACCGAATGAGGCCCTCTCTAATGCCCTTGTCCATAGCTACTTCCCGTGTCCCCTTGATACAATCCCCTCTCAGTGGCCATGCATCTCCGGGCCCAGCGTATGACCTTCAGACTTGACTCTAATGCCTCTCAAGGTCACAATGGTTTCACACTACACACTCATGCGCCTAATAATTACCAACCAGCATTAGATTTAACTTTATTTTAAGTAATGTTGCATGAGCATAGATGTAGAACTGAACAGGCACTGTATGAGCTACGTTTTGGTTGTGAAAAATCAATTTCTTTTGCTTTCTATTTATTTATTTAGTTCTAGAATAAACAAGTAGCTATGTAATCAACGTTCTCGTATGTCATACAGTTCATAGCGTTAGTAATTTTTATCGTTATGCCGATTACAATGCTCTGTTTTATTGATTTTGTGAGGCAGGGAAGCAACAGATACCATGGCTTTACCCATCAGACTGTATGGAGTCCTTAGCAATAAGCTAACAACGAAATATTGGAGATAAAAGTGTCTAACCACTTTATCAATAGAAATATGTAGAGATCATGAAAGTTATCCACTCACCGTGTATTTACTCATTTCACCTCATGAGACTAAATGAGACGCGCCGGAGACCTAGAGCAGCAGTCTCTAAGGAAATGCTACCCTTGGCTGACCAATGACATGGCAAGGTCAAGGTCACGACTCGCACAGACAACGTGGTTCGGTGCTTTAGGCCACATTGGTGAACCGCGCTAAGGAGCCTCTGTGGGAGTGAGATGACGAGATAAACCCATTCAAAATAAAGGTAGTCTCACCATCACAAGGGGCATGCCTGTGTTAGCATGTAATGCAATACACACCTGAGGCTGCAATGGTCCTCAAGTAACTACGTCCAAATGTCCCTGTGGTATATGCCCTTTATCATGTTGCCTTCAAGCCTGCCATCGATGTCATGTTGAGATATGTTTAATGGAAGTCATCGCTTTGTTCCTTGACCACACCGGCTGCTACTGTGTGTCCTGGTATCGGCATTAACTACACCTCATAAAAGTCTCTAGATTTTCATAGATATCTAGTTTTAGTAAATCCTGGACGCGAGCGGCAGCCACGAAGGTGAAGATTGTTTACTGTTTATGATATATACTGCTACCAGGTGTTGTTATTATTACCATATCTGGTATGAAATAGGAATAAATAGAAAGCTAAAGAAATTGATTGTTAACAGCCAAAACGTAGCTCATACAATCGACGTGACTGCCACCACGAAATCGATTTCAGCTGAAATAACGAGCGACATGGTGCCCTATGGCAAAACGTTGATAAGCTTATATTTCCCTACACAAGCTATCACACGGTTTTTGTCAGGAGAAGGAGCTTCTTTTGAAAGGAGAGGGGTGTTTCGGTTTTGCGGGGGCACGAGAGATGAATTGTACCAATGCCTTTAGACCCCTGCCAAATCGCCTGGCGGCCAGTGCAACTATTGTCGCAATTATCCCTCAGTCTATCTGTCAACCTTCACCCAGACATCGCAGCCAAGGTTTCCCATTGTGAACTCCTGGAGACCCCGTGTCTCCCGGTCTGTGGACCCATAGAGACAGACCCCGTGTCTCCCGGTCTGTGGACCCCTAGAGACACCCCCTGTGTCTCCAGGTCTGTTGACCCATAGAGACAGACCCCGTGTCTCCAGGTCTGTGGACCCATAGAGACAGACCCTGTGTCTCCTGGTCTGTGGACCCCTAGAGACAGACCCCGTGTCTCCTGGTCTGTGGACCCGTAGAGACAGACCCTGTGTCTCCAGGTCTGTTGACCCATAGAGACAGACCCCGTGTCTCCAGGTATGTAGACCCATAGAGACAGACCCTGTGTCTCCTGGTCTGTGGACCCCTAGAGACAGACCCCGTGTCTCCTGGTCTGTGGACCCATAGAGACAGACCTTTGTCTCCCGGTCAGACCGGCGTCTGTGGACCCATAGAGGCAGACCTGTGTCTTCCGGTCTGTGGAACCATAGAGACAGAGCCTGTGTCTCCCGATCAGACCGGGGTCTGTGGACCCATAGAGACAGACCCTGTGTCTCCAGGTCTGTGGACCCATAGAGACAGACCCTGTGTCTCCCGGTCTGTGGAACCATAACGACAGACCCTGTGTCTCCCGGTATGTGGAACCATAGAGACAGACCCTGTGTCTCCCGGTCTGTGGACCCCTAGAGACAGACCGGGAGCTACCCCTGCATTCGAGTGGCTTAATTTTTTCCATTGAAGAAATCAAATTGATATATCGATAGATTAATTACAACGGCTTGAGTACAAAAAGGGATTGATCAACGAGATGGCTTGGATTGCAGAACGAAAGCATCTATATGTTAATATTTTCTGAGGGGGCATGCCACCATACCACCGTAGCCAGGGCGTCCCTTGGGCCAACACCTCCACGCCCCCTGGTCTGGAGATTCCCCGATGCACAACGCTCTCTGCCGGGGGAATCGTCACTAATACTGCAAAATAATGAACATATGAAACAAAGGTGTGACGTCACGCAACAACCTAACATGGGGCCGTTATTTAGAGATTTGGGTTTCATCTCGCGCGTAGCTTCTAACGTTACAGTTGTTTTCCCTTGATTTCTGCACGCGTTGGCGAGAAGCCCACCAAGTTATCACGTGACACTTTACAAGACGCAGTGGAAGATTAATGTCTGGAGTGACTTGGGTGAACTGGTCGTGGCGAGCGCGAAGACCGATGAGTGTCAGGGCGAGCAGGGTTTCTAATGGACCACGGGGACCTGGGAGGACCACCCAGCCTCCACAGAGCCCCCACAGAGCACCGCCCAGCCCCCCACAGAGCCCCCACAGGGCACCGGCCCTCATCTCTCACAGTGGGCACCCTCCTTCAGCCCTCGAAGTGTAATGATCATTTACACCATTCACCCAATGGGGTAACGATCTTTCACCCCTCAATCGAATAACGACCTTTCACCCCTCAATGACGTAACTATCTTTGACCCCTCAAAGGCGCCTCCAGCCTTAAGGGGTCCACCCCCCCCCCCCCCACCATGGGCTTTACGACCAGAGGGTCACCAGAGGGTCACCAGAGAGCAGAACATCTCTCATAGTCGTGCGATACGGGATACGAGCAGATCATCAATTTGCAATATCAATATTTTTTGATTCTCGGAGTACCAGAAAGTGACTGCAACATATTGTTAACGAATAATGTATTTTTATTATGGCTTCTCTCCAACTCTAGCCGGTCAACACATACAATATATTTCAGTCTTTTTTTATCAGTTGCGGTAAAAGATTACAGAACTAGCTTATTAAAGTTCTAACAACAATAATAGAAAACGCTGAAATGACACTGGTCTTAAAGTCTTTGAAGTATATAAAAAATGGAACGTTTTTAGGTGGCATCCGTCCGTCTGCGAAAGTGTTTGTTTTGGTGTAAGTAGTAAGAATTGTTTCGCGGCATTTGCGTTCATGACTAAATAAGCCTATCTGTGACCGACACATCTTACCGCGGTCCTCGCATCGATGAAATGTCGTTTGGTCTAGGTTTGTGCTCACTGGATGCCTAGATCAAATCCAGTTTCGCAGACCAGAACCCGTCGTGGTGGGCTATTCCCTCTCGCACGAGACGTACCCAACCCCTCTTTTGGGATGCCAGATCCTCCCAAGAATTCGAATCGATGCCGAAAGCCTTCATGTCACGCCAGCAAACATCGTTAAACCTCAGCTTCGGCCGTCCAGTTGGCTTTTTGCCGTCGCAAGCTCGCCGTAAAGCACATCCTTTGAAATGCGTTCATTTTGCATACGATGAACGTTCCCAAGCCAACGAAGAAGTCCGGGTCCTCATCAAAAGTGTGCGAAAGGAGCATAGAGAAATAGATGCCGAAAAACGTTGGTGCTAGGACACAACCTTGTACTGTATGTACAGTGCTGAACAAGTGTTCATGGAAGGAGCGAATAAAGTTAAGCAGTCTGCGGGGTCAGCCAATAGACCCCAAGATTTTGTACAACCTGGATCTGCTGACAGTATCAAAAGCCTTGGTCAGATAAAAAAAAAGCAAGGTAGAGACGCTTGTGCTGCTCTCTAAATTTCTTCTGAAGTTAACGCAACGAGAATATCATATCAACAGTGGATCGTACGGATCTGAAACCGCATTGCGTTTTATGATATACTCTGTTAACCAGGAGTTGCAGCCTCTTTGGGGCAATTCTGGCGAAGAGTTTACCAGTAAAATTTAAGAGTGATATTCCGTGGTAATTGTCACAATCATCCCGGTTTCCTTTGTTTTTGTCGCGCCTAACAATGTTTGCATCACGCATGTCTTGTGGGATAGTAACGTTGTTCCAACAAAGGACGAGGAGTTGGTGGAGGTGAGGGAAAACAAAGTCATGTCCAGGCGCTTGATTTCCCGCTGCCTAAGGAGTCGATTTCCTCAACCAGCTCGAGAACTGGGGGAACTCAGTCGGGGTAATGCGTCAAGCGCCGTTTTCGATACATGACTCAAGCACGTACAATGAGACATAGTGTTCCACCCAGCGATACAATTGTTTGCTACGATCAGGAATCACCTGGCCATCGAGTGGCTTCAATGGGGCTGTTTTAATGACCGTGGGGCCCAAGGCTTTCGTAATTCCAGTGCGCATTTCCCGCATATCTGTCAGAAGCATCCTGGATCTCCTCACAGAGGCTTATCCAGTATTGGTTGGCGCAATCACGCGCGGTTTTTATGGTGCGTTTCTAGCCAGCCTCAGCTGTAAACAGACGTGCTTGTTGGATTTAGGTTGTGTTGTATACGTTTTTTGAGTGAGTGTCGAACCAATTCTTGTTGTCAGATTTCATGTTCGCGAACGCTGTCATCGCAGCGCCGTCAATGGCAGATCGGTGGTTCGAGCCCCGCTGTGGCCATGTCCGTGTGGTCGGTGGTTCGAGCCCCGCTGTGGTCATGTCTGTGTGGTCGCAGGATAAAGATTCCATGTCTTTCTTCCCAAAGAGTAGGGGGTTACCCTCGGGGACATGGCTCCACTCTCCCTTCCTTCTCCCATTGACACGATATGACCAAAAGTGGTTAAAGTGACCTGCATATACAACCAAACCCACCAGTATTTAAATGCGTCTGCTCCACCTTCTGCAGAAATTGACGACGCTTGTCGTTTCTCTGCGTGCCAAGTGATTCAATCCGTGTTTGAGTTTTATATTTAGTGGTATAGAGTTTCCCAGGGGTAATCATGACCTTACTCCCGACAAGCGAGTGATCGGTATCGCAATCTGCACTGTGATACGCTCGTGTGTTTAGGACACGGGACAGATCTCGCCGTTTTGTCAGGATCAGATCTAGCTGATGCCAATGACATGCCCTTGGGTGGCGCCATGAAACCTTATGCCTGAAGCTTCATTCGAAAAATGTGTCGGTGATCCCTGTCCAATAAACAAACGTGGTCCATTTTCGCTGATTTTTCCAACGCTAAAATGACCTCTGCAGCTGGGCCAAGACACATGGCCATCCCCAACGTGTGCGTTAAAATCCCCGAGAATCGCCCTTTGGCGCCTCATTTATGACTTCCCCCCCACCCCCCTCGTAAAAACGGCCTTTCTCGTCAGCGGTGGCATATCCTTGGAGCGTATACGTTGATTATGGTGACGGACGCCCCATTTGGGTGCAAATGAAATTACATTACTCTCTCATTAACTGCCACATGCCTTTCGCTGTCCATTGTCTGTTTTTGACGGCAAAACCCACACCGTGTTCACGACGGACCCGGACACCCTTTCCGCGCCCGTAAAACGTATAATTGGCCTTCTTTACTAATCCTGCGTCAGCCAATCGCGTCTCTTGTAGGGCAACTATATATCTAAGTTTAGTTCGTGAAGCTCTCGGTCGATCAGCGCTGTCTTACGAACATTGTCAGTCGAGTCCGGTTCGTTTGTCATGCCAGGACACATGGTCCTGACGTTCCATCTGCCTAAGTTCAGTTTTTTGCTTTGTTTGTTTTGTTTGTTTACGTCTGGTTACCAATATAATATACAGGAATGACAGATGTCAGTACACCCGGAACCCGTTTGGCTGTAGGGGTTGCAGGACGGTATCTTTCAGAACACCAGCCGCCTATTGGGACCCCAGCTCCAGAATTTCTTATCAGGATTTAGTCCCTTAGCCTTTGACTTCCCCAGGCCTGACACACAAGACAGTGTCGTATTGCTCACCATTGCGGTGTGCAGAGAACTGTTTTCTGTCAGCGTACAGTCACTCTCCCGAGCCAGTGAGTCAGTATCAATAAATTTTTATCCTATAACTTTTTTCGCCAAAACGGATCTAGACCAACGCTCCAAAACAACGCCAAATATCGAATTATCGCAGACACATTGGCAGGCCCAAATAGGTCAGTGAAAAGGTCATTCAACGGCTACATTTTGCAACAATAGGTCGTGCGTAGAATACTATATGCCGTCAAGTACTACATCAAAGTGTGCATCGCTGTCATATGCTGACTGGTTGTTCACTTTGTTGTTACATAACCGGTTATAACAACGATTAATTGATAATCTGGGCCAAAATAATTAAGATAAAGTTGTGAACGTAATGAATTATAGATTGAATGCATGTATGTATGTATGTATGTATGTATGTATATGTGGGATGTGTTTGTACCTATATATACATTTGTTTCGATAATCATTTGATCTTTACAAAGTAACAGACAGACATCCGGCATATGAAGACATGCAAGTCATACTTAGATTCATACTTAGATTTTATGACATTCTAGACATAAAAACTTTTATATTAAATAATCTCATTTTTATTGTGGGTCTATCGTGCCAATCTACCACGCAAACAATTCAAGTTCTGAATAATGATATCATAACAAATGTATCAATGTTTTATAATGAAAATTGCATTAATACTTGAGCAACTTTTGCGGTATGACAGTCATAACGCTTGCCTTCCCTGTCAGCCGGTATGGCGGTCATAACGCACACCTTCCCTGTCAGCCGGTATGGCAGTCATAACGCACACCTTCCCTGTCAGCCGGTATGGCAGTCATAACGCACACCTTAACCTGTCAGCCGGTATGGCAGTCATAACGCACGCCTTCCCTGTTGGCAAGCATTAGGATTTACCAGACAGGCTCGGGTACCTCCATTGTGCCAGTGTCTGCCGTGGTATATTCCCCAGCCGCGTAATCAAATCAATCTTCTGCATAGTCAGTGGCGACATCTCGTGAGTCATTTCGCAGTTGTATGATTAATTGTACTTAAACAAAATGACCGCTGTGCGATGCGCTGCCACGTTGGTGATGAAGAGGAAGGGCCTGGGGGTGGGGACTATTACACAAATCTGGTGGGGGGGGGGGAGAGGTTCTCGCGGGTGCCTTGATGCCTGAGAAAACAGTTATTTGTGATGAAAAAGATATCCCTATAGAGCGGACGTTTATGATGAACACGATACCCCTAGAAAGCGGATATTTTTAAACTTGAAAATGTGCGTTCATAGAGCAGGTTACCGCGAAAATATGCCTCTTCTGAGCGGATTTTGGCAGTAAAACGCCCCGAACGACAGGATTTGGGTGTAGAAAAAGCGGGGGGGCTTTACCGCGAACCACTCCAAGCCCAGCAATGTAATAAGTACCCCCCCACCCCCCCGCAACGGGTGAGGGGATGCGGGACCTATAACTGAAATAGGGCCACGCTAAACATGACGCCCGTTACTCTAGACTTGTAGTTAAACTATCCGTGCGCGCACATTCTGCAGGTATTAGTTTCGCTTAGGACCTTGCTTAGCGCGCGTGGAATGAGGAGCCCTGTGGTGTGGAATAACTTGAAGCACGACTAAAATTGACCATTTAGTACGTTGTAACTGGCAGACAATCTAACAAGCTTTACGTTGGTAATGTCACTCGAAGCAGTACGTAACACACAGAGCACCGTCCTCAGCCCGTCATCCGCCCAGTGTCACTTCTAGAATCATTTAACCGACATAACTGACATAAATAACATGGGGCTGTACAGGATGGCTTATGCCTTTGATTTTATATACTTAAAGCTGTTGTGACGGCTGCTATTCTGGGCCTGGTGAATCGAGTTATTCTTGTAATATAGCCTACCGTATAATTCTAACTCAGTGGTCTGCTTGTATCGTATCAGGTTCTATTGTCACTCTATGCAGTGTTTATAACTTATCGATTAATATCTGGGGTAGTATTAGGCAATTTACAACGTTATGGGCTTGCGAGGCCGAAATCGCATTTCTGTGTGCTGCTCCAGGCTTCATTATACCTACAGAAGAGTAGATATTGAAGCAAGCCAGGTGGTTGTGCAAATTATGTGGCTCATAGTTTGGTGTGGCAACGTTGTGGTCACAAAATCTGTACAAACTTGCGCCTCGACTCTGAACAATCAAAGCCATCATTTTCAAGCCAAGGGACGTAGATGCAGGTTCCGGTTTAATTGCTACATGTCACAGGCACAGTAAATCAGGGGGGGGGGGGGGGAGGCCGGGGGGGGGGTAGGGGCCCCACAACGCATACTAAACACACAAGGTGTCCAACTCCCGCTCGAACTGAGCGACAGGCACCCGCTTCAAATCCCAATATCGCACCTTTACCGCGCTTGACGGGCCCCATAACTGCCTAAGTCCGATATCTAAGTAATTTATTTATTTCATCAGTAAGTAAACGAGACCTGTACTGCCGTGTAGTCGCGACAAATAAAGAATTATGCAACGACAACAACCAACTCCGCAACAGATTGAGCAAAAATGGCTGACATCAGTCAGTGAGATGAATCTGATTGGTTGGCAGTCGAAAAATGTGTCACGTGACACAGGGGATGCAACTTCAAAATTTGTTGAATCGGGACGAACATTTGCATAGCATCTCCCTATGATGTGATTAATCAAAATGACAGATTTTAGGAGTACCTCCCCACATGAGCGTCATGTGAAAGCTGACCAATCGTCATATCGCGCACTGTGCCTGAGATCTCGCAGGCGAATTCTCGCGATTTCAGCCATTTTTGCTCAATCTGTTCCGGAGTTGGTTGTTGTCGTTGCATAATTCTTTATTTGTCGCGGCTAGACGGCAGTACAGGTCTTATTTACTTTTTAATGAAATAAATAAATTACTTAGAAATCGGACATTTAAGCGCGCTAAAGGTGCGATATTGGGGGTTGAAGCGGGTGCCTGTCGCTCAGTTCGAGCGGGAGTTGGACACCTTGTGTGTTTAGTATGCGTTGTGGGGCCCCCTACCCCCACCCCCCCCCCCCCCCTGGTCTCCCCCCTCCACTGATTTACTGTGCCTGTGCTACATGTTGACGTGTGAAGGGTCCATGTACATATTCAGATGGAGCGGTATTTTTGAAAAACGAGGTAACCGGTGGTCATTTGATGTGTTGAAATCATAATATCTGGAATAACTTGCGATATTTTAACAAAAGAATTAGTATGACTGTCTCCTCCATACAGCGCACCAGCTCTTCAAAGAGGAACCTACATATACGTCGCCTCTGTCACTTGATGTATTTTTATATAGGATAATGGCATACATTTCTAAAGGTGCTCCCGAAAGAAATACTGGCATTCTATTTTGATGGCGTAATATATTGGAATTAATATCTCGAAGATCACTTTGGACCTAGAACCTGGAAAAAACTGGAGTTCATTTGAACACCCAGTAGAGAAAATGGCGGCCGAGTGAGAGGCACGGTAGCGAGCGGTCAGCACAACTTTCGCCACTTAAACGTTTCATTTTCGACTACAACTTCGAAATACATGGATAAGTGGATTACAAAGACTTCGCGGAAACGCTCACGTAACATTAGCGCCGAATACGACAGCAAGAAGCAGCCTTGTCATCAAAAAACACCTCCTTCACTTCACACCATGAGCGATAATTCCAAAACACAGCGGGAGGCCATGTTGGTCACACCTGTAGTGGCAGCGGTGTTGGATAACCCAATGGCGGACACAGAGGACACTGATGGAAATACGAGTCTCCCAATCGAAATTATAGGTGAGAACTCAAGCTGTATTGCCGCCCTTCGTAGTGAAAACGAAGATTTAAAGTCAGAACTAGAACTCTTGAAAGGGTTAGTCATTAACCAAAATGAACGTATTAATGTTCTCACAGAGCGTGTAGAGGACCTTACTCTGCGCTCGATGAAACACAATGTCCTACTGCACAATATTCCTGAAAGTGTGGAGAAGTGGGCTACAGAGGAATGTGAACATGTTGTGACAAACTACTTGACAAACTCTGGCTTTAGCGGTCATATCCCCCCAATTGACTGTGCGCATCGACTAGGCCGTCAAGCCGCCAGTGATACCAAAGGAAGACCCAGGCCAATAGTTGTTCGCTTCGCTACTCAAAAGGGTGCCAATACACTACTGCAGTATGGCAGAGCTCAGAGAAAGAAGGGCCATGATCAGGGTAAAATCACTCCGCAATATCCAATTGATACGATAGAAAAACGACGCCGATTTAGTGACAAGATTGCGGATGTGAAAAAGAAGGCAGGCGTCACACCGGTTACGATAAAAATGACTAAAGACAGACTTTGGATCAATGGCCAGTTGCAAAGGGACCCCCTTCCCAAGCCGTCACCCAAGGATATCTTGCACATTTCGATCTCGGAAAGAGAAAAGCTCTCCAGTCACATTACCAGCTCAACAGGCCGCACTGCCAGCTCTGGCAGCGTCTCGATAACTGCGACTAAAATCCCCGTGAGCTCTATTGGAGACGTCCGAGCCGCTTACAGGGCTCTGATGCTGGACCCCGCCAGGCAGGAGGCTGCCCATGTGACCTCTGCCTTTCGCTTCAAGGACACGTGCCCATCGCAAGAAACAACAGAAGGACGACGGAGCTCATGGAGCGGGGCGTCACCTTCGGTACCTCATGCGGCGTCACCAGCTTGACAGCGTCGCCATATTCCTTACAATATCAACGAACAGCGCACAGCTAGGACAAAGCGGCTTCAAGCTGATTGAGTCATCATTGGAAGGCTTGGTCTGAAGACCCTCTACGTAATTAGCCAGCCTTTCCAATTACGATCCCTCCCCAAATTAGACTCTGACGTGAAAAACTCCGCTTGAGTTAAAGCGGTTCTTTCAAGTGGTATTCCAACAACTGTTGAAATGGTAACCACTTACCTGAAATTAACTACTGCGTCAAGTCGCAGCTGACAGCATGTTAGCGACATAATCACTGCCAACAGTTGGGTGACACCGCGAGGGGTCCATTTCCATTTTCATTTTCTTTCCTTCCTTTCTTCCCTGTTTTCGCTTCTGTTTGTTTTGACCGTGAGCTTCTACCCGTAGCCGCACGAAATGTACATAGGGTTAAAGAGTTGTACTTGCATATCACTGCTTCTCGCCCGCACATCGCCTGGTTTTAACACCTGCTATATTTTCTCGCGTTCTCGTTTTGTTTTTCTTTGCAATCAACTTAAATTTCATACATGTACATTCACGAAGCGACCTACCGATGTCCTGTTACTATGTACTGCTGTATTTTACTCTCTCGTGTTCAACTCGATTTAGTCTTCTGCTCCTTATTTTTCCTTAGACTATGTGCGAGATGCCCGATGTAATGTGTCCGACCCAATGTGAGAAGCTGCTGGAACACGTGTCCTCTGTAAAAACGCGATTATGTTCGGGCGATATTGCCATGAATCCTGGTCCCTCCCCAGGTCGGGGTCCCAGAGTCCAGTCTGTCAGAGCTGTTTCTGTGTGTCATGCGAACGTGAACGGCTTGCACGACGATGAAATGAACTATATTACTGCGAACTTTGTTGGTAGCCACGATATTATTTGCATAACTGAAACGCACTTAAATCCGGCTTCTATTGTCGATCTTAGTCTTTCAGGTTACCAACAGCCCTTTCGCCGAGATCGAATAGCAGGGACCTGGGGCGGAATTTTGGTATGGGTCTCTGATGGTATACTGGCCACACGTAGAACTGATCTGAGGCAGGGGATATCGAGAGCATTTGGTTAGAATGTCTCATAGGCAATAACAAGTTCTTATTTTGTGGGATTTACAGACCACCAAGTTCTCCTGTCGGGTTTTGGGACACTTTAAATCAACGTTGACAACGCCAAGAGCTATCTCGACTGTAACATTCTATTGACAGGTGATCTTAATGCAGACGAAGTAACAAACCCAAGTCATCATTTGCATATGCTCACTTTGGCAAACAATAATCACATGAAGATCCATGTAGACAAGCCTACGCGCGTTACCGCTCGTTCAAAGTCCATTTTAGACCAGTTTTTAAGCACCCCTACTGACCTGGTAAAGAATGTTGACATTCTCACACCAGTCACCACTAGTGACCACTCTGTGATTGTTTGTGAACTCAGTTTTAAATCGCATACGACTAAATGCTACAAACGCAAGGTTTGGTATTATAACAAAGCCGACTTTGATCAGTTTCGTGAAGCTCTGTCACATACGGACTGGAGCGAATGCTTTCTGTCCGGGGACCCAGATACTATGTGTGAGGCGTGGACGTCGCGGTTTCTTAGCTTCTGTACAGATTTCATTCCAAACAAGGTAGTTACTATTCGTCCGAAGGATAAACCTTTTTTTAATAAGGAACTTAGATGTAAAAAGAGGGCTCTTGACAGGCTTCATGGTAAAGCACGGAAGTCCAGTAGAGACACGGACTGGGCCGAGTGCAGAAGACTGCGTAACGAATATATCACAAACTTAAGGGAGGCAAAAGCTACCTACTTGTATGATTTAGAATGTGTATTGAACGAATCAAGCTCTGTGACGCCAAAGAAATGGTGGCGCATCTCCAAACAAATGCTTGGCATAAATGATAGTTGCGGGTACCCAGTCTTACAGGCTGATGGTCGAGCTGAGTCCAATCCTCACACTAAAGCATCTATGTTTAATAACTACTTTTTATCCCATTCAACTCTCGATGTAAGTGAGCGCGTCAGCCTAGACACAGACGGTGATTGTATGCTCACGGGTTTAAATAACATCTCTGTTACACAGGACGAAGTAGTCGATCTGCTTAAATGCATAGATATAAAGAAAGCCTGTGGTCCTGATGGGATTAGCCCTCGAATGTTACGCGAAGCCGGCTCTTGTATAAGCGAGCCGCTCATGATATTGGTTAATGAATGCCTGAAGGATTGCAAGATGCCTCGTCTGTGGAAGCAAGCAAGCGTTATCCCCATATTCAAAAAAGGTAGTAGAAGCCTAGTCGACAACTATAGGCCAGTCTCGCTACTAAGCTGTACCGGGAAGCTGTTCGAAAGGATTATATTTAAACATACGTTTAACTATCTGCGTGACAATGAAATACTCTCTAGACTTCAGTCTGGGTTTATACCAGGCGACAGCACGGTTAACCAACTTGTCCATCTATATCATATATTTAGTGAGGCTTTAGACAAACGCAAGATTGTCCGTGTTGTGTTCTGCGATATATCAAAGGCATTTGATCGTGTTTGGCACGTTGGTCTTATCCACAAACTTAAGCGTATTGGAATTACTGGCAGACTTCTGGACTGGTTTAAAAACTACCTCGATGACAGGTATCAGAGTGTGGTGATTGATGGCGCAGCGTCTCCTCTGGGTCATATCCAAGCGGGGGTTCCACAGGGATCAGTCCTGGGTCCTCTTTTATTTTTAGTTTATATCAACGATATCGTCGACGGGTTACAGTCAAAAATTAGACTCTTCGCTGACGACACAACTGTATATGTCATTGTAGACGATGATGATCAATTGGATGATGGAACTGATATGTTAAACTGTGATTTGCAAAAAATGGAGTCCTGGGCCTCGCAGTGGTTTGTAACGTTTAGCGCACCTAAGACAAAGTCTATGACCATATCCAATAAACCCATAACTGATTTACCGCCATTGCAAATGGGAGGCGAAGTTTTACAAGATACTACCCAACATAAACATCTTGGCGTAACCTTGAACTCTAAACTCACATGGTCATCTCATATCAGTGAAATGTGTCTTAAGGCGAGTAGAAGGGTCGATTTGTTGTCCAGACTGCGATACAAGTTAAACCGAGGTACGCTAGATTTAATGTATAAAACCTTCGTGCGTCCCACTATGGAATATGCAT
This sequence comes from Arenicola marina, assembly GCA_964019135.1. Taxonomy (NCBI): domain Eukaryota; kingdom Metazoa; phylum Annelida; class Polychaeta; family Arenicolidae; genus Arenicola; species Arenicola marina. Next base: position 48,917,348 of record OZ025251.1, read on the forward strand.
GTGTCCTTTGGGATGGTTGCACACAGGCGGACGCTGACAGGCCAGAAGCCGTTCAGCTGAGAGCAGGCCGTCTTGTATCCGGGGCGATTAAACACACTAGTCACTCGCTTATCTATCAAGAACTCGGTTGGGAAACATTGAGTGCTCGTCGTAAAAGATTTCAATTGTTACTGTTTCACAAGATGTTTTATGGGAACGCCCCAAGTTATTTATGCGATATTTTACCTCAAAATGTAACACAAAGAACACACTACGCCCTTCGTAATGCTCTGCCTTTGAACGTCACGACCGTTAAGGCGCGACTTTCTTCTTATTACAACTCGTTTCTACCAAGTGTGATAAGGCTCTGGAATGAACTACCTATCAATATAAGATCCATGTGCGACCATAAAACTTTCAAACAGGCCTTAGTGAATAAGGATATTTGTCACAAGAGGGAGACCTCCAAGTTATTTAACTTTGGCCGGCGCGGCACGAACGTTGTACACTCGCGACTGAGAATGAATTGTAGTAAGTTAAGGGCTCATCTTTTTGATATGTGTATAATTAATGATCAACAATGTAATTGTGGCGCACCTCGTGAAGATACCACTCACTACTTTTTAGAATGCCCGATGTATACTATCATACGCGACAGATTATTGCAAAATGTAATGAAAATTACAAGTTTTACACTCGGAACCATTTTATTCGGGAATGCCAACTTAACTTTGCAAGAAAATTTAGAAATATTTAAAGCTGTACATGTGTATATTGAAAAGACAAGGCGTTTTAACACCTAGTTTCGCTTGTTGGAACGCGTATATTTACGAACTCTCTTTCCTTTTGCCATACTACGACGCACAGAGAGAGCCAACAAATTCCATCGCAGTGTGTCATTTAGTGAACTAATTCTACAAGTTTATTAAGTTGATTGCCTGTAATATATGTTTCTTATTTTTCAAGTAATATATGTTTCTTATTTTTCAAGCAAGAGGAATTTGTATAGGCTTTGCCTGCTTTCCAATGGCCAAATAAAAATATGTTTAAACCAACACCCAATTGTGTTGGGAGAGGCGGGGTGATTACTGTGTGCGCCACCTGGCGATAGCCACGCGTGCGGATATAAAGTCGGCCGCCAGCTGACGTTTTGGGCAGTTAATATTTCTTTGGGAGTGTGCAGTGCAGTTGAGAGTTGGCAGTTAGCAGTTAACAGTCATATTCTTGTGACGCAGCTGGCAATTAGCGATGATTATTCTTTTAACTCGCCCACCGATGCTTCCCTGGTGATGAACCGATGGCTAATGATTGCTGTCCCACTGTTAGAGATACCTTTCTTTATCCTCTCTCCCACCTCTCCCTCCCCCACTTGATGACTATGTAAAGTGTTAGCCAGGGTTGTTTGCCAGTATTGGTCAATGTTGTGGATGTGGTTTCATGTTGGCTACAATTCTGATTGTGTATGCAGAAGGGGGATTTTAGGTTGATAATTTAAAGTGTTATAGTATTAGTCTTATAAGTCATACATATGGATGATCATGCTATAGAAAGATATAAGAAACGTGATGTGTAAAGACATATTTTGTGTGGAATACACACAAATCATTGACGATTTATTATTAATTAATCTTACTTATATGAAGCCTGCTACGAGATCTCATGTCTCAAGCTAAGGATCCTTTCCGTAACACATTTACTATTTCATTTTGAAGTAAGTTCTGCAGCTGTATTAAATGTGTATACCTGGTGCTTCTTATTGGCATGAGTTAAGTTAAGCCTCTTTCTATTAACCATATTTCGAGTCGTTGGAATGGTCTTTACTATGTTCGCAGTCAGCCCCATGTGTCCCATTTATTTGGTGTCCACCAAGAGCCTACTTACGTGCGCGCTAGTCTGGACTAGCCTAGGTCTGGCGCGATGTACGGGCGTCACTGCTTAGTATGGCCCTCGTATCTTACTGGATAGCCACGAGTCGCCCAATTCAAAGAACAATTTCTTCCATGCTAATTTCTGACATGAAATATAAAATTTATGGTGAGAGGTTTGTCATTAATGGCCAGAGCTGGCTATAATAGTAGGTTACCTGTTTGTCCAGTAACTGGAAACTAATTCATGATCTAAAGGTATAGAATAAGCAACTTTTGCAACTTGAGCTGGTCTGATTTAGCAAAAGGGAAGCCACGCTTCATTTTGAATCCAAGATAATAAACACCAAAAAGGTGTTGCACACATGGACAGTACATAACGTGTTGGATTTCGCCAGCCCCTGATGTTCATAGGTGGGTTGAACTACCACTCTGGAAGATAACCAAACAAAAGAAGGTTGCAGCTGGCGGGCAAGTAGGCTTGGCGTTCACGTACTAACGGTCATCATTGTGCTGGCATTAACTGTGTCAAGAACCGAAGAAGGAATACGAACTTTAGTTTCTTCAGGTTGCCCAAAGATAGGAGTAGATGAAAAAGACTTTTGTTTATTAAATATGAGCAAGTGGAAGCAATCATTTACCCAATCTCGCTGAGCAATTGTAATGAAGCCAAACCCACGTTTGTACTGCGATTTTATCCTTTGTTTATGCGACAAACAATGTTTCTTCATGTTACCGCTCCACTGACAGCAGGCGCTCTGTTGCAAAGATGCTAAAACACCGGGGGGGGGGGGGGGGTTGCAGGTGCCTTGATGCATGAGAGAGCGGATATGTTTGATGCATGAGAGAGCGGATATTGTGATGAAAAGATACCCCTATAGAGCGAACATGTTAAAACTTGGGACCGAGGGGGGGCGGTGGGAGCGTGGGCTCTGAACAGGTTCATAGGGTGGGTCGCCGAGAAAAAATATCCCTTCCGAGAGGATTTTGGTGATAAAACGTCACTACCGAGCAGGTTTGGGTGATGAAAAGTAGGCGGGGGGGGATAAAACCGCGGAACCCCTCCACACCCAGCAATGTATTAAGTACCACCCCGCCCCCCCTCACCGCCGGGACTAAAAAAGAGGTTATGAAATGATCTAGTTTTTTTTTTTTGTAAACTTTATTTATTTAACGAGATTATTTATCAACAGCGCATACACATCTTAATGACTACCTCGAAGAATGATCTAGTTGACAAGGCGTGCGCGTTCCCGAAACAATATATTTGCTCCATATTTGCACCGGCCACACGAGAATAATTTCATTGTTTGTGCTTTATTATATTTGCGACGGTGCGTCTGCTGCCAACCTTGTCGGCGGGGGGAGGGGGGTACTTAAAGCAATGCTGGGATTTGGAGGGTTTTGCGGGATAAGGCCACCCTTTTTCACCTCTTAATTCCTATCGGGGATTGGGGTGCCTTTTTTCATTACACATGCCGGCTAAGCTTGGATAGTGGTACCTTTGTCATATTACGGGGTACCCAGCCCCCCCCCCCCCCTTCAACAGATTTGAGGGGAGGGGGCGGGGGCGGCTGCCAACAGATCATTCTCTGAATCGCACAAAAGGATAACATTCCAGTCTGGTATCATCCACATTCCCCGGTCTTACACTTGTCAGGGATTTTCACAACGGCCGCGGAAAATATGGCCCAAAACGTGACTCCACGGCATTTATAAGTTGAGCCATGACCTTTGTTAACTAAATTTTAAACTTGGACGATGTGTCTAACCCCGGGGCTTGGGGGGGGGGGCGTCTCTGAAAATATGCGCCCATCAAGCGGGTTTAAATACCCCTTTTGAGCGGATTTTGGAGATTAAAAGGGGGGGGGGGCTACGTCGCAAACCCCGCATGGCCTTACTAAAGTACCCCCCCCCCTCCCTCCGCACACACACACATCAGGGTGTGTAATCAAGCGATGTCACATTTACTCTCAGTTTTGAGCGCCACTTGACGTTATCATACAGGATAACATGTTGATTTATCACTGCCAACTTAAAAGTGTACATGTCACTGACCGGTTTTGCTAATTCACCCTGCGTCCGTTCTCTATTTCACATGTGTTTGTCACTGCGCGCAAACTGATTCGCTTCGTCTTCATAACAAATGAGGGTATATATACTACGCCGCCCCTAGATGGCGCGGCACGAGCTCGTCACAATGCAACGTAGGAAGTGCACCCTCTTGTTATATTACACTCTTTTTTATAGGTCCCGGGCGCGGTATTCATAAACCACAAGTAACGTGCACATGGAATTTGGCAGACCCATTATTCAGTGGTTGATGTCTTGACGATTATATCTAACGTGTAAAATATAGGGCTGCACAGTGATTAGGATGACTGGTCCAGGCAGCACGAGACAGGGACACTTATGCTCTTCGTCGATGCTATGGCATTAACGATCTGTAGGGGTCTTGAAGGGGGGGGGTCCAGTGTCCAGTGTCGATTTTTCAAAATTCTCAGTGTCGAATGTCGATAATTCAGATCCCCAGTGTCGCAATTTGGGGGTCAATGTTGAATGTAGATTTTTCAAATATGCCTGTGTCGCGTGTCCCCATTTACCCCTTCCAGACCCCTATGTGTGCTGCGTACCTTCCGGCGGTGGTTTACCTTGAATCGCAGAGAGTAGGTTTATGTACTATATGAACGTTTTACGGTTGTTTTACGACAACCGAGAAGGAAATGGCAACAGAGTTGTAGCCCCAGGCTGTATGTCGAGTATATAGCAGTCAGTTTACAACATTAAGGTATAACCTTACCACTCCCGTTGGCCGTCCTGGAGTAATCACGGATTATTTTAACGACACTGGAGTCTAATTTAGACCCACTAAAGTCTCGAATTAACGGCAAGACTGCTACATGTGCTAATATACATGTGTTTTCTGTCGTATGTCGTATTATGTCGTAATATAAGAATAGCGAACGCAGAGTTTGAGCGGGAGATCTATGGTTACGAAAAACGCTCCTTCTATGGACTGATCAGGCGAACACCAACAAATTAACTTGCTCTGTTGTCGCCGAAATGTAAGCATCGATAAATTTCATCAAAATACAACGCTTCCAACGGTCTGTGCTCATGACGCTGCTGCGGCAGCTGCAGCAGGGCATGGGTGAGGAGGAATCATTCTCACAACAGGTATGTTTTACTCAAACCGAATCCCTTTTGCTTCTGCCTTTACATCGTATTGGAATGGCACATAAAACCCCCCTTGTCCGCGCGTCAGTAGCTAAAGCGACTGATGGAAATGTCACGCGTGTATCGGGCACCAAGTGTTACCCCTCTCATTTTGTCGATCAATGAGCCTTTTGTCTCTACAAAAGTGCATTTTGTGTACAAAAGCAACTTTTGTGTTAACAAAAAAAAATTGTGTACGAAACACACTTTTGTCTCTACTTCGCGGATAGAACCAACTTTTGTAGAGACAAAATGTACATTCCGTCGACAGAATGAAACTTTTATCTCTACAAAAGTGCGTTTTGTCTACAAAAGCAACTTCTGTCTTTACCTTTTGTCCACGAAAAACACTTTTGTAGAGACAAAAGTTGATGTTGTATACAGACTCAAGTTTTATAGACAAAATGTACATTTCGTCGACAGAATCAAGTTCTGTAGAGACAAAAGTTGATTCTGTCAACGAAATGAACTACTGTCTCTAATGGACACGCTGAGATTAACCGTGGACGTTGACGTGTAATAAAACAGAGACGCTTGTCTCTTATTTGTAAATTGTAAATTACACGAGCTGTGCATGAGTCTCCTATATATGGTGTTTGTTTCCGTATTTTAGCTTTTCACATACAACATACTGTCAGAAGGCGAAAAGCAGTTTTGAGCAGACACAAGTTCATTCTGTCGACGGAATCCACTTTTGTAAGGAAACCAGTTTTGTACATTTTGTCTCTTCAAAAGTTGATTCTGTCTACCACAAAATGCATTTTTGTTTATTATTATGCTTACAAAATTGAGTTTTGTAAAGACCAAATTCAATTCCTTCCATAAAATTCGTTTTGAAGAGACAAAAGCCTCATTGGTCGACGAAATGAGAGGGTAAGACTTGGCGTCCTATATGCGTCAGCCACGTGTGGTCTATTAATACCGCCCCTGGGTCAGACCCATGAGGGGTTTACACACAGCAGGAAGCTTCACGTGTGGTCTATGAATACCGCCCCTTGGCCAGAACCATCAGGGATTCACACACAGCAGGAAGCTTCACGTGTGGTCTATGAGTGCCGCCCCTGGGCCAGACCCATGAGGCGTTTACACACAGCAGGAAGCTTCACGTGTGGTCTATGAATACCGCCCCTGGGTCAGACCCATGAGGGGTTTACACACAGCAGGAAGCTCCATGTGTGGTCTATGAATACCGCCCCTGGGTCAGACCCATGAGGGGTTCACACACAGCAGGAAGCTTTACGTGTGGTCTATGAATACCGCCCCTGGGTCAGACCCATGAGGGGTTCACACACAGCAGGAAGCTTCACGTGTGGTCTATGAATACCGCCCCTGGGTCAGACCCATGAGGGGTTTACACACAGCAGGAAGCTCCATGTGTGGTCTATGAATACCGCCCCTGGGTCAGACCCATGAGGGGTTTACACACAGCAGGAAGCTCCATGTGTGGTCTATGAATACCGCCCCTGGGTCAGACCCATGAGGGGTTCACACACAGCAGGAAGCTTTACGTGTGGTCTATGAATACCGCCCCTGGGTCAGACCCATGAGGGGTTCACACACAGCAGGAAGCTTCACGTGTGGTCTATGAATACCGCCCCTGGGTCAGACCCATGAGGGGTTCACACACAGCAGGAAGCTTTACGTGTGGTCTATGAGTACCGCCCCTTGGCCAGAGCCATGAGGGGTTCACACACAGCAGGAAGCTTCACGTGTGGTCTATGAACACCGCCCCTTGGCCAGAGCCATGAGGGGTTCACACACAGCAGGAAGCTTCACGTGTGGTCCATGAATACCGCCCCTGGGCCAGACCCATGAGGGGTTTACACACAGCAGGAAGCTTCACGTGTGGTCTATGTAAGTAAGTAAGTAAGTTTATTTAGTATAAGAGGCCATCTGGCCCATAGTACATACATGGTATAACATAATTAATACGGTGCAACAGGATATATACAGGTTAAATTTCAACGTTTGTTTGGTGCAATATCTCTGCCTTGAATAAATAAATAGATAAGTTCAGTATTAGTTGCTTATTGTGGGATTTCATTAATTTTACAAAAAGTTGTGAAGAGTTATTCGATCCGTAAGTTACATCTATATATGATTGTCTTAACTTATCATACAATGGGCATTGACAAATAACATGAAATTTATCTTCTATGGAATGTAAACCTCGACTCACGCAGTATTTACAAAAACGCATCTCCCTAGGAACATTTTCATATCGACCAGACTCAGTTGCATATCTGTGAGCCGAACACCTGAACCTTGCCAGCGCCGATCTATACTTAACTACATTTAACACATCTATGTACAGTTCAGGTGACAAAGTTGATTTAAAGGTTTGATATGTACTTAGTTTACTACTAAAGGAGACTGATGAGCACCAGTTTTGAAAAGCACTGTCTTTTAGAGTTTGTTTATATTGAGTGAGGAATCGACTTTCATCTCCGACTGATTGCTGCAGCCATACCACCCCATATCCATTTGTCATCAACAATTGTCTTACGGTAGACGCCCACGTCAGTTTTCCGTGTTCGTCAAAATCCTTCAGCATATCGTAGCAAGATCTAGTATATCTGCTTGTGGGCATCTTTAATATTCGTAGCCAATACTTAATACATTTCAAATTTTGCTCCACCATTAGTACATGTCGACCACATTCAGCAAGAGCAGCGTCATTCATGGCTCGCTTTGGTAGGCCCAGGAGCTTTTTACAAAATGTTGTTTGCACTCTTTCGATAACACCATACCTGCTAGAACCCCATATCTCTGCTCCATACATCAAGATTGGTGTGACAGTTTTATCAAATAAATAAAATATCGTCTGTAATCTCATCTGGGGACACTTGGCGATATAGCTCCGTAATACATTTACTGCCTTGGTAGCCTGACAGGCTAATGTGTCCACCGCTTTTGACCACGACAGTGTTGAAGACATAAGTAGGCCTAGATATTTGTAGCACGAAACAACCTCTAGCGGCTGACCTTGCAAATACCACTGCTCACTTTTCTTGACACGTCCTCCTCTGCGAAATACGACAACTTTGGTTTTTTCAAGGTTCACACGCATCGCCCACTTTGTACAAAAATCACCCAATGTATTAATCGTGTGCTGCAGTCTCCCCACTGCATCGCTGCACTGTGCCAGATCATCAGCGTACATTAACAACATAATATTAACTGCGTTTTCACCTATGTAAATTCCACGGTCTCCTTTTATCTGTAGCATATCTATAATATTGTTTACAAATAAAGAAAAGAGAAGGGGACTTAACATGCAACCTTGCCTGGCTCCAACAGTACACGTGAAATAATCAGTAAGACCTTTCTCAGTTCTAACACACGATCGGACATTAGAGTACATGGATCTCAACACGTTAATAATCTTTCCATGGAGCCCATCTTGGAGCAGGGTATACCACAGTAAGCTATGTGGGACAGAGTCAAACGCCTTCGAAATATCAATAAATAAAACATAGCATCTTCCATTTTTCTTGCATAGGTATTTTTGAATTATGCTTTGTAACACAAATATTTGGTCTATTGTACTATAGCCACGTCTGAAGCCGGCTTGTTCCTCCGCAATGAGACCATTTTGTTCAACCCATACAGTTAATCGCTTATTTAAGATGCTAGTAAACACTTTACACAACGAAGATATCAGAGATATACCTCTGTAATTGTCAGGATCGTTTCGAGAACCACGCTTATGTATTGGGCATAATATTGCATTGTCCCACTGTGAGGGGAAAGCTCCGGAGTCCAGTATTTGATTGAACAGTACGGTTAAATATGGAGTCAATATCGGGGCGGCAACCTTTAGTATTTCGTTAGGAATCCCGTCAGGCCCCGCCGCCTTCGCATTAGGAATGGATTGTTGGCAACTTAGAACTTCGTTTTCTTCTATTTCGCGATTGAGATGATCTACTGGTCCATATACATTACTAACATTGATGTTACATCCGTCACAATTCCGATCATGATTATCTAGATCAGTATCCGCTTCCTCTCGCATTTCGTCATCCATAACCGTACGTTGATTTAACAGCGACTCGAAGTGTTCAAACCAAGCGCTTTTGTCAACGTTACACACGTTTCTTGTGGTAGCTTGCATGTTTTGAATTTGGGACCAGAATTTGCTAGGATTGTTACTAGATTGAAGCAATTCTTCACTCATACGGGAGCTATACAGCAGCTTGTTCTCGCGACATTTAGTCTTAAATTCGTTCCTGGAACTTTTGTATTGCTCATATGATTGTGTATCATTTGATCGCCTGAACTTGTTAAGAGCTTCGTACTTAGTTTGCTTAGCTACAAGACACTCAGTATCCCACCACTTCGGTTGATTTTGCGTTACCGTATCGCGATGCCCAGGTGCTCTACGCTTCATATTATTACCCGCAAGATATAAAGCTTCAGAGAGTAATGTTAGCCCATCATCTGCGTTCTGCGTATTTACCTGCTGCACGCAGGCAGCCAGCTTAACCATACACTCTTCGCCCTGCAGTTGATTCACAAACCGTTCCGTTTCTGTGTCATTCCATTTCAATCTAAATTCTATATCAGAAGCGCATCCAGCATCACTTTGGTTTTTTTCCATTTGAGCATCCGTGTTAATGTGAAAGACTAATGGTAAATGCCCGTGCGTAGATATATATTCATCATATTGGCAACTTCGAAGTGAGATATTTGCCCATAGAGTGTGCTTGAGACTATTACAAAATCTATAACACTAAAACCGGATTCCGTAATATTTGTTAATTTTCCTGCTTTATCATTACCTTTTCTGCCGTTTAGCACATGTAAGCCAGTTTCCCGGCAGAGCTCGAGGAGGCTTATGCCAAACGCGTTCATGGTTTCGTCCTTGGACGTTCGCCAGATATTGAACACATCTGGTATGTGCCAATCCATATTTGCCATATTTTTCACACTGTCCTCAATAAAATTCTGTCGTAAGCCTGTTCTCGCATTAAAATCTCCCGTAAGTACCATATCTATGTCACTGTGCAATGCGCTCACCTCTTGGATTACCGATTTCTATCTTTCGATCCCATCGTTTTCTAGTCCAGTATAGTGATAATCCGTTGAGCCCTCTGGTGGCAAATATACCTGGATTAATACACAATTTCGTATTAGACCAAAGGATTTTGCGTCTAACAACAATATTATTCCATGGAGGAAATCACAGCACAACCGCTTTACAGCATTGACATACTTTTTCTTATAGAACAACGCAATGCCACCACTGGGTCTACCAAATTTGGAATATCTTCTAGCGTTGACAGCATGATATTCATAATCATCAAACACCTGAGCTAATTCACTTTCTGTCTCACACCAAGTCTCGCTAATACCAATAAAGTCATATTCGTTATTTTGAATGGATCGTGTTTCATGCCTATCAGGGTCTCTGAGAATACGCCTGAACCGGTCCGGGTTCCAGGAAAATATGCTGAGAGACAACCTGCAACAAACACCTGCGGCCTGGCCAAGCTCCTATTTGTCTTCTAGGACAGAGGGAAGTGTAAATAATGTCTTTATCGGTATCACCTACCTAGTGTTGGGACACTAGACCCCATATTAATAGGTGCCGGATTCAAATCCTGGACATCTAATCCAGAGTATGTTTCATCCATGCATCGTTCATCGTCTTGTAGGCAAAAGCGGCATAAAACACTGATTCATCCCAGCTCCCATTTGCCTTGGTTTTCATGCTACACATTGGTAACGGACAAGAACCTGCAGTTAGGTTAGGGTTTTAACTTTTTTACTCGTGTAATAAGTGAGCAACATTTGTCTCCCAGCCTCGGGTGGAACAAGGTAGACTCATAAAAGCGTTGTTTCGTAGATACGAATCAACACTTGTAGCCAACACCAAAACCAGCAGCATGAAAATGCTGTGACGTCTAAGCGATGACTGGAGACACGACTCTGTGGTCACGACTCTGTGGTCACGACTCTGTGTGTGAGTGATATCTGTTATGCGATAAACGCAGAAAAAACTTCTTCCAAACATACCTAAACTCTTTCAACCCTCTGAGACACGAATTTCGAAAAACACAAGGTATTTTATTCATCGCTAAGTATTTGATTCATCACCGTGCGACGTCGCCCCTCACGCTTGATTGTGACGAATGCATGTCCAAGTTAGGATATAAATACAGTGGTTGTTGCAGTGGCGGTATCCTAGAGACCTACCTGCAACACCAGAAGATCTTAACACGCATAGACATTTAACGTCAGAACAGTGACACCGCTGCGCGAGAACTGACGGCTCACTCAGAACATCAACGCAGCTTACAACTTCAAGACAGTAAGGTAAATATCACTTTTAGTAACTCCATTTCCTGCAAAATACAGGCCATATGCCACGGCTGACTCTGCGCGATCAAGGTCACGTTGACTCTTGATTAAGGCCTTTGACGCTGTTTTCGCATTTGTTCATCATTTACTAAACATGAAAGCGATTTCAAAGGTACCTGAAAGATCATAAGTGCAAAAAAATTAAATATACTTTCGGTAAAGGAAAAATTCATTGAATGCTTAAACATGAATCATAACTTTGTAGAAGGATAATTTCATCGATATAGTTCCGAAATTGACCTAGGATTTTAAATTACCAGAAATTATTTAGTCAATTTAGTCATGCATTTAGTCGAGCATAATGGGGAATATTATCATTGCTCTGCTTCAAGCGTTCTATTGTGTTCGCACTTCAGCAAAAATTCAATGTTGACACCAAGTCGGCATGGTCCCAGGCAACCCCACTCAGCAGAATAACCATTATAGCAGTAATTGATGGCACAGTAATTAAGCTAACTTAATCCGGGAATTACCAAGGTATGTCTAAGTCCTTTGATACCCTAAAGCATAATATACTCTTGCAAAAGCTTGACTATTACGGGGTGATTGGAAAAGCAAATTCATTACCCATACGCTGCTTAAACGAACGGCAACAGTACGACCAAACAAAAGGCAAGGAAAAAATCAATCCATGGCTAATAATAAAAAACATATTAAAAGGAAAATATTAAGAATCCCCAGATATTTTTCTACTTATAATCTCTTGAGACAAGCACCTCACATGGCCTGATAACGCAAACAACGTCCTGCAACACTACCACCGTAAGACGTACTCAACATCCCGACATTCATCGTTGTTATATCAAACATAGCAATTCATATCTCGTGATATGCTCCATAGAAAAGCAGGGGAGGATCCAGGAATTTGAAAAGATGGGGATCCAAATTTGTGAGCGGTGAGGGTGGGTGGGGGGGGCTCTGAAAAAGATTGCGCCCGGGGGATCCACCAATGTTTTGGCGACCGGGGCATCTACCATTTTTTTACGACCGTGGGGAGGGGTGTTCCACTGAAAAACTTGCAATCGCGTGGGGGAGGGGGGGTTCCACGCCGCCTCAAATAGCGTTCTTCCTCAAAAAGGGGGGGGGGGGCAGACCTTAGATAGCCTAAATTTTGCATTGAAAAACGGCATTCTTCGATTCTTCTAGAGTCAACGCACAGGTCCATAGTACCGGCCTGTAGAACACACCCATGGCACAGGTTCATAATAAAGGCCTGTAACACACCCATGACACAGGTCCATAATACAGGCCTGTAAAACACACCCATGGCCCAGGTCCATAATACAGGCCTGTAGAACACACCCATGGCACAGGTTCATAATACAGGCCTGTAGTACCCACCCATGGCACAGATCTATAATACAGGCCTGTAGAACACACCCATGGCACAGGTTCATAATAAAGGCCTGTAGAACCCACCCATGGCACAGGTTCATAATACAGGCCTGTAGTACCCACCCATGGCACAGATCTATAATACAGGCCTGTAGAACTCACCCATGGCACAGGTTCATAATACAGGCCTTTAGAACACACCCATGGCCCAGGTCCATAGTACCGGCCTGTAGAACAAACCCATGGCACAGGTTCATAATATAGGCCTGTAGAACTCACCCATGGCACAGGTCCATAATACAGGCCTGTAGAACTCACCCATGGCACAGGTCCATAATACAGGCCTGTAGAACTCACCCATGGTACAGGTTCATAATACAAGCCTGTAGAACACACCCATGGCACAGGTCCATAATACAGGCTTGTAGAACCCACCCATGGCACAGGTCCATAATACAGGCCTGTAGAACACACCCATGGCACAGGTTCATAATACAGGCCTGTAGAACACACCCATGGCACAGGTCCACAATACAGGCCTGTAGAACACACCCATGGCACAGGTTCATAATACAGGCCTGTAGAACACACCCATGGCACAGGTTCATAATACAGGCCTGTAGAACACACCCATGGCACAGATTCATAATACAGGCCTGTAGAACACACCCATGGCACAGGTTCATAATACAGGCCTGTAGAACACACCCATGGCACAGGTCCACTATACAGGCCTGTAGAACACACCCATGGCACAGGTTCATAATACAGGCCTGTAGAACACACCCATGGCACAGGTCCACAATACAGGCCTGTAGAACACACCCATGGCACAGGTTCATAATACAGGCCTGTAGAACACACCCATGGCACAGGTTCATAATACAGGCCTGTAGAACACACCCATGGCACAGGTTCATAATACAGGCCTGTAGAACACACCCATGGCACAGGTTCATAATACAGGCCTGTAGAACACACCCATGCCACAGGTGCATAATACAGGCCTGTAGAACACACCCATGGCACAGGTCCACAATACAGGCCTGTAGAACACACCCATGGCACAGGTCCACTATACAGGCCTGTAGAACACACCCATGGCACAGGTTCATAATACAGGCCTGTAGAACACACCCATGGCACAGGTCCACAATACAGGCCTGTAGAACACACCCATGGCACAGGTTCATAATACAGGCCTGTAGAACACACCCATGGCACAGGTTCATAATACAGGCCTGTAGAACACACCCATGGCACAGGTTCATAATACAGGCCTGTAGAACACACCCATGGCACAGGTTCATAATACAGGCCTGTAGAACACACCCATGCCACAGGTGCATAATACAGGCCTGTAGAACACACCCATGGCACAGGTCCACAATACAGGCCTGTAGAACACACCCATGGCACAGGTTCATAATACAGGCCTGTAGAACACACCCATGGCACAGGTTCATAATACAGGCCTGTAGAACACACCCATGGCACAGGTCCACAATACAGGCCTGTAGAACCCACCCATGGCACAGGTCCATAATACAGGCCTGTAGAACACACCCATGGCACAGGTCCATAATACAGACCTGTAGAACACACCCATGGCACAGGTCCATAATACAGGCCTGTAGAACCCACCCATGGCACAGGTCCATAATACAGGCCTGTAGAACACACCCATGGCACAGGTCCATAATACAGACCTGTAGAACACACCCATGGCACGGGTCCAAAAGATCCCAATGTCGCAATTCTCTTATTACCGTTGTCATCGTTTGTCCACAGACATCCTGTGGAACCCACGGCACCATGAGACACTTGGCCATCGTCCTGCTGGCCGTCCTGCTAATGCACGGTGAGTACGAACTATCAACCATCAGCTTAAAGGCATACGTACATCAAATAATGGCCCTTGTACATGATGACGGCATCAGGCAATTGTATTGGCCCGACATCAAGCTGTAGCACCCCTCCAGGTTTCATAGGGCTGTACAGTCACTACGGGATTATATCGAGACCCCACGAGAAAGGGATACGCATGCTCTACATCAATGGCTAGCATCAACGGCCTGTACGTGCTGCCTACCTTGCGTTTGTTTGCCTTCACTCGCTTCACACACATATCGGCTTAAGCTGTCTTTGACCTAATAATCATCATGACTCGCATGTCTGCGCGCAGTATATATGGTTACGTAACAACGCTCTTTATATGGACTGACCAGGCGAGGACAACGCTGTGCCGTTTGTCGCAGAAATGTAAACATCGATCATTTGCCTTAAAATACAACGCTTCCAACAGTCGCATCGCAGGGACCATGTGCATTATGAAGAGACAAATGTCCTATTTTATAGTTAGCAATATTTAGTTGATATCCTAGCCATATTCCGCATGCAATGATCCGAAAAATGTTTTTGCGACTGACTGTCCGCAAATCGCAAGCCTTTCCACAAATTGATCGTATTCCATTTTGGCAATACTAATGATCCGATCATTTGAAATAGGCATGCGTCAGTGTTAGTACTAAACCGAACGCTTGGCACGCGATTGAGTTAAAGCGTAAATATGGAAGCTGCTGTTTTCTTTTCGCTACACTTGTCCGCCATCTTACTCATGCATGCACCCAGGAAAGTGGGGCGTACGACACGAGTGTTGAATCGCCTCAATCGGATCACGGCACTAGGTGTTCGATTTACATGCAATCATGCCCCGAGTACCCCGATCGCATAATCGAATACGGCCATAGTTGGCCACTCGCTTTTTGATACCATATATCGTTGTCAAGAAGTGTGGCACGTGCAACTAGTCAACTAGGCAACTAGGCAGGTAGGCTGGCCATTTAGATCTATAAGTAATTTTTGTGTGTGACGCCATGTTTCATTGGTCTATGCAATGTCACGATGGCAACGATTGTGGGTTTAATGAGCAGCAGGGCGGTCAAATTACAGCATTTTGGCGGCCTTCAGATTTAGTGCTATAGACCGTTCCAGATATTATGGAGCCATCTATGTGCCATTCGCTATCTCGCATGCTCGCCTGGCAGAAAGTAGAGCGCGCGGGCGAGGAAGCGAGGAAGCGAGGAAGCGCGGGGCGCGGAAGCGAGGAAACGTGAGGCGAGGAAGCGAGGAAGCGAGTAGGAGCGAGGCGAGGAGGCGAGAATGCATGAGGCGCGGAAGCGAGGAGGCGAGGAAGCGCTGGCGAGAACGCGAGACCTTTCTCGCCCTTGCCGTCTCGCTTCCTCGCTTCCTCGCCCGCGCGCCCTACTTTGTGTCAGGCGAGCATGCCGGATAGCGAGTGGCACATACATGGCTCCACAAGATACCCCTTGCGACATAAATCCTCAAAAATAGACTGCGTGTTTCGGGTTACAAAACAGATTCCTGCATGCGTTTACCATGCATGTATATGGAGTTGGTTCAAGTGTCCGGCTTCAACGTTTCTGTTGTCAAGGGTAAGTGGTTCAATGGCATCGTTATTTACAGAACACACAAGTTGTCTCTATAAACTTCTCTGTAAGTATTTTTTTAATATAAATAGGCATTGCCTAAGTTGAGGGCTCACCCAAATTTAATAATACTGTAATTCTTAAAGCTGCTATATCAACTGCAGCAGTTGTCGTAGCCCTAAATTATAGCTGCTGTATCAGCTGAAGTAAATCTATTTTATATTCTTAAAGCTGCTTATACTAAAATATTTTATATATTAATACAAATGATGTTTTTTTATATTTTTCTTTAAATTAAATAAGATCGATGCTTTAGTTGTTTAGCGGTAAGATTTCGGTTTTAATTAAATGCAGAGAAATACAGGAATAAGTAGTTACTTGGGCCTATAATTAATGATATTATTTTAGGATGATTAATCTTATTTATTATTTATCTTTCTGGTCCTTTTTTTTCTTTACTTAAATTATATATTGGTTGCTGAAATATTTTTAAATCAAGTTTAAAACTGGTCACAGATCCATAGTAATCTGTAGCGTGCTTTTTGATATCTATGTACCCGGTTTACGTTAAATGGTGAAATCTACAATAACGCTTAAATGTCACAGAAAGTGCCCCAATCTGGTCAAAAAAATTTTGTTGACAACATGTCCATCAATATTTCTATTTATATTAGAAGGACTATAGTACTGCCATTAAAACTATTTTCGGAGCTCCTTCATGAAAAACATATTTTCAGCGCCTGTTCTGACCAGTCCATGAGAACATACACTGAACAGTTGCTATATAGACCATGAGTAAGCTTTTTGAACACTCACACCATGTCAGAAGTATGTTTTAACATCATCCTTCTATGCAATTTTCTGCCAAAGTAAAAGCAGTATCCCTCACAAAAAAATGTTTTTGGAAAGTAAAAAATATGAACTAAATTGGCTGTACGTTAGTTGCCTACTTAGACACTTTTACATGCCAAACACCTGTTTAATTTGTATATCTGGTATTTCTATTTGAAAGTAGTAGTTCAGTAGCAGTGTTCAAGATCGTTTTCTGATCCTCAAAATGGTGTCATATTCATATTGCTTATCAATATGCGCTACTTAGGCTTCTGTATTGTTGCCTTTTTGATTGAAATTTTAATTCTTTGTCAGCGGGGATGTTGACAATACAAAGTACTACCATTTTGTAAATATACATACTCGAAGCCTGACATTTTAAGAGGGGTTGTTCAGTTTAGAAAAAAGGGATTTCATTCAGTATTTGGTTATTTTTTGTTTTACTAGCAATATATGCAATAAAAAGGCTGGTTTTATACTTGAATTCCATATCCAAATAGACTGCATATACAAATAAATAAGTAAGGGCCCATGTTGTCTGATGGTAATCTAAATATTCTGGCAGGGAAACGAGTTTTTGACTAGGAATATTGTTATAATGGGACACTATGAACATTGAAACGTTGGCTTCAGATAAATAATATATATATACATTTTGCATCTTATTAAAAATAGTAATAATGGCATTAATTAAAACATATAAACATGGTTTATAAATATATTTGAAACTTCAGTAAAACGGTTTTTAAACAACAGACGAGTGATATATATTTATGAACAAATCTGAAGTATCCTGAGGTGGCAAAAGCTAACAAAAGGTGTCAAAAATAGGACATAATAACTGTGAACAATATGGAATATAAGTCTATTGTTTAATTAATCTCAAATAAATTGTTCAAACTGTATATTTCACAGGCGGAGGGCATTTTGTGAATGTGACAAATTACCATGCAAAGTCAGACTGGGTGAATGAAAAAGGGGGGGGGAGTACAGGGAGGACAGTTATGAGGTCTGGGATGTAGATTCCTCAAACGGTAGCAATAACCCTGACAAAACTTCAGAAGCACGCATATTCACGAGCACTCGAATCAGTACGCCTCTATCTATATATCATAACAAAGTATGCAACATCTCAGAACGGCCTGACGAACACCGGATATTTTTAAATATAACATTATCTGTCAAACAAAGCATTAGTGCTAAGTCTCACCTTTGACAGAGAAAAGTGGTGAATGGACTATTGCTATTATTTGGAATATGTAGGTTTTATTTCGATGATTGCAATCATGTTAGCTTAGCCTTAGATCTAACATGTCTAGATCGAATTATTTGGGGGCCTTTAAAAGTAAATAGATTTTACTGTATACGAGTGATTTGACATTAAGTTTACAGTCTGACATAAGTAAACACTTGATAACATCTCAACTGATGAACTGACGGGCGGAGCCAACCACAGTTAATTGTCGCTGTGAATATTCATGAAAAAAAAAAAAACGTCAAATTTTTTTTGTATGGCAACAAAGAAGCCGGAGTTTGACTCGAGAACTGGCGCGTTCGCGAACGTCGATGTCCCAACAGAGCGTTCCGCCAGTTGCCGGGAGACTGTTATCTTTACTTCAACTTCACTACACGTGTCGGCAATCGTACTTAAATGGTGAATAAAAATGTAATCAATGTTTTATAGTCTTAGACGTATATTCTGTTTTACTGCAACTAAACTGGGCCCTATATATATTATCGCCTTCCTTTGCGGCCATGACGCGACGTTTTTTTATCGTACAGTATGACAATGTATGCCAAGCCAAATTTATCATGTTTGATGTTTTGCATGAATTTGTCTGTTATTTGTTTCTCTCTTACTCTTATTGTTTCTCTAAGTATACGTTACCATAATCGCTCGCTAGAGGTTTCTATTATATAATGGAGTCACAGCTTATATTGCACTAGATTAAAAACAGTTTAATAGCCCTGTCTGTTAGACTCCCCGTTCGACTTGCCTGATTGCTACGCAACGAGGCCGGTGTCACTCGAGTGCATTCAGATTCGCATTGAGGAGACAGTGTATACCATATGACGTTATCATCGGTACACCTCGGGTTCCAAATTATATATTCTGTACGATATATATTACTGAATTAGATTTTTAATATAACGAGACAAAATATACGATACCCCGTCTCGTTCTTAAAATTGTGTCCTATGATATTTATCTGTAAAAAGTGGGTTGTTGTTTTTAACAAACACCCTGTTAACAAACTGTTGCAATGATGCAGCTGTAAGTCAGTACCCGCCTTTATTCGTGCTATGCAGCGCAGAGCGAGCGAGAGTGCACCTGAGATACGCGCCAGCCAAAATTTTCCTGGAACTGTCTATTGTACTAGTTGACACGACCATCAACTCGTAATCGTGTCAAACGTTACACTTGTGAGTCACCCTTTTCCAGTGAAAGCAGATATCAGTATTAAAGAGAAATGCGGTTGTTCAAATGAAAATTTTCAGGCAGCAAGTTCTATACCTTACGAATGCATAGAGAAAATGGTGTTAGCGATTTAAGGTTTAATAATAGGCATCTTCTTAAAAAATTGCTTCCACATGCCTATCACCCCAGTTGCTACTAGCAGCATGTTATTTACCCTGTTATTTTGTCAGTCAATAGCACTTGTGCTAATGGTCATTTTTGACTTTCATATACCGACGTTAAATAAAACATCTTAATATCGTATCTTATCTTCTGGCAGACATGCAGGCCTATCGCCTCATATGTTACTGACAACATGTTGTTTAACCTTCCATTTTTTTATTTTGATCAGATGCGTGGGCCTATAGCCGCATCTGTTACCGACATCATGTTGTTTAACCTTCCCCTTTTCTCTTTCTGGCAGATGTGCAGGCCTATCGCCGCATCTGTTACTACACCAACTGGGCGCAGTACCGCCCCGGAGTGGGCGAGTTTGTGCCAGAGGACATCGACCCCAGCCTCTGTTCACACATCATCTACGCCTTCGCCAAGATGCAGGGCAACCGCCTGGCCCCCTACGAGTGGAACGACGAGTCGACAAGCTGGGCCCCAGGCATGTGAGTACCACGTGACACGATGGTTTGACCAATCAGGGACAGTTATTCTGCCCTCAGTTACGATATGGCGTGATTCAGGGATTGCCTCAAATGATATTTCGGACTATTGTAAGATCAATGAGGTAGTCATTTAATCTTTTGCACCAAAAGTTTAATTCACAAGGTTAAACCAGAGAAGCAGCGAGGCAGGATAACTCCCATTATTTATGTGTGGTAAGATGGTCCACTCGGGATAATAGTCATGGCGCGAGTTTTACATGACGTTTGACATTTTATTGGCTCTTCATCAATTTGCGGCGGCTCTTCATTTTCACACCGATAATGAAACTGACGGGTGTTGACATAGGGTTGAAGGGCCCCGCTAACTCGTATGGTGCGCCCTGTGACGTCCACTGACGTGGTGCACCCTGTGACGTCCACGGACGTGGTGCGCCCTGTGACGTCCACTGACGTGGTGCGCCCTGTGACGTCCACTGACGTGGTGCGCCCTGTGACGTCCACTGACGTGGTCCGCGCTGTGACGCCCACTGACGTGGTCGGCGCTGTGACGCCCACTGACGTGGTCCGCGCTGTGACGTCCACTGACGTGGTCCACGCTGTGACGTCCACTGACGTGGTCCGCGCTGTGACGCCCACTGACGTGGTCCTCGCTGTGACGTCCACTGACGTGGTCCGCGCTGTGACGTCCACTGACGTGGTGCGCCCTGTGACGTCCACTCACGTTTTGCGCCCTGTGATGTTTATTGACGTGGTGCGCCCTCTGACGTGCACCCCTCACCCTCCGCCGACTCCTTGGCTCAGGTACGAGAGAGTGACCAACCTGAAGATGCCACAGAATGGCCTCAAGGTCCTCCTAGCGGTCGGCGGCTATAACTTCGGCACCGCTAATATGACCGCCATGTTGGCGACGCAAGCCAACCGAGCCGAGTTCGTCAGCACCAGTATCGACTACCTCCGCCAGAGGGACTTCGAGGGCCTTGACCTTGAATTTGAGTACCCTGGATGGGGTGAAAGCCCCCCGGAAGACAAGCAGCGATTTACTTCATTGGTGCAGGTGGGTCAAGCTTTAAATACGTTCTATGCACGGTGTTCAGTGTCAAGGCTGGTGATATCAGTTCGCGGGTTCGCCGGGGCTGGCGTATCACGGCTCGGCACTGGGCGGAATTGCGCGGGTAGGGGTAGGCACTCATACGCGACTGTGGCAATTGGCCGCCATCTTGGATAAATCGTCACTGGCGCATGGGTTAAGGGAAATATTTTGGTGTTATCTAGATTTTTTCTATGGAGATAAATATCAGATGTCCAGGTTATTGGAGTGGCATGTATAGAATTAATGATGTAAGTCTAACTTACATCCAGATTACGTAACTTTTCCGTTACATAGATGATAATATTGCATGTTTAAGTGTCTAGAAAATACGTTGTCATGCGATGACGCCACCTTGACATCTCGCAAAGACCAAAATAATACCCAAAATGCAGTGCACATGCAGTGGCGCCTCACAGTGGAATAATCTGAACTATGACTTGCGAAGTCGTCTATTGCCACCTTCATGCCCCTACCGACTGCGATTTTCTTCTCGTCATGCAGACCCCGACACACATGCCACCACCTCATAACAACCATCCCAGCATTTGTCATTTAACTAGGATTATCTTTCAGCAGAGGATAAGAATATTGTTCCCCTTTTATGAATGAAATAGTGTCACCGCGCCACGGGTCACGACTGTAGGTCACATAACGAATTATCCAGATTACTGTCTGATGCAGGAGCTGAGTGCAGCCTTTGACAAAGAGGCAGCCGAGACCGGCAACGAGAAACTGCTACTTTCCATCGCAGTGGCTGCCGGGAACGACAAGATAGACAAAGCATACGAAGTCGATCTTCTGGCACAGTAAGTACTAACAATGATGAACTCACAGGCATGTATTGGCAAGCATTGAATACACCCACGAAGTGTGTTTTGTGACAAGCCTTGGCATACCACAACTGTGCCAGATATGACGCAGATAGATCAGATCACACTAAATTAAGTTATCTTGTATAATATAGATGAGTGCTACCTAAAAACTGCGAGCGTATATTTATTAATTCAGATATTCCGAGGGGATACATCTAGGGTGTTTTCGATTATCCCGTTCGCGTGCCCCGAGCGGATATTTTGCGCATGCGCATTTACATTTCCGCGTTTACTGAAACCAAACGGGAAATCCGAGTTAGCCGACAACAACATGGCTGCCATGGCAGGGGATAACTTGTCATTTGGGTTTTGTTTAAGCGAATTATTGAGAGAAGACAGTTCTGTCGGGGATGAAGACGATACACTCAGGTTCCTGAAGTTGAGCACGCTAACGCAGACGGCAGTGCGACAACCACAAACTTAATCGCACAAATAGTTGTTTTAACTGACAGCAACATATTGACATCCAACAAAACTTCGTAGATCTAATGTTGGTTCTTCTTTATAATACAATATTTTCACTGGAACATCAAAATAGTGATTAATAGTGTTATAAGAGGCACATAAAGTATTTCTTTCGACTTTTCTGCGCCAGCTCTTGCCATCTTGGATATCCTTGCCCTCGGCCGGGAGTACGCGACGCGGTGAAATAGGTCATGTGACACACCGCTCGGAGCGCGACTCGCGTCGTTTGATTTACAAATCCTTGTGGCCGGAGTACTCCGAGCGCATAATCGAAAACGCCCCTAGATCAATAAGGCATATCATTCGGATGCTTAGGAACTCCTATTGTGACGTCATGTTTATGATCTTTTGACGTCACAACTACTCACTATGACAGCAGCCGATGGGCGGTCACCAAGAGCGCTCTGCTTGGCAACAGACATTTAGCCCGTCGCTTATAAATTACCTTTAATTTGAAGTATACATCCAGTGTTAACATTGAATAATTCATTCGTTAATTTTGTGGGACAGCTTATTTATTTATTAAAGACATGAATATATTTATGTACAGCTGATATTTACTCCGAATCCGAAAACGTCTCATGAGGGTTGTTACGCGAAATGAAAGTCCTAAGCCTATACTTGAAATGGACGTTGAATATGCATGCATGTTACCTTAAGAGCTCGCTTGCGCTCGCTATTAATATACAAATAGAATGACGTACATATAACGATAACGATAACGATAACATATACGAGACCGTTAAGCGTAGCTTGACAGGGATGACGCAAATCGGGGGATATGTGTACCTTCAACATTCCAAGACCGACTGCGAATATGTACATACAATATCGACCGAGTTATAGGCCGAAACATCGCTTCACCGTCAGTTATTTGGCGTATCGAGGCTTTTTATAGCAAGCGCAAGCGAGCTCTTTAGATACATTACCTCTCGTTTTATGTTCTATTATTTTTTATGTTATATTATTTATTTATTAAGAAGAATTTAACGTTAAAACAAAATTCGAGACATTGTCTCGGATATAATACTGAGTAGTTGTGATGTCACAATGTTATAAAAATGACGTCACTATGGGAGCAACCAAATGGTAGGCCCTGTCATGTTCTCTTGCCCTCGTTTATTAGACTACCGGTAGATAGAAATCAGATAGTGCAGTGTGGGGATATCAGAACTACTTCCGGTTTAGTTACCATGTAAGGGTGCAAGAAATAGTTTAACAATATTATCACATCCCTCTCTTTCAGAAAATAATATCTATCGACATAATAATGTTCCAGTTTGATTCAGGCAAAAAGTTCAGTCTCTTGAGCAGACTGTCATCAGCGTTCATATAACGATTTCAATGCAAATCGTATTGACACGACATTATCAGAGACACTTAGAGTCAATCACTGGAACTTGAATTTATTGTTCATAACGGACGGGTTTCCGTATTTCACGTCCATGTCGGGTTCGGTAGTTCGTCTGATATTCAGTGTTGGACCGTTTACGCCATGCCGTCAAACATACGCCTTATGGCAAGCCGGTGTGGGATTTATTTTGAATATTGATCTCGATGTATCGGAATAGCTGAATTAATATATATACGCTCGCATTTTATGTAGCACCTATACAAATAAATGAGACTGACATGTTAAAGTTTGACTATTTTTTGGCGTCGGAACCATTGGTTCGATTTTAATGCCATTTGGAAAACATGAAGCAAAGAAAGGTAGAAGCCTATTATGTCCGATCTTTGATAATTAAATCAGCTGCCTCCAAAAAATTTATTATCCAATGTTAGCACTGGGTGTATACTTATAATTCACTCAATTTATCAGCAAATAAAAAAATTAAGAAGTAAATCTGCATGAGATTTATTGATAGGCAGACATCTAGTTCAGTTCAATTTGGTAGGCCTAGCATTGAATCTGTTGTGTATCAATTTGTTGTCTGGTAAGTTAATTAATTTTAGTGCATTGTTTTATAGGAAAAAAACAAATCAGATCTAAGCTTAAACCAAGACTTTGTTGTCTGCCAAAGAATTGCACAACTATACTCCATTAGGCTCAAGCTTACATACCGGTAGTACATGTAACTGATTACCGGTAATAAACTATTGGCTATCTTTATGCCAACAACCATTTACATAAACAATTGTCCATTATAAATAGACTGATTACACAAACAGTAGAAAGCTGGTTGAAGTACTATGTACCGGTAGCTTGTTTAGAATCTTGCACAAAATAAGTTACATTAGAATGAGCTTTTGTTATTGTTTGTGATTGTGCAGGTACCAGTGATATAGTGACCCTAATTAAATTTTCATTGATGACTTTATTGATATAACTTTGAGAACATATCTTACATAGCTTCTCCAATCAAACAATAACAAAAGTTCACTGAATGATATGATGCGAAAGAAACTGTTCTAAAAAAGTATTTAATTTACCACAAAAAATCACCTTTAATAAATAACTTTTGACTGAAACAAACAAGCTTTTTCAGCATTCCATTAGTATTTGTTGCTCAATTTGGAGGGACTTTATTTTAATATATATTTAATATATTCGACTTAAGCCACACATAAGATATTGATAAATTGTATATGTTATAAGATAAGCAAGTATATACAAAATCTATATCTATAATATACTTAGTTCTACATCAGAAATTAAAATTGTTTGCAAAAAAGTTCACAGTGTAAAACTGCTCTAATGGTACTGTTTACTCCATTCCCTATACACACTTGGGAAGTTATAATTGAAATTACTGCTACATAAATATTTAATGACAGTTGAATTGATACTGACCATTTCTAGTTTGCCTTATGATTTGCACAAACAGTGAGTTGCTGTCACAACCAGCTCAGTCAATTTCCATGCAGGGTTTTAATTGTTTTTACTCAATCTAATTGGCTTTCAGCATATCATTCATGTTGCAGATTGGCCAATTACATTTAGAGTACATGTATTAATTCTGAGCTTTGGTCAAACAACTGGTAACCATATAATCATTCGTACATTTGGTTTGACTTTGTATCAATATATATATTTGTCACTTCAAATTGTTTAAGTGTCAATACTTTGATATGTGTTTCACACAAAGAATTGTTTAATTTTTGTTAAAATGATCATTCTTTCCTGACTCAAATCTGGCACATATCTAGTAATCAGGGCCACGTACCCATGTTGTTAAGTGGTGCTTACATTCAAGTATCATACTATATATTAGTGACTCGATTTTGTTTGTTTGCAAATGAAACTTTAACTCAATTACCACCTCAATTACACATTTAAACTGCGATAGTTTTCATTACCTTTCCGACTACCAATGTTGTTGAGTTATGCATTATAAATGGATATATATATATGAGCGATTATTATAGATGAGCTGCATTAGAAATATTTACATCATTTGCCATATTCTTTTTATATACACCCAGGTAGTTCAGTACTTTAGTCTTGAGTAGTACAACTTTGTTAATCCGAAAGTATCTGCGCTCGCCTTAAAAGGTTGTACCTATATGACATTAGATTATATTATTTCATTGACATGAAAACTATAACGATGACAAATCTCGCAGCATCAATTCGCGGACTCTCTCTGCAGAATACTCTGAAACAAACAGTCTAACCCTAATATTAACGGAGATACGGAGGAAACCGACAAACAGACACACACACACACGCCCACACACAAACGTAAAAAGGCAAAATCGTACATTTTTGTCACATGCACGTCATATGATTTTCGAAACAAAGATCATTCATATTATATCTGGCTACAATTTATTGTCTTTCCACTTCGGGTCACGTGATCCAGGGAGGTAGATTGGATCAGCGTGATGACTTATGACTTCAATGGCGGCTGGGACACCGTGACTGGGCACAACTCTCCGCTGTATGGGTCTCCCAATGACGTCAACGTCAACTACAACATAGTGAGTATGACTCTCCAAATGACGTTAACGTCAACTACAACATAGTGAATATGGCTCTCCCAATGACGTCAACGTCAACTACAACATAGTAAGTATGACTCTCCAAATGACGTTAGCGTCAACTACAACATAGTGAATATGGCTCTCTCAATGACGTCAACATCAGCTACAACATGGTGAGTATGGCTCTCCCAATGACGTCAACATCAGCTACAACATGGTGACTATGCCTCTGCAAATGACGTTAACTGCAACATAGTAAGGATTGCCCTCCAAATGACGTCGGCGTCAACTACAACATAGTGAGTATGGCTCTCCAAATGACGTCAGCTACAACATAGTAAGTATGGCTCTCCCAATGACGTCAACGTTCACAACAACATAGTGAACGACGTCAACTACAACGTATTAAATATGGCTCTCTTGATGCCGTCAACGTCAACTACAACATAGTGAGTATGGCTCTCCTAATGACATCAACTACAACATAGTGAGTATGGCTCTCGCAATGACATTCACTACAACATAGTGAGTATGGCTCTCCTAATGATGTCAACGTCAACTTCAACATTGTGAGTATGGCTCTTCTACTGACGTCAAAGTCAACTACAACATAGTGAGTATGGCTCTCCTAATGATGTCAACGTCAACTTCAACATTGTGAGTATGGCTCGCCTAATGACGTCAACGTCAGCTTCAACATAGTGAGTATTGCTCTCCCAATGACGTCAACGTCAACTTCAACATTGTGAGTATGGCTCTCGCAATGACATCAACAACCACAAAGTGAGTATGGCTCTCCTAATGACGTCAACGTCAACTTAAACATAGTGAATATGGTTCTCCCAATGACGTCAACGTCAACTTCAACATTGTGAGTATGGCTCTCCTAATGACGTCAAAGTCAACTACAACATAGTGAGTATTGCTCTCGCAATGACATCAACGACCACAAAGTGAGTATGGCTCTCCTAATGACGTCAACGTCAACTTCAACATAGGGAATATCGCTCTCCTAATGACGTCAACGTCAACTTCAACATTGTGAGAATGACTCTCCCAATGACGTCAACGTCAACTACAACGTAATGAGTATGGCTCTCCTAATGACGTCAACGTCAACTTCAACATTGTGAGTAAGGCTCTCCTATTGACGTCAACGTAAACTTCAACATAGTGAGTATTGCTCTCCCAATGACGTCAACGTCAACTTCAGCATTGTGAGTATGGCTCTCCTAATGACGTCAACGTCAAGTTCAACATATTGAATATGGTTCTCCCAATGACGTCAACGTCAACTTCAACATTGTGAGTATGGCTCTCCCAATGACGTCAACGTCAACTACAACGTAATGAGTAGGGCTCTCCAAATGACGTTAACGTCAACTTCAACTTTATGAGTATGGCTCTCCCAATGACGCCAACTACAACATAGTGAGTATGGCTCTCTAAATGACGTCAACGTCAACTTCAACATATTGAATATGGTTCTCCCAATGACGTCAACGTCAACTTCAACATTGTGAGTATGGCTCTCCCAATGACGTCAACGTCAACTACAACGTAGTGAGCATGGCTCGCCAAATGACGTCAACTTCAACATAGTGAATATGGTTCTCCCAATGACGTCAACGTCAACTACAACATAGTGAGTATGGCACTCTAAATAAGGTCAACGTCAACTACAACAGAGTGACTATGGTTCTCTAAATGACGTCAACTACAACGTAGGGAGTATGGCTCTCCCAATGACGTCAACGTCAACAACAACATAGTGAGTAGGCTATGGCTCTCATAGTGAGTTCGTTCCATCAACAGTGTCCACCTCATTGTGAAAACAAGTAGGTTACGGTTTTTTTTTCTCGTCGCTTTGCCTGCTCCTAAATATAGCTAGTCTAAATAAACAAACCACCTCGACACAAATTTAATATGTTAAGTTAATATGCCTCCTCTCACAGGACTCTGCCATGAACTACTGGCACAGTTTGGGAGCCCCCGAAGATAAGCTGATCGTTGGCATGGCAACGCACGGCAGAGGTTTCACTTTGGCGAACACTGCCGACAACGGGATGGGAGCGCCAGCTACCGGTGGTAATGCGCTTGGAGACTTCACCCGCCAGGCGGGTTACCTGTCCTACTACGAGGTATGTTAAGTAACATCGTTCTTGTACCGCCAACGGAAGGGTATCTTTACGAGAAACTGTTTCACTATTTATACCCAATTTGACTCGCTTATATGTGATCACTATCAATCTGCGGCAGTAAATCTTAGTAAATCATTTACACATTTTTGGCTCTGTGCTTTGGGCACAACGATAACAGACAGAAACGGTTCTATGGTCATAGGGGCCTCGTATGACCAACTGAGAACGAGCGGCTCACTCCAGGGTTTTGCTACCGACATCGACCATGTCAAGCCAATCAAGTCAGAAATCATATTGCGCAATCCTAGATCCGCGGCTGATTGTTTATATTGTACGCCAAACATAAGTCAACCGGGAATGTATTCACCACTTCTCTCTTCTGATGGCTAATACCCTGAGGCCGACTCCAGAGACATGACATGAACATGTCCATTTATATTGATTAAACCACAGGATACCACTGTCAGGTATTTCGTTACTTTCTTGCAGATATGCTCCATGTTTCTGACCGGTACCAACCAGGGAATCCGGGAGTGGAGCGACGTGCACCAGGTGCCCTACGTCTACAAGGGCAACGTCTGGGTCGGCTATGATGACGTCCAGAGCCTCAGGAACAAGGTCAGTCTCACCATGACTCTGCAGGCGGATCTCGTTTACAGGGTGTTGCCCCACCTCCTCCCACCACACGGGTGCCCACTGTCTATGGTGTCTGCCCCTCACCCCCCGCCCCCCTCACAGGAACAAGGTCAGTCTCACCATGGCTCCACAGACGGACCTCGTTTACAGGGTGTTGCCCCCACCCGCTCCCACCACAGAGGCGTCCACTGTCTATGGTGTCTGCCCCTCACCCCCCGCCCCCCTCACAGGAACAAGGTCAGTCTCACCATGGCTCCACAGGCGGACCTCGTTTACAGGGTGTTGCCCCCACCCGCTCCCACCACAGAGGCGCCCACTGTCTATGGTGTCTGCCCCTCACCCCCCGCCCCCCTCACAGGAACAAGGTCAGTCTCACCATGGCTCCACAGGAGGATCCTGTGTCCACAGTGTCTGCGCCAAGTCG
Source organism: Arenicola marina (assembly GCA_964019135.1). Lineage (NCBI taxonomy): Eukaryota > Metazoa > Annelida > Polychaeta > Arenicolidae > Arenicola > Arenicola marina. The sequence goes on from OZ025251.1 coordinate 48,947,016, forward strand.
CCCTCCCACTCCCCTTCTACTTAATATTAAGAATGCTGGACCCCTATGAAACATAAATGAACATATTTATGGGGGACATTGTGGCGGATCGCACCACAATGATCTTCTGTCACTTTTAGGTTCCAGTGACAACCAATACGAGCCATGTCACATCAAATATTAGTTCCTCCACCAAATGTGCATGTATGTGATGTATCACAAACAAATACACAAGATATTCAGTGATTGCATATATGCGCCGAAAGGCAAAAGTGCAAGAAGTCTGCATGTTGGGCCTATTTTATAGCCTATTATATTACAATCGAGCGTTATTACGTTTGCAAGTAGATCCATGAACAATACGTATTTAGAGAACAATGAAAAAAAAAAAAATCGAAGAAAATTATTTTAACCATAAACCAGTCAATTATTGTATGTGCTGTTGCCGGTGGGCTACAGGTGCAGTACATGAAGGACAGTGGATTTGGCGGCTGGATGATGTGGGATCTGGATCTTGATGACTTCAAGGGCAGCTTCTGTAGGCAGGGTGCATACCCGCTACTGCACACACTGAACGCCGCCCTGGAAACCGACACCAACCCCCAGCCCACCACCACGTGAGTCACGTAAAACCATATCTTCTCGTCCCACCGCTGCAATACTAGTCCGGGCAATCTAGGGAGATACCCAAAACAAATTGCAATAGTAATCAAACCTTTTTTTTTCTTATTCCATATTATTAAGAGGGTGGCTTACTTTACTCTATTAACCCCACAAGAAGCAGCATATTTTCACATAAACGGAATGGCAGGGAGATGATGCAGTTGAGACCCGCACTACGAATTGTGATCTACATACCCATATTTCCAGTGTGCGTGATAGAGAGTTATTTAATCTGCAAACTACAACAAACATAGAGAAAATATATTGTATATTGACATTTCTATGAAATTTTAAAGTAGGAACCTATTTTCCTGTTTCCGGCTGTCGATCGACACAGTGTATTTGCATGGCGAGGCGGATGGGTCTCAGGTTTGACAGACTTTTTCATACATGGTCCGATATTCCCAATTCAGTCGATTGTTGACGCGTGTTAACCTGATCATATAAATAAAATACGTATGCGGGAGGGGAAGTGGGTGGGGGGAGGGGAGGGTTACGAAATTACATTTTTTTGTTTCGCCGCGACCAATAATGTATATTTCAAATTTCAAATAATTCAAATTTCTATCAAATGTGAAAGTTCATCGGCACATTTGGTACACAGCAAGATCCATGGGGGGACGGGTGGGGTGGGGGTAGGGGATTTACGAAGGGGGTTTACGGAGGAGAGGGCACACACTCCAAGTTAGGGGAGGCGATACACCCTGAGATAGGGAGGGCAGACAGTTTGGATGGTACCCCAAGTTATTGGAGGGAAGATACCCCGAGTTGGGGCGGTACCCCAAGTTCGAGTAGGGGAGACATCTAAAATTCGGGTGATGCCCTAAGATAGGGGAGGGGAGACATCCCAATTTATGTGAGGGGAGACACCCCAAGTGAGGGTGGTGCCCCAAGGTAGCACCCAACCCCCGTTTTCAAATTCCTAGATCCGCCCCTACTACTGTAGAGAGTTATTTTAGGGGGTCGTAGGTGGTGCACAATCCAAGTTTTGTCAAGTTCTCCTAAGTTAGGAGAGGGGAGACACCCTAGGTTAGGGGAGGGGACACACCCCAAGTTGGGGTGGCACCCCTAGTTAGGGGAAGGGAGACATCCCAACTTAGGGGAGGGGAGACACCCGAATTTGTGAAGAGGAGACACACCAATGGCTTGAAGTTTGAGGAGGGGACCAAGAAACCCCAAATTAGGGGAGTGAATACACCCCAGGTTGAGGTGGTACCGCAGGTTTAGAGAGGGAAGACACCCCAGGTTGAGGTGGTACCGCAGGTTTAGAGAGGGAAGACACCCCAGGTTGAGGTGGTACCGCAGGTTTAGAGAGGGAAGACACCCCAGGTTGAGGTGGTACCGCAGGTTTAGAGAGTGAAGACACCCCAGGCTGAGGTGGTACCGCAGGTTTAGAGAGGGAAGACACCCCAGGTTGAGGTGGTACCGCAGGTTTAGAGAGTGAAGACACCCCAGGTTGAGGTGGTACCGCAGGTTTAGAGAGTGAAGACACCCCAGGTTGAGGTGGTACTCCAGGTTTAGAGAGTGAAGACAGCCCAGGTTGAGGTGGTACTCCAGGTTTAGAGAGGGAAGACACCCCAGGTTGAGGTGGTACTCCAGGTTTGGAGAGGGAAGATGCCTCAAGTTATGGGGGAGGGGGAGACAGCCCGAATTATGAGAGAGCAGACACCCCAGGTTCGGGGGGTTCCTCAAGTTTATGTAGGAGAGATACCAAGGTACGGGAGGACACCCAATATTTGGGGAGGGAAGACACCCCAGGTTGGGGTGGTGCCCCAAGTTTGGAGATGGCAGAGGCCGTAAATTATGGGAGGGAAGACACCCCAAGTTGGACCACCCGAACTAGACACCCTAAATTAGAAGAGGGGAGACACCCCAAGTTAGGGGAGGGGTGACACTCAAAGTTGAGTGATACCCTAAGTTACGGGAAGGTAGACACCATAGGTTGGAGAAGGAGAGATTTCCTAGTTAGGGGAGGGGAGAAAAACCAAGTTGGGGCGGTAGTTCAATTTAGCGGAGGGAGACACAGCATGTTGGGGGGATGGGGGCAAGAAAGGCAGTTTTCACTGATCACCAACTGAAGAATACATTTCTTTATTCCCAGGTCACGGCGAATTAAAACGAGCACTCTCCGCATACAAAGGGAGGGGCGGATACATGTTATACATTGGTGATTTCCTGATTCACGGTAATTTAATATTAAAATTCCCATTTCACGATTAAAAATAAAAATCCATGATCGCGACGGTCGCCTAATACCTCATTCCTGGTTCACGAAGAATTATATTCATCATTCCCAGTTTACAGTCAAATGAAAAGTCTATTCCAGAGGAACAGAAAGACCCCCCCCCCCCCACCTTTCACCCTAAATTTCTTTCTTTTTTTATTGTATTTTCTACTTTGTTTTTACCATGCCTATCTAGACCGGCACAGCGGTAGATCTGACCAAAGATCAGACGCGTACATAGTCGATTAAATTGTGGTAATCCGACAATGTATGGAAAATGTACAGTCTATCACAATAACGACCCATCCATCGCGCTGTGCAAATACACGGTATCGACGATCGACAGCCGAAAAACCGGGAGAGGGATCCCTCATTAAAAAATATGTAGAAACTTTAATATTAAAGATATTTCATTTTTGTCTGTTGTATTCGGTAAATGAAATAACACTCCATTACATATAGTAGAGGGAGGATACGCAGGTCTATGTTCGTACTAGGGGTCCCAATTGCAACGCTTCTCTGCCGCTTCGTATTAGGACAAATACGTAATCCATTTTGGTGTTACGAGGGTAGGGTAAACCAACCCCGCAAGAAATATGTTCCAATGAATAGATTTCGGTAGATTTTGGAAATAATATTCCCAGATACCTAAGGAATGAGAAAAAACAGGTTTGATTACTATTGCAATTTGTTTTGGGTTGACCCCTGATTCAGCACAGGCTGCCCAGACTATGCTGTTACTTCACTAGATGGAAGCACAATTCATCAGTTAACTACCAAATGGCTCACTAGAGGGCGGCACTGTACTTGTGCACTGCTGCTGGTGAGCACCGTTTGCTACAGTAGAGCGCCAGCAACGAATGTTGCGTGCATTCCTCACCCTTTAAACAACACACGTCATTCGTTGACGGTAAGATTAACGCCTGCCTGAAGATCGATTAATTCCTTCCTTATAATTAGAACAGATCAGTCATGCCATGTTTGTGTACTATCGCTCAATATTTGTGTTCCATTACTCAGCCGACACTGTACGCGGCTGATGCTGAGTATCATTAACCAGGTGGTCGCGTTACGTGTGGTCACAATTGAGAAAACTGTAGTGATAACGATATTATATCTGAATAAACATTTAACGTGCATTGTGAGTGTTAATCAATTATAATAGGAACAGTGATGATGTTGTTTATGTTTTTGCCCTTGTCCAGGACCCCAGGCATTGCTCTCCCGTCCACCCCCACCACCACCACCACCACCCCCGTGCCGCCACCAGCCACTGATAGTAAGATCCCATCCAGCCGATAACACATAACACGCTATATATACTGTTTTATTGATGGTAAACAAACTTTGACACGGTGGTACGCTACCCGTACCCGTTTATAATATAGTTAGGCTTGCACAGAGATGCAGTGTTTTGCTTTTAATTTGGAATGAGCTATATATCGCCCGTTACGTCATATCTAAATCAGTCACAGGTAACATGGTATCACTTGCTCGGAAAAAATAATGATAAAGTTCTTTTTTGCAAATGCGTTGCAAGAACTCTCAGCTCACTAACGCTCTGCCCTCCCCACGCAACCCACGCCAATAGATATGTTTTTCTTGCAGCGTTTTCGTGTCTGGGGCGGCCAAACGGGTTCTACAAGCACCGCGACTGTACCAAGTTCAACCAATGTTACCAGGGTTCGGTCTACGTGAAGAGCTGCCCGACCGGCTTGCTGTTCAACCCAGCAAGCAACTACTGCGACTGGCCGTACAACTTGAGTCGGGAGAGAGCAGCAGAATGCGCCAAGTAATACCTCTGACGTCACTTCCGCCGCGTGGCTTCTCACTTGCTTTGCATAATTGACGCGCCAGGGCCCGTATGTCACGTGACTTGAGCAAAAATGGCTGGACGCGACGTGGCTCGAAACGAGAGTTGTATACGAGTGATGCTGGCTGAGTCATCACACTTCACGCATCAGTATATGCTGCACACTGCTTGGCTTCATCTCTTACCGAATCGAGTCACTTACTCCAGTACTCCAGTCAGCTATCACCTTCAGCACCGTCAGTATGTGTATGTATAAATAGTTTAGATGTTGTTCAAACGCTGTCACTTCCCAACGATGATGTACATGGGGTGTCTCCCCTGCTCGATCTCCAGACTAAGGCCTACGAACCGACACCCCCACTGTTTACTTTCTATGGGTGTGTACATATATCTTATGTAAATACAGTACTCAACCTACCACACAGCTGACACTCCCTGACCCTTCAAAGTATCAAGGTACCGATCCTTCCCTCAAAGGGGTAAAGATAATTCACCCCTCAATGTGGTAACGATAATTCACCTCTCAATGTGGTAACCATAATTCACCCCTCAATGTGGTAACGATAATTTATCCCCCATTGTGGTAACGATAATTCACCCCTCAATGTGGTAACCACTCAGCCCTCAGGGCGACCATCGTGAAAGGTTTGGGGTTTATGAACTTGGATGCCGTACGTTAATTGCAGTTTAGAAGCCTGTCGGCTCTTAATCTTGGTCACCCCATGATTCCACTTAATTAATAAGTCAAGAACAATGTACACCACATGTTCGTAGAATATGGAATATACACGAGCAACTCATTAATTGCTAAACCAATAATCGTGATGTAATCGTCGGAGTACCTGAATTGTGACTACAGCGTATTATTGTAGACGATCGCATTTCTATTACAAGTGTAACATTATGTACTAAACACCAGCCTGTTAACACATGCAATAGATTTACGGGGCTGTTGCGGAATAAGACTATAAAACTAGATTGGTGCATCTCTTACTGCCATAAATGAAAAATAATGCTGTGAAATTATTCGTGAACGTTACAGTGATCTTTTTCTTTGAAGTATATAGTGCATGTTTCTCTCTTTTATCGTAATGTTTCTAACGCAATGAATTATATGGTGCATGTTTGTGCATTTGTTTGGATAAGATCATTTATTTGTTTGTCCCTATATTGTAGCGAGTACAAAATATACAGACATCCGACATATGAAAACCAGCACATAGCAAGTCATACTTAGATCTGTACCTATAATATATGACATTATAGGAATAAAGACATTTAGAAAAAAATGTATTCTTATTTTTCTTATATTGGCTAAACATATATTCCCCTATTAGTCCTGGGTTCTACGCATGACACAGACCCGCGTCTTCACCAGTAACTTCTTGTGAAAAAAGACATGGAATCTTTATCCTACACAGACATTTGCACGTGTGGGACTCAAACTACGTACCAGTCGCTTGGGTTGGCCATAACGCACGCCTTCCCTACCAGCCGGTATGACAGTCATAACGCACGCCTTCCCTGTCACCCGGTATGGCTGTCATGGCGCTCGCCTTCCCCTCAAGACCGTATGACAGTCATAACGCACGCTTTCCCTGTCACCCGGTATGGCTGTCATGGCGCTCGCCTTCCCCTCCAGACCGTATGACAGTCATAACGCACGCCTTCCCTACCAGCCGGTATGACAGTCATAACGCACGCCTTCCCTACCGGCCGGTATGGCTGTCATAACGCACGCCTTCCCTACCAGCCGGTATGGCAGTTATAACGCACACCTTCCCTGTCAGCCGGAATGACAATCATAACGCACGCCTTCCCTACCAGCCGATATGACAACCATAACGCACGCCCTCCCGGCCAGCTGGTACGGCAGTCATAAAGCACGCATTCCCTACCAGCCGTTGTGGCAGTCATAACGCACGCTCTCCCTGTCAGCCGGGGCGGCAGTCATCAAACTCTCCTTCCCTACCGGCTGGTATCGCTGTCATGATGCACGCCTTACCTACCGGCCGGTATGGCTGTCATAACACACGCCTTCCCTGTCACCCGGTATGACAGTCATAACGCACGCCTTCCCTACCAGCCGGTATGGCAGTCATAACGCACGCCCTCCCTGTCCGCCGGTATGGCCGTCATGATGCTTGCCTTCCCCGCCAGCCCGTATGACCGTCATAACGCACGCTCTCCCTGTCAGCCGGTATGAGTGTCAAAATGCACGCCTTCCCTACCCACCAGTATCACTGTCATAACGTACGCCTTCCCTCTCACCCGGTATGGCTGTCATGGCGCTCGCCTTCCCCTCCAGACCGTATGACAGTCATAACGCACGCCTTCCCCACCAGCCGGTATGACAGTCATAACGCACGCCTTCCCTATCAGCCGGTATGTCTGTCATAACGCACGCCTTCCCTACCAGCCGGTATGGCAGTCATAACGCACGCCTTCCGTGCCAGCCGGTATGACAGTCATAACGCACGCCCTCCCTGCCAGCCGGTATGGCAGTCATAACGAACGCCCTCACTGTCAGCCGGTATGACAGTCATAACGCACGCCCTCCTTGTCAGCCGGTATGGCAGTCATGACCCACGCCCTCCCTGTCAGCCGGTATGGGAGTCATAACGCACGTCTTCCCTACCAGCCGGTATGAAAGTCATCACGCACGTCATTCCTGTCAGCCGGTATGACAGTCACAACGCACGTCTTCCCTATCAGCCGGTATGTCTGTCATAACGCACGCCTTCCCTACCAGCCGGTATGGCAGTCATAACGCACGCCTTCCCTGCCAGCCGGTATGACAGTCATAACGCACGCCCTCCCTGCCAGCCGGTATGGAAGTCATAACGAACGCCTTCACTGTCAGCCGGTATGACAGTTATAACGCACGCCCTCCTTGTCAGCCAGTATGGCAGTCATGACCCACGCCCTCCCTGTCAGCCGGTATGTCAGTCATAACGCACGCCTTCCCTGCCAGCCGGTCAACCACTTTGGGAGTGTGCAGTGCAGTTGAGAGTTGGCCGTTGGCGATGATTATTCTTTTGACTCGCCCACCGATGCCTCCCTGGTGATGAACCAAATGACTGATGTAATGATTGGTGTCCCACTGTTAGAGATACCTCTTTTTATCCTCTCTCCCACCTCTCCCTCCCCCACTTTATGACTATGTAAAGTGTTAGTCAGGGTTGTTGGCCATGTATTGGTCAATGTTGTGGATGTGGTTTCATGTTGGTTACAATTCTGATTGTGCATGCAGGGGTTCGAATTTTAAGTTTATCATTCAAAGTGTTATAGTGTTAATATTGTCTGTCATACATGTGCGAATGTTCATGCTATAGAAAGAAATAAGAAAAGTGATGTGTAAAGACATATTTTGTGTGGAATACACACAAATCGGTGACTACTGGATAGCCCCGAGTCGCCCAATTCAAATATTAGGGTCCCAATTCCCTCCATGCTAATTTCTGACGTGAAATATAAAATTTATGGTTTGTCATTAATAGTATATTACCACAATTCAAAGAATAGTGCCATAATTCCCTCCATGATAATTTCTGACATGAAATATGAAATGTATAGAGTTTGTCATTAATGGCCAGAGCTTGATATAATAGTACATTACCTGTTTGTCCAGCAATTAGAAACTAATTCATGATCAAAAGGTATAGAATAAGCAATTTTTCAACGTGAGCTGGTCTGATTCAGCAAAACGGGAGCCATTTCACTGGGAGCTTCATTTTGAATCCAAGATTATAAACATCAAAAAGGTGTTGCACACATGGACAGTACATAATGTTTGCAATTACGTCAGCCCCCGATTTTCACAGGGGGGGTGGGGGGGGGGTTGAACTACAACTGTGAAAGATAATCAAACAAAAGAGTTGACTCGAAAATGTCACAACATTTTTTGAAGAGTGAACTTTTCTGACCAGGGAATTCATGGTACTCCAGACAACACGAAGAAGGTGCGGCCACTCCAGTATTTTTCGGTGTTTGGTAGTTTATGATGGCTGCACAAGAGTGGCAAAAACTTGCAAAACGTGACAAAAAGGGGAAATTAATGGCCTATATCTGCTATGTGTACATCTTGAGCACGTGAATGCATTCAGTTTTTGAGATGCAAGGTAATCAATTTAAAGGCTGCAGCTTCTATCGCCATTCTCTTTTTAAAATATGTCCGAAATTTCAATGGTCGGCGACCTGACTGTTTTCCCCAGAAAACATCACACGGGACTACCTACTGGAGGTAGTTGTGGCTTACGCTAGCTTTTAATTATAGGCCACGAGTGTAGTATAACAACAGGGCGCACTCCGGCCAAAAGATTCATTCTTCAGATTCCCCAAGGAAAGAGAAAGGTAAGACCTGCTTCTTGCGTTAATTTATTAGTCATTGATATCGTGCATCGATTATCACCACCACAATTGCTGATAATTCGCCCGCTTCGACTGCCCACGTCGAAGCGGTCGGCTGATGCGAGTAACACCACTCAAATATCTATCGTTGCCAATTATTACCTGATTACTCAACAATTACCAGATGACAACAGATTCCAACTGACTGCTAAGGCCTAACGAATGTGTAATCAGGTGTCCTGATCGATGTCCTGGGGCTTTCATCAAAATTACCAGACCATTTAGTATACTCATAGAGACCTAGGCCAACTGCCTTGGGTGTCAGGATCCCGGGGAAAAGCAAAGCCTTTGTCTGCTTTTCTACTGAACGCTTGTCAAATTATTATTATTATGTTTATATGCATGTGCATTTATAAAATGTTGTTTTTTATTGTTACCTTTCAGATGCCAGATATGGGTGGTCAATGCAAGAAGAAAAGACTTCGTGAATAAATCCAGTATCTGAAGTATTTTTAAAGCTGCTCATGACTTGTCCATGCTGTGGACAAGTCATGAGCAGTTAGACTGTCCATGCTAACTAGTTATGAAGTTGTGGTGTCTTATAATCGACCAGTCAAGGGTGCATCTTAGTTTTCAACCAGCAAGTTAGGGGAGCCAAACAGTTGTCTGCCAGTGAATTATATCTATATTTAAATGTAATTTATACCTTAAAACATGAACACCACCAGGCTTTACATCAACGGGATACATCAATTTGTAGTTCACAGTGGCAGCCCAACGTTACGCGCTCGCCGCATAGCGGTGCCACTACTAGCAGCATTACACATTTTACAATGGGCGCTCCCCGCATGACCTATCTTGGTGTATTAACATTTTGCTAACGGTCATCTTTGCCATGGCATCAACTGCGTCAACAACCGAAGATCGAATGCAAACTTTAGTTTCTTCAGGTTGGCCAAAGAGAGGAATATGTGAGAAAGGCTTTTCTTTATTAAAAAAAGAGCAAATGGAGGCAATCATTTATCTCGTTTAGCATACACACAGCTTAAAAAATGCATAAATGACGTCACGTTTCGGCCCATTTAGCAACGAAATGGCCGCTATCGCCCTGAAAATAACTGACGCGAGTAAGCATAGCCTGGCAATTTTAATGATACCAAACCTACGTTTGTACGGCGATTTTATACTTTGTTTATGAGACAAACAATATTTCTTCATGCTACCGCTCCACTGACAGCAGGCGCTCTGTTGCCAACATACTAAAACCCCAGGGATCGAGGGGCATTATTACACAAAGCTGGTGGGGGGCTTCTGCGGGCGCCTTGATGCATGAGAGAGCGAATATTGTGATGAAAAAGATACCCCTATAGAGCGAACCTTTTAAAACTTGGGACCGTCGGGTGGGGGCGTGGGCTCTGAAAGGGTTCATAGGGCGGGTCGCCTAGAAAAAATATCCCTTCCGAGAGGATTTTGGTGGTAAAACGCCAGTGCGGAGCAGATTTGGGTGGTGATAAGGGGGGGGGAACCGCGGAACCCCTCCACACCTAGCAATGTATTAATTACCCCCCTCACCGCCGGGACTAAAACACAGGTTATGAAATGGTCTAGTTGACAAGGCGAGCGCGTGGCCGAAACAATATATTTGCTCTATATTTGAACCGGCCACGCGCAACGCCATGGAGACCAGAATAATGTCATTGTCTGTATTATTATTATATTTGTAACAGTGCGTCTGCTGCCAACCTGGTCGGGGGGGGGGGGTACTTAAAACAATGCTGGGTTTTGGAGGGTTTCGCGGGTTAAGGCCTCCCTTTTTCAACCTCTCAATTCCTATCGGGGATTGGGGTGCTTATTTCAGCACACATATCGGCTAAGCTAAGGGGTATCTTTGTCATATTACGGGGTACCCAGCCCCCCCCCCACCCCGCGCAACAGGTTTGAGGGGAGGGGGGGGGGGTGGCTGCCAACAGGGCATTCTCTGAATCGAAAAAGGATAACATTCCAGTACAGATGTAGCCTAAGTTTAGTATCATAAAAATTCCCCAGTCTTCCCTACACGTGTCAGTGATTTTCACAACGGACGCGAAAAAATATGGGCCGAAACGTGACTCTAGGGCATTTATAAATTTAGCTTTAACCTTGGTTAACTAAATGTTAAACGTTGACGACGTGTCTAACCCAGGGGCGTGGGGGGCCCTTCCCCTTCCCGCGCACACACACATATCAGGGTATGTAATCGAGCGCTGTCACATTTATTGTCATTTACCGGATAACATGTTGATTTATCACTGCAAACTTAAAAGTGTACATGTCACTGACCGGTTTTGCTGATTCACCCTGCATCCGTTCTCTATTTCACATGTGTTTGTTTTCAAATGAGTATATATTTACTACGCACCCCCTAGATGGCGCTGCACAGAGCGCGTCACAATGCAACGCATAGAAAGCGCACCCCCTTGTTATATTACACTCTTTGTTATAGGTCCCTGGGCGCGGTATTCATATTAACCACACGTAACGTGCACATGGAATTTGGCAGACCCATTATTCAGTGGTTGATGTAGGGCCCCATAGGGGCTTTTTCGACACGGCGACACGGCGATTTTTGGGGTTGTCTTAGAATCGACATGCGACATAAGACTTAGCGACACACGACATGGAACTTTTCTTAAAATCGACACGCGACATGGACCTTTTTCTTAAAATCGACACGCGACATGGACCTTTTTCTTAAAATCGACACGCGACATGGCTACCCCCCCCTCAGGGGCCCTTGATGTCGTGACGATTGTATCAACCGTATAAAATATAGGGCTGCACAGTGATTAGGACGGCGGGTCCAGGCAGCACGAGACAGGGACACTTATGCTCTTCGTCGATGCTATGGCATCAACGATCTGTAGGGGTCTGGAAGGGGGGGTCCAGTGTCCAGTGTCGATTTTTCAAAATTCTCAGTGTCGAATGTCGATAATTCAGATCCCCAGTGTCGGAATTTGGGGGTTAATGTTGAATGTCGATTTTTCGAATATGCCTGTGTCGCGTGTCGCCATTTATCCCTTCCAGACCCCTATGTGTGCTGCGTACCTTCCGGCGGTGGTTTACCTTGAATCGCTTCTGACAAGAAATCGGTAAAAGCTGGTCTGATGCAAAACGAGCCACTGAATTTAATGCGTATATCAGAATTATAACCATCAGCGAGCGTAGGTTTATGTACTATATGAACCTTTTACGGTTGTTTTACGACAACCGAGAAGGAAATGGCAACAGAGTTGTAGCCCCAGGCTGTATGTCGAGTATTTAGCAGTCAATTTACAACATTAAGGTATAACCTTACCACTCCCTTTGGCCGTACTGGAGTAATCACGGATTATTTTAACGACACTGGAGTCTAATTTAGACCCACTAAAGTCTCGAAGTAACGGCAAGACTGCTACATGTGCTAATATACATGTGTTTCCTGTCGTATGTCGTATTATGTCGTAATATAAGAAAAGCGAACGCAGAGTTTGAGCGGGAGATCTATGGTTACAAAAAACGCTCCTTCTATGGACTGATCAGGCGAACACCAACAAATTAACTTGCTCTGTTGTCGCCGAAATGTAAGCATCGATAAATTTCATCAACGCTTCCAACGGTCTGTGCTCATTACGCAGCTGCGGCAGCTGCAGCAGGGCATGGGTGAGGAGCAATCATTCTCACAACAGGTTTGTTTTACTCAAACCGAATTCCTTTTGCTTCTGCCTTTACATCGTCGGTATTGGAATGGCACATAAAACCCCCTTGTCCGCGCGTCAGTAGCTAAAGCGACTTATGGAAATGTCACGCGTATATGGGGCGCCAAGTGTTGGTATTTGTGTTTTATTTCAAATCAACAATTCGACAACATGGTACATGAAAGTTTATAACAGCCGTACAGCGGGGTCACATCGAAATGTCTATTGATTAATGCATTCTGTAATTCTGAATCCACGTTTTTCCGTTGTTGTGGGCGGCTGAAAGGTAATACATGTTATAATTTCTCCGTATTTATTATATCAGGGGACTGTTGGGTATGTGCGTGGAAGGGGGGGGCTAAGGGGTGGGGGGGGTTGTTTCATTTCTGGGCCTGCGTATCCTGCTGGATGTATATATAGGTTAAAATCGCTATTTAAAGCTACCTTATGGGGTCCTAGTGGTTAAGAAGGATGTGATTATCGGCTCCTCGTTGCCGTGGGCTACAGGTTAAAGGCCTGTTGATTGTTGAGGTCTCGTTCATGGAGGGTCATATGGGTTGACCGATACTAGATGGATTATTTGTTAGCCCTCTCATTTTGTCGATCAATGAGCCTTTTGTCTCAACAAATATGCACTTTGTGTACAAAAGCAACTTCTGTCTTTACAAAAAAATATTTTGTGTACGAAAAACACTTTTGTCTCTACTTCGCAGATAGAACCAACTTTTGTAGTGACAAAATGTACATTTCGTCGACAGAATGAAACTTTTATCTCTACAAAAGTGCGTTTTGTCTAAAAAAAGCCACTTCTGTCTTTGCAAAGGTTGATTTCATAGACAGAATCAACTGTTGTCTCTACAAAAGTGCATTTTGTCTACAAAAGCAACTTCTGTCTTTACATTTTGTCCACGAAAAACACTTTTGTAGAGACAAAAGTTGATGTTGTATACAGACTCAAGTTTTATAGACAAAATGTACATTTCTTCGACAGAATTAAGTTCTGTAGAGACAAAAGTTGATTCTGTCGACGAATTCAACTACTGTCTCTAAAAGTCACGCTGAGATTAACCGTGAACGTTGACGTGTATTAAAACAGAGACGCTTGTCTCTTATTTGTAAATTGTAAATTACACGAGCTGTGCATCAGTCTCCTATATATGGTGTTTGTTTCCGTATTTTAGCTTTTCACATACAACATACTGTCAGAAGGCAGAAAGGAGTTTTAAGCAGATACAAGTTCATTCTGTCGACGGAATCCACTTTTGTAAGGAAACCAGTTTTGTACATTTTGTCTCTTCAAAAGTTGATTCTGTCTGGCATATCAACTTTTGTCGCTACAAAATGCACTTTTGTTTATTATTATGTTCACAAAATTCAGTTTTTTGTAAAGACCAAATTCAATTCCTTCCATAAAATGCGTTTTGAAGAGACAAAAGCCTCATTGGTCGACGAAATGAGAGGGTAAGACTTGGCGCCCTATATGCATCAGCCACGTGTGGTCTATGAGTACCGCCCCTGGGCCAGAACCATGAGGGGTTTACACACAGCAGGAAGCTCCATGTGTGGTCTATGAATACCGCCCCTGGGCCAGAACCATGAGGGGTTTACACACAGCCGAAAACTTCATGTGTGGTCTATGAGTACCGCCCATGAGCCAGAACCATGAAGGGTTTACACACAGCAGGAAGCTCCATGTGTGGTAGCTTGCGTGCGTCTGTGAACGACGATACGGTTACCGTGATGCATACATTCGCCTTTTTCTGTCACGGTGTGCGAAGCGAGTGCAAAAAACCGGACTTGAACATATCACGCCCTAGTTAGTCTTACCGTACGTTTCACGTATAATAAACGCGGCCCGGCCAGGTACCGTCTCACTTCACAATGTTTGTGTCCGTCACTTCGTGCTGTCTCTCTCTCTCTCTCTCTCCCTCTCTCTCTCTCTCTCCCTCTCTCTCCCTCTCTCTCCCGTCTAGGTCGATCCGTCCCTCATGCTTAAACATTCATGCTTTTGTTGCAATTATGCTGGTTTTTATCTATGAATCAATACTTTTGGAAATGCAGTTTCTTCCATCAGAGGCTGGGCGTCCAATGTTGCTCATTTATTACATGACTAGAAAAGTACATGATCTTCTGCGTTACCAAGGTGCATCATTAAAACCACGAATGCGTGTCCAGGACTCGAACTCCGGAACATATAAATCTGCGGCCACTACACCAGCTAGCCCCCCCCCCCCCCTCCTCCCCCGCACCCCCAACCCCACGGTAAAAAAGGTAATTTAAGCGGCTGAAACACCAAATCATCTAATTTAAAGCTATGAACGTATACTCTCGCACCCTCGATACGCGCTGGAGGCGAGAGGTCCCATGTATATGTTCTGGTACACTTTTTACTGCCACCCCCATCTCCACCCGTCCCCAGTTCGGTGTACGATTCCTCTGTGTCGAAAGGAGATACAGAGCAGACATAGTCAATGAGAGATAACATCCTCAGACCACTGCGAAACCCAGCATTTGAATTAGAGTCTATCCCAAATTGGAAATATAGGTCAGAGCATGACCTGACCTAATTCTTACGTACGCGTGTGCGTGTTTGTTTACGATTTACATACGGCATATTTGTGGCAGATTCCGCGCCCCCCCCCCACCCTTCCCGGTGTAATGCGACAAACGCAGAAAAAACTTCTTCAGCACATACCCAAACTCATTCAACCCTCTGAGGCACGAATTTTGAAATGATTTATTAAAAAACAACGTATCACCTTGTGACGCATGCATGTGCAAGCCAGGATATATATACAGTGGTTGTTGCAGTGGCGTTATACTAGAGACCTAACCGCCACACCAGGAGATCTTAACAAGCATTGACATTTAATGTCAGAACAGTGACAGCGCTGCGCGAGAACTGACGGGTCACTCAGAACATCAACGCAGCTTACAAGTTCAAGGGGGTAAGATGAATATCGCTTTTAATAACTCCATTTTCCTGCAAAAAACAGGCCATATGCCACGGCTGACTCTGCCGGATCAAGGTCAAGGTCACGTCAACGACGCTTGATTACAGCCTGTGACGCTGTTTTCACATTTGTTCATTATTTACTAAACATTAAACATTTACGATCGTGGGAAGGGGGGTTCCAATGAAAAACTTGCAATCGGGGGGGGGGGGGGTCCGCCTTAAATAGCGTTCTTCCTCAAAAAGGGGGGGGGGGAATTCAGACAGATGGCCTACATTTTGCTTCCATTCTACTAGAGCCAAGCACAGGTCAATAGTACCGGCCTGTAGAACTCACCCATGGCACAGGTTCATAATACAGGCCTGTAGAACTCACCCATGGCACAGGTCCATAATACAGACCTGTAGAACACACCGATGGCACGGGTCCAAATAATCCAAATCACAATGTCTCAATGTTCTTATTACCGTTGTCATCGTTTGTCCACAGACATCCGGGCCCACGGCACCATGCGACACTTGGTCATCGTCCTGCTGGCCGTCTTGCTAATGCACGGTGAGTACGAAGTATCAATCATCAGCTTAAAAGGCGTACATACGTAGGTCAAATAATGGCCCTTGTACATGATGACGGCATCAGGCAATTGTATTGGCCCGACATCAAGCTGTAGCACCCCTCCAGGTTTCATAGGGCTGTACAGTCACTACGGGATTATATCGAGACCCCACGAGAAAGGGATACGCATGCTCTACATCAATGGCTAGCATCAACGGCCTGTACGTGCTGCCTACCTTCCGGCTGTTTGCCTTCCCTCGCCTCACACACACGGCTTAATCTGTCCTTGGATGCACAACTAACCACTGAACTTCTGTGCATATCAGAATTATACCCATCCGAGTATATTTATGTAATACCTGATCGGTTAGACAGTTGATAAACCAGAATGCGACTGTCTCATGAGTGACTGTCAGTGTCAGGTGTCAGGCAATCTAATGTGGTGCACGGGGTTTTCCATATCGTATGACGTAATAATCATCAGGACTCGCATGTCTGCGCACGGTATCTATGGTTACGTACAACGCTCCCTATATGGACTGACCAGGCGAAGACAATGGTGTTGTCGCCGAAATGTGAACATGGATGATTTGCCTTAAAATACAACGATTCCAACTGTGAGTCTCATCGATGGGACCACATGCATGATGGAGAGATAAATGTCTTATCTTTGACTATATTGTGATTTTATAGTTAGCAATGCCTGAACCAAAGCAAACAAAACATAGTTTCACACCCACTCGATTCTTCAGGCACAAACCGCGCAGCCAGCTGGTTCCCACGACTCAAACGTTGACTACAATGAGTGCGCGTGACGCAGCTGTAGCAAGGCACGAGCGTGATCGGCACTTGTGTTAAGAACACGTGTTTTTATTTTGTTGGTCCCCAAAAGACCTCAACGTACCTATTATGAAATGAAACTGAAGGCCTGCTACAGCTTGATGAAGGGTCAATAAAATGCTTAACGCCGTGCAAAACGCACGCTATTATTATTACGAGTTGAATCTAAATTTGTTAACGTGTTAACGTATCTGCTTTTTTGGTTTCATTTCTGCATGCAATGATCCGACAAATGCATTTTGCGACTGACTGTCCGCACATCGCTCACATATTGGTCGTATTCGATTATGGGAATACTAATGATCCGATCATTTGAAATGCGCATGCGCCAGTCGTTATCGTTCTAGTACTAAACCGAACGTTTGGCACGCGATCGTGTTAAAGCGTCAATATGGAAGCAGTTGTTTTCTCTTCGCTTCACTTGTCCGCCATCTTACTCGTGCATGCACCCAGGAAAGTGGGGCGTACGACACGAGCGTTGAATCGCCTCAATCGGATCACAGCACTAAGTGTTTCATTTACATGCAATCATGCCCCGAGTACCCCAATCACATAATCGAATACGGCCATTTGTCCACTCGCCTTTTGATACCATATATCGTTGTCAAGAAGTGTGGCACGTGCAACTAGTCAACTAGGCAACTAGGCAGGTAGGCGGGTCATTTAGATCTATAAGTACATTTTTTGTGTGACGTCATGTTTCATTGTTTTATGCAATGTCACGATGGCAACGATTGTGGATTGAATGAGCAGCAGGGCGGTTTGGGTCAGAATACAGCATTTTAGCGGTCTTCAGATGTAATGCTATTGTTCTAGTTAACATGCCCACCAACTCGTAATAATGTCTGGTATCTCTATTTGAAAGTAGTAGTTCAGTAGCAGTGTTCAAGATCGTTCTCTGATCCTCAAAATGGTGTCATATTCATATTGCTTATCAATATGCGCTACTTAGGCTTCTGTATTGTTGCCTTTTTGATTGAAACTTTAATTCTTTGTCAGCGGGGATGTTGACAATACAAAGTACTACCATTTTGTAAATATACATACTCGAAGCCTGACATTTTAAGAGTTGTTCAGTCTAGAAAAAAAGGATTTCATTCAGTATTTGGTTATTTTTTGTTTTCCTAGCAATATATGCAATAAAAAGGCTGGTGTAGGGCCCATGTTGCCTGATGGTAATCTATATATTCTGGCAGGGAAACGAATTTTTGACTAGGAATATTATTATAATGGGACACTATGAAAATTGGAACGTTGGCTTCAGATAAATAAAATATATACATTCTGCATTTTATTAAAAATAGTAATAATGGCATTAAATAGAACATATAAATATGGCTTAAATCTATTTCAAACTTTAGTCAAACGGTTTTAGTCAAACAGATGAGTGAACAAATCTGAAGTATCCCGAGATTTCAAAAGCAAGCAAAAGGTGTCAAAAGTAGGAAATACTAACTGTGAGCAATACGGAATAAAAGTCTCGGGTGTTTAATTAATCTCAAATTAACTTTTCAAACTGTATATTTCAGAGATTTTGTGAATGCGACAAATTACCATGCAAAGTCAGACTGAAAGAATGAAAAAAAAAATTCCACCCCCCGGTGTTGAATACTGGAAATGTTGTCTGGTGTTTTACTTGTGACAGTGTTAGCCGAGAATACAGCTTGTGACAAAAAAAGGTACGTCTTTGGTTGGCGTGGGGGGGGGGGGGTACAGGGAGGACAGTTATGAGGTCTGGGATGTGGATTCCTCAAACGGTAGCAATGACCCTGACAAAAGTTCAGAAGCAGGCCTATTCACGAGCACTCGAATCAGTAAAACCCTATCTATATATAATTACAGACTACGCAACATCTCAGAGCGGCCTGACAAACATCGGATATTTTAAAATGTAACATTGTCTGTCAAACAAAGCATTAGTGCTAAGTCTCACCTTTGACAGAGAAAATGGGTTAATGGACTATTGCTATTATTTTATTTCGAGGATTGGAACCATGTTAGCTTAGCCCTAGATCTAACATGTTTAGATCGGATTATTTGGGAGCCTATAAAGGTAAATAGACTTTAACAGTTTAAGCGTAAAACTTTTGAAATTTAGTACAGTTTAGGATCAAAATGGGGAGATTAACCAAAGCTGTCAAGTATCTTGTGTGAGCGATAATAGGGAAGAGGTCAGAAACTGCAAGATCACCGGGTTTTATATGAAAAAACTAGCCTTCAATCTCAACAATACCCTGCCACTATGAAGTCAATCAGTGACTGACAAGGTCAACGAGTGATTTGACATTCAGTTTACAGTCTGACATAAGTAAACACTTGACAACAACTCAACTGATGAACTGACGGGCGGAGCCAACCACAGTTAATTGTCGCTGTAAATATTCATGAAAAAAAAAGAAACGTCTAATTTTTTTATATGACAAACAGCCAAAAAACCGGAGTTTGAGTCGAGAACGTCGATGTCCCAACAGACGGCGTTCCGCCAGTTGCCGGGAGAGTGTTATCTTTACTTCAGCTTTGCGACACTTGTCGGTACTCGTACTTAAACGGTGAATAAAAATGTAATCGTTTTATAGTTTTTATAATCATTATTCTACCTTATTCGGACAAATAAAGCAATGAACGAATAATCTTAGGCGTATATTCTGTTTCACTGCAACTAAACTGGGCCCTATTATCGCCTTCCTTTGCGGCCATGACGCGCGGTTGACGTTTTTTTATCGTACAGTATGACAATGTATGCCAAGCCAAATTTATCATGTTTGATGCTTTACATGAACTTGTCTGTTATTTATTTCTCTCTTATTCTTATTGTTTCTCTAAGTATACGTTACCATAATCGCTCGCTAGAGGTTGCTATTATATAATGGAATCACAGCTTAGATTTCACTACCTTAAAACAGTTTAATAGTCCTGTCTGTTAGACTGCCCGTTCGACTTGCCTGGTTGCTACGCAACAAGGCCCGTCACTCGAGTGCATTCAGATTCGCATTGAGAAGACACTGTATACCATATCATGTTATCATCGGTACACGTCGGGTACCAAATTATGTATTCTGCACAATATATATTACTGAAGTAGATTTTTAAGATATCGAGACAAAATAAACGCCAGCATGATCATTATTTCCGCACTGAAGACAATCAGCAAACCGGGAATATGACCACGTTCATGCTGTGAAATTCATTACATTCGCCGGTTGGCATTTATATCATCTGTTTCCTCAGTTTATATATGCCCCCGTCTCGTTCTTAAAATTGTTTCCTTTGATAGTCAAGATATTTATCTGTACAAATTGGGTTTTTGTTTTTAGAAAACACCCTGTTAACTAACTGTTGAAAATGATGCAGCTGTAATTCAGTACCCGCATTTTTCGTGCTTTGCAGCGCAGAGCAAGCGAGAAGTGCACCCGAAACACGCGCCAGCCAAAATTTACCCTGGAGCGGTCTATTGTACTAGTTGACACGACCATCAACTCGTAATCATGTCAAACGTTATACTTGTGATTCACCCTTTTCCTGTGAAAGCAGATATCAGCAGTGTTAAAGAGGAATGCAGTGCCCAATTGAAAATTTTCAGGCAACAAGTTCTATACCTTACGAATGCATAGACAAACTGGTGTCAGCGTTTTAAGGTTTAATAATAGCCATCTTCTTTAAAAAAAATCGCTGCCCATGTATATGCCTATCACCCCAATTGCTACTAGCAGCATGCTATTTACCCTCCCTTTGTCAGTCAATAGGACTTGTGCTAATGTTCATTGTTGACTTTCATATACCGACGTTAATAAAACATCTTCATATCGTATCTTATCTTCTGGCAGACATGCAGGCCTATCGCCGCATATGTTACTGACAACATGTTGTTTAACCTTCCCTTTTTCATTTTTATCAGATATGCAAGCCTATAGCCGCACTTGTTACTGACAACATGTTTAACCCTCACTTTTGCTGTTTTTGACAGATGTACAGGCCTATAGCAGCATCCGTTACTGACAACATGTTGTTTCACCTTCTCTTTTGCTCTTTCTGCCAGATGTGCAGGCCTATCGCCGCATCTGTTACTACACCAACTGGGCGCAGTACCGCCCCGGAGTGGGCGAGTTTGTGCCAGAGGACATCGACCCCAGCCTCTGTTCACACATCATCTACGCCTTCGCCAAGATGCAAGGCAACCGTCTCACCCACTTCGAGCCGAACGAAGAGTCGACCAGCGGGGCCCCAGGCATGTGAGTACCACGTGACACGATGCTTTGACCAACCAGGGACAGTTATTCTGCCATCAGTTCTCCTTCATGAACTGGGGCGGTGTGTACAGTGTCACGTGACACGATGTATTGAGAAAATGAGCATGTGTTACCAACACTCGGCTTCTGACATCGCGGGTCTGACAGTTTCATGGTCATATCATCAAATAGCAAAACTTTATTATGGCATGATGTTAAAGTAATCTAGAGTGTATTTGTAAGCGCCACAGAAAAGGTTAAGGCCACAAATCACGAAGTACGGTACGATATGGCGTAAAGTAATTCAGAGATCGGCTCAAAAGACATTTCGGACGATTTTAAGATCAATGAGGCAGTCGCTAAATCTTTTTCACCGAAAATTTTATTCACAAGTTTAAACCAGAAAAGCAGCGAGGCATGATAACTCGCATTATTTATGTGTGGTAAGATGGTCCACTCGTGATAATAGTCATGGCGCGAGTGTTACAGACGTTTGACATTTTATTGGCTCTTCATCAATTTGCGGTGGCTGTTCATTTTCACACCGATAATAAAACTGACAGGTATGGACATAGGGATGAAGGCCCCCGCTAACTCGTATGGTACGCCCTGTGACGTCCACTGACGTGGTGCGCCCTGTGACGTCCACTGACGTGGTGCTTCCTGTGACGTCCACTGACGTGGTGCGCCCTGTGACGTCCACTGACGTGGTGCGCCCTGTGACGTCCACTGACGTGGTGCGCCCTGTGACGTCCACTGACGTGGTGCGCCCTGTGACGACCGCTGATGTGGTGCGCCCTGTGACGTCCATTGACGTGGTGCGCCCTGTGACGTCCACTGACGTGGTGCGCCCTGTGACGTCCACTGACGTGGTGCGCCCTGTGACGTCCACTCACGTTTTGCGCCCTGTGATGTTTATTGACGTGGTGCGCGCTGTGACGTCCACCCCTCACTCTCCGCCGACTCCTTGGCTCAGGTACGAGAGAGTGACCAACCTGAAGACGCCACAAAATGGCCTCAAGGTCCTCCTAGCGATCGGCGGCTGGGGCTTCGGCACCGCTAAGATGACCGCCATGTTGGCGACGCAAGCCAACCGAGCCGAGTTCGTCAGCACCAGTATCGACTTCCTCCGCCAGAGGGACTTCGACGGCCTTGACCTTGACTTTGAGTACCCTGGATGGGGTGAAAGCCCCCCGGAAGACAAGCAGCGATTTACTTCATTGGTGCAGGTGGGTCAAAGCAACGGGAAATCTTTAAATACGTTTTATGCATGGTGTTCAGTGTCAAGGCTGGTGATATCAGTTCGCTTCGACGGGGCTGGTGTGTCACGGCTCCGTACTGGGTGGAATTGCGCGGGTAGGGGTAGGCACTTATTGCCACCTTCATGCCGCTACCGACGGCGATTTTCTTCTCGTCATGCAAGACCCCGACACACATGCCACCACCCAATAACAACCATCCCAGCATTTGTCATTTAACTATTATCTTTCAGAGAAGGATAAGAATATTGTTCTCCTTTTAGGAATGAAGAAGTGTCACCGACAAACTGGTCACGAGTGTATGTAACGAATGATCCCGTTCACTGTGTGATGCAGGAGCTGAGAGCAGCCTTCGACAAAGAGGCAGCCGAGACCGGAAACGACAAACTGCTACTGTCCATGGCAGTGGCTGCCGGGAACGACAAGATAGACAAAGCATACGAAGTCGATCTTCTGGCCCCGTAAATACCCTCATGCATGTCCCAACTGGCAAATATTGAACACGCGCACTTAGCATGCTCAATGACAAGCATAGCAAACCACATCGTGCCTAAACATAAAGCAAACCACATCGTGCCTAAACATAAAGACCCCCTTCCCCCCAACCCTGGCATTGCAATATGATCACGCTGGCCTCAATGATCAACATGTTTATATTGAAATACAAATATAATAACCTGCATAATTACGAAAATCATTAACTCCATATGTTCTCAAACTGACTGCTATTTCCTGTCCTCAAAATGACGTCACTTCCGGTCACGTGATCCAGGGAGGTAGATTGGATCGCGGTGATGACGTATGACTTCAATGGCGGCTGGGACACCGTGACTGGGCACAACTCTCCGTTGTATGGCTCTCCAAATGACGTCAACGTCAACTACAACACAGTGAGTAGGGCTCTCCCAATGACGTCTACGTCAACTACAACATAGTGAGTATGGCTCTCCCAATGACGTCAACGTAAACTAAAACATAGTGAGTATGGCTCTCCCAATGACGTCAACGTCAACTAAAACATAGTGAGCATGGCTCTCCCAATGACGTCAACGTCAACTACAACATAGTGAGTATGGCTCTCCAAATTACGTCAACGTCAACTATAACATAGTGAGTATGGCCCTCCAAATGAGGTCAACGTCAACTACAACATAGTGAGTATGGCTCTCCCAATGACGTCAACGTCAACTACAACATAGTGAGTATGGCTCTCCCAATGACGCCAACGTCAACTTAAACTTAGTGAGTATGGCTCTCCCAATGACGTCAACGTCAACCACAACATAGTGAGTATGGCTCTCCCAATGACGTCAACGTCAACGTCAACATAGTGAGTATGGCTCTCCCAATGACGTCAACGTCAACTACAACATAGTGAGTATGGCTCTCCAAATGATGTCAACGTCAACTTCAATATAGTGAGTATGGCTCTCCCAATGACGTCAACGTCAACTACAACATAGTGAGTATTGCTCTCCAAATGATGTCAACGTCAACTTCAATATAGTGAGTATGGCTCTCCCAATGACGTCAACGTCAACTACAACATAGTGAGTACGGCTCTCCCACTGACGTCAACATAAACTATAACATAGTGAGTATGGCTCTCCCAATGACGTCAACGTCAACTTGAACTTAGTGAGTATGGCTCTCCCAATGACGTCAACGTCAACCACAACATAGTGAGCATGGCTCTCCCAATGACGTCAACGTCAACTACAACATAGTGAGTATGGCTCTCCCACAGTTCCAGGCTTTCAATCATTCCTTGGCGTCATTGTTGCTTTTATCCAATCATGTGACAAAAAAGGTCTTCTAAGTGTTGTTATGTCCGACAAACAAGTCCGACAAACAAAGCAGCATGTCACTTTCTAGACAGTTCAGAGATGAGTACTTCTCACTTTTACCTACCACAAGCTATGTCAATTTCTTACTCAAGATCAACGGCAAAGGACTCACTCGTGGGCGGGGCTTATCTCTGAGTACGGAGCGGTGTATTGATTGTGAGTTTAAATGCAATGTGAGTTCAATTAATTCCGAGTGAGTCATCAAAAACACGTGCGTGTGTATGTCCCCTTCCTCCCCAGAACGCGGGCTAATAATGTCAATATATGCCTGCTCTCCCAGGACTCCAGTATGAACTACTGGCACAGTCTGGGAGCCCCCAAGGATAAGCTGATCGTTGGCATGGCAACGTACGGCAGAGGTTTCACCCTGGCGAACACTGCCGACAACGGAATGGGAGCGCCAGTTACCGGTGGTAATGCGCCTGGAGAATTCACCAGCGAAACCGGTTACCTGTCCTACTACGAGGTACGTTAAGTAACATTGACTCATCATTGACTCATCATTATTTCTACCCAATTTGAGTCGCTTATATGTGATCACTATCAATCTGAATCTCAGTAAAGCGGCAGGCTTAGGGCAAAACGATAACAGAGACAGTTTTATGGTCATAGCGCCCCCGTATGACCAACTGAGAACGAGCGGCTCACTCCAGGGTTTTGCTACCGACATCGACCATGTCAAGCCAATAAAGTCAAAAATCATATTGCGCAATCCTAGATCAGCGGCTAATTCTTTATATTGTACGCCAAACATAAGTCAACCGGGAATGTATTCACCACTTCTCTCTTCTGATGGCTAATACCCTGAGGCCGACTCCAGAGACATGACATGAACAAGTCTATTCATATTGATCAAACCACAGGATACCACTGTCCGAGACGGAGTCCCAGATATCGATACTTTCTTGCAGATATGCTCCATGTTACTGACCGGCAGCAACCAGGAAATCCGGGAGTGGAGCAACGTGCACCAGGTGCCCTACGTCTACAAGGGCAACGTCTGGGTCGGCTATGATGACGTCCAGAGCCTCAAGAACAAGGTCAGTCTCACCATGACTCTACAGGCGGATCTCGTTGACAGGGTGTTGCCCCCACCTCCTCCCACCACACAGGCGCCCACTGTCTATGGTATCTGCCCCTCACCCCCCGCCCCCCTCACAGGAACAAGGTCAGTCTCACCATGGCTCCACAGGAGGATCCGGTGTCCACAGTGTCTGTACCAACGTGCCCTCCCCCTCCTCTTTTACTTAATATTAAGATTGCTGGACCTCTATGAAACATAAATGAACGTATTTCTGGGGCGCATTGTGGCTGACGCGGGTGGCGCGTGGCTGATTTTTTTTAGAACTAAATTTCAATTTTTGTTTTCACTTTTAGGTTCCAGTGACAACCAATGCAATCCATGTCACATCAAATATTAAATCCTCCGCCAGATTTGCATGTATGTTATGTATTGCAAACAAATGCAAAAAGACGAAAGGCAAAATTGCGAGAATTCTGCATTTTTGCCCTATTTTGCAGCATATTAGGTTAAAATCGAGCGTTATTACGTTTTCAACTAGATCCATGAACAATGCGTATTTAGAGAAAGAATTTAAAATTCTTTCGACGACAATTTGTTTTCACGCTCTTAACAAATTTACGTGACGCCATGACATATTTACACCACGGACGGTTACAAACCAGTCAATTATTGTATGCGTTGTTTCCGGTGGGCTGCAGGTCCAGTACATTAAGGACAGTGGATTTGGCGGCTGGATGGTGTGGAATTTGGATCTTGATGACTTCAAGGGCAGCTTCTGTGGCCAGGGGGCGTACCCGCTACTGCACACACTGAACGATGCCCTGGATACCGGCACCACCACGTGAGTCACGTGAGACCATATCTTCTCGTCCCACCGCTGCAATACTTTGGGTGAGTTCGGGTATGCGGGCGGAGTAGTCGGACTCCGCGGAATGCATAACCGAACGCGGAGATTGTGGTCCGATAGGTCGGTCACGTGCTACATTTTACTCCCAGACCTACTCCCCACCCAGAGGAGCATCACGAGGATTTCCAAAATGGCGTCCAGGTCGCACAATACATTTAATATATATAGTATTGCGACCTGCAAAAAAACTGTAAATAATATTATGACAACGAGAATAAGATAATGAACACAATACGTATCCGTTGATTTATTTTATGGCGCCATTTTACGATCTTCAATATTAGTGCAGTCCAGCAAGTGCAACATTCACGCGGACCGCGGATTTTGCGTTCGGTTAATATTGATCCGCCTATTAGCAGAAAGAGTGAGTCTGCATGCTCCAAATATCCGCGCCGATTACTCCGATCGCATATCCGAACTCACCCTGTTACTTTACTGGATGGAAGCACAATTCATCAGTTAACCACCAAATGGCTCACTAGAGGGCGGCACTGTACTTGTGCTCTGCTGCTGGTGGGCACCGTTTGCTACAGTAGAGCGCCAGCAACGAATGTTTCGTGCACTCCTCACCCTTTAAACAACACACGTCCCTTGTTGACGATTAGTATAACGCCTGAAGAACGAATAATTATTTCATTATTATTAGAACTATCAGTCATGCCATGTTTGTGTACTATCGCTCACTACGTGTGTTCCATTACTCAGCCGACACTGTGCGCGGCTGATGCTGAGTATCATTAACAAGTTGTAACATTACGTCTGATCTGGAACGAACGTCGTTCGAGATCACCTTGACAAAGTCACTCCATTGGACAATTGGACTATGGCAGGCCACCCTTAATAATAATAATAGTGACGTCACAATTGGGAAAACTGTAGTGATAAAGATATTGTACCAACAATAAGGTGCATTGTGAGTGTTAACCAATAATACAGACAGTGATGATGTTTATGTTTTCGTCTTTGTACTCTACCGTCCACCACCGCCAGCACCACCACCACCACCACCACCACCACCGTGCCGCCACCACCCACTGATAGTAAGGTCCTATGCAGCCGATAACACATAACGCTGTAGATTGTTTTTATTGATGGTAAACAAACTTTGACTTGATCGTACGATGTACCCATTTATAATATGGTTGCACAGAGATGCAGCGTTTTGCTTTTAATTTGGAATGAGCTCCTTGCAGCCCTCTTACAGTGCTACGCTATTTAAGTTAGAATCTATATCGCCCTTTACGCCATATATATGTCATTCACAGGTAATATGGTATCACCTACTCGGAAAAAATACTGATAAAGTTCTTTTTTGCAAATGCGTTGCAAAAACTCTCAGCTCACGAACGCTCTGCCCTCCCCACGCAACCCACGCCAACAGATACAGTCTTGCTTGCAGCGTTTTCGTGTCTGGGGCGGCCGGACGGGTTGTACAAGCACCGCCACTGTACCCAGTTCAACCAATGTTACCAGGGTTCGGTCTACGTGAAGAGCTGCCCGACCGGCTTGCTGTTCAACCCGACATACAACTACTGCGACTGGCCGTACAACTTGAGTCCGGAGAGAGCAGCAGAATGCGCCGAGTACTACATCTGACGTCACTTCCGCCGCGTGGCTTCTCACTTGCTTTGCATAATTGACGCGCAACGTCCCGTATGTCACGTGACTTGGCAGGAAAAAATGGCAAAAATGGCAGGAAGAGACGTGGCTCGAAAGGAGAGTTGTACACGAGTGATGATGATGCTGGCTGAGTCATCACACTTCACGCATCAGTATATGCTGCACACTGCTTGGCTTCATCTCTTACCGCATCGAGTCACTTACCCCAGTACTCCGGTTAGCTATCACCTTCACACCTTAAGTATGTGTATGTTTAAATAGTTTAGATGTTGTTCAAACGCTGTCACTCCCCAACGATGATGTACATGGGGTGTCTCCCCTGCTCGATCTCCAGACTAAGGCCTACGAACCGACACCCCCACTGTTTACTTTCTATGGGTGTGTACATATATCATATGTAAATACAGTACTAACCCTACCACACAGCTGACACTCCCTGACCCTTCAAAGTATCAAGGTATCAATTCTGCCCTCAAAGGGGTAAAGATAATTCACCCCTCAATGTGGTCACGATAATTCACCCCTCAATGCGGTAACGATAATTCACCCCTCAAAGGGGTAACGATAATTCACCCTCAATGTGGTAACGATAATTCACCCCTCAATGTGGTAACGATAATTCACCCCTCAATGTGGTAACGATAATTCACCCCTCAATGTGGTAACGATAACTCACCCTCAATGTGGTAACGATAATTCACCCCTCAATGTGGTAACGATAATTCACCCCTCAATGTGGTAACGATAATTCACCCCTCAATGTGGTAACGATAACTCACCCCTCAAAGGGGTAACGATAATTCACCCCTCAATGTGGTCACGATAATTCACCCCTCAATGCGGTAACGATAATTCACCCCTCGAAGGGGTAACGATAATTCACCCCTCAATGTGTTAACGATAATTCACCCCTCAATGTGGTAACGATAACTCACCCTCAATGTGGTAACGATAATTCACCCCTCAATGTGGTAACGATAATTCACCCCTCAATGTGTTAACGATAATTCACCCCTCAATGTGGTAACGATAACTCACCCTCAATGTGGTAACGATAATTCACCCCTCAATGCGGTAACGATAATTCACCCCTCAATGTGGCAACGATAACTCACCCTCAATGTGGTAACGATAATTCACCCCTCAATGTGGTAACGATAACTCACCCCTCAATGTGGTAACGATAACTCACCCTCAATGTGGTAACGATAATTCACCCCTCAATGTGGTAACGATAATTCACCCCTCAATGTGGTAACGATAATTCACCCCTCAATGTGGTAACCACTCAGCCCTCAGGGCGACCATCGTGAAAGGTGTGGGATTTATGAACTTGGAGGCCGTACGTTAATTGCAGTTTAGAAGCCTGTCGGCTCTTAATCTTGGTCACCCCATGATTCCACTTAATTAATAAGTAAAGAACAAAGTAAACCACATGTTCGTAGAATATGGAATATACACGAGCAACTCATTAATTGCTAAACCAATAATCGTGATGTAATCTTCGGAGTACCTGAATTGTGACTACAGCGTATTATCGCAGACGATCGCATTTCTATTACAAGTGTAACATTATGTACTAAACACCAGCCTGTTAACGCAGGCAATAGATTTACGGGGCCGTTGCGGAATAAGAGCATAAAACTAGATTGGTGCATCTCTTACTGCCATAAATGAAAAATAATGCTGTGAAATTATTCGTGAACGTTACAGTGATCTTTTTCTTTGAAGTATATAGAACATGTTTCTCTCTTTTATCGTAATGTTTCTAACGCAATGAATTATATGGTGTATGTTTGTGCATTTGTTTGGATAAGATCATTTATTTGTTTGTCCCTATATTGTAGCGAGTACAAAATATACAGACATCCGACATATGAAAACCAGCACATAGCAAGTCATACTTAGATCTGTACCTATAATGTATGACATTATAGGAATAAAAACATTTAGAAAAAAAATGTATTCTTATTTTTCTTATATCGGCTAAACATATATTCCCCAATTAGTCCTGGGTTCTACGCATGACACAGACCCGCGTCTTCACCAGTAACTTCTTGTGAAAAAAGACATGGAATCTTTATCCTACACAGACATTTGCACGTGTGGGACTCAAACTACGCACCAGTCGCTTGGGCTGGCCCAGGAAAACACACACGACAACAACCGAACGAGTTCTGACCAACGCCGCCACTCCAACCCTAGCGTTTTAGACCCCGCAATACCGATTAGCCCTATATCGGCCCCGCCCTAGTGCCCCAAGGTTGTCTGCCGGATTGACCCATAACAAAGTAACGACAAGTTCGGGTGATTGGTGCAACTTGAACATGTTAGTACCGACTGCGACTATGTATGTGTAATATCGACCGACTATGTATGTGTAATATCGACCGACTATGTATGTGTAATATCGACCGACTATGTATGTGTAATATCGACCGACTATGTATGTGTAATATCGACCGACTATGTATGTGTAATATCGACCGACTATGTATGTGTAATATCGACCGACTATGTATGTGTAATATCGACCAACTATGTATGTGTAATATCGACCGAGTCGACCGAGTCGAAACATCATCGCACCGTCCGACAGGTGTCATTTGGCGCATTATGGGATTGGCCATGCTAAAGCGTGATTTTTTTTCTTGTGTCGAAACTACTGATTCGATTTTTATGCAATTTGGCACACATGATGTCACTAACATGGGTAAGGATTTCCAGAGATATCGGTCAACTGCAATTATGTAGACAGACGGTGGATCTCTAGACCCAATACTAACGGAGTTACGAGAGAAAACATGTTTCGCAACTTTGACCTTGCTGTGACCTCGACATTGGATGCGTCATTTATCGCCAAAATGCTCTCGTATGGTCCCATGTTAAAGTTTGAAAATTTATGGTAGAAAACCGGGCGATTTTCGAAACTACAACACCGTATAAAGGTATCTATAGGCTCAATACGTAAAGTAATTGGCAGTTTGATTAAATACAAAACTGTGAACGTTATGGCGATGTTCCCGATTGTTGGTCGTCTCTTTCAATAGGGCTGTACAGTTCTCGCTGGTTCTATTTCCGGTTTAGGTCTTTTGGGGACCAACAAAGAAACACGTGCTCTTAAAACGAGTGCGCATCACGCTGGTGCCTTGCAGCAGTTGCCTCACGCGCACTCATTGTAGTCAACGTTTAAATGGTGGGAACCCGCTGGCTGAGCGATTTGTGCGTGAAGAATCGAATGGGTGTGGAACTATTGTTTGTTTGATTTGGTCCAGGCATTGCTAACTATAAAATCGGAATATAGTTAAAGATAAGACATTAATCTCTCCATAATGTATGTGGTTCGTTCGATGCGACTGTTTGAAGCGTTGTATTTTGAGGCAAATCATCGATGTTTACATTTCTGCGACAAACGGAACACCATTTTCCTCGCCTGGTAAGGCCATATATGGAGCGTTGTTGCGTAACCATAGACACCACGCGCAGACAGACCAGTCGTGATGATTATTACATTATACGACATGGAAAACTCCGCGCGGTACATTAGTTCGCGGTACATTAGTGACACTGACACTTACTCATGAGACAACCGCATTCTGGTTTATCAACTGCCAAACCGCTCATTTATTACATAAATCTACTCGGATGGTTATAATGCTGATCTTGTGTGTGAAGCGAGTGAAGGCAAACAACCGGAAGGTAGGCAGCCCGTTCAGGCCGTTGATGCTAAGCATTGACGCAGAGCATAAGTATGCCTGTCTCGTGGGGTCTCGATAAGATCCGGTAGTGACTGTACAGCCCGATGGTTAAGCAAATTTGGACAAAGAAATCGTGTGACGTTGACCTCTGACCTACATTGCCCCTCCACGAACTTAGCTCAACAATGGCTATGCCACATCTGTCGGCTAAGTTGGAAGTCGATATCTTAGGGCATTCGACAGATAATGCGTGACAAGACAGACAGACAGACACACACGCACACCGCTAGAAGCAAAATTTACGCCTGAAGAATGGATAGGTGTTTACACTGTTGCAAAGTCAAGTACAGTAAATGAACGACTCAGAAGTTTCCAATACATGTTCTCCAACGATGTTTGTCCATTAATACTTACCTTAGAAAAAATGGCAAGACAGTTGAACACCAATGTTTTCATTGTTCATATGTGAAGCAACTTTGGCATTCACTTGCAATTTGGTTTGAGGCGCATTCCGGCTTTCACATATGGCCATTACTGTCCCTAACCACGGTAATGTTTGGTGCAAGCAAGTCTAAAGATTATCGTCTAACCATATCATAATCATGGTCAAAATTATATATTCTCTTACAAATGTAAAGAAGTCTAACCCAGAGTACACAATGCTTTAAGAGCTATAAGATACTACATTTACTATAATGTAGAGAAATGTGTCGTTCAGCAGAAACCGTCTTACAGCCAAAAAATATTTAATGGTCTCTTCAATTAATCTCTGTTTTCGATGTGGATAGATCTCTTTGCCAGCGTTTCTGCATCGTATGTGAATACGTTTATGCATAAATGTATTAATGTTTCCATTGAAATTATGTAGAGGTGTGTGAATATGTGAATTTGCTGTTACGAACCTCGTAAAATAAATAGTTTATATTAAAAAAATGTAGCGCGTGTCATGCCATCTTGCCACAATAAATGAATAAATTCGAAACAAAAAAGACACACACACACAGATAGACAAACCGAACACACCGGCATAAGACGAATCTCTACGTCTTACTATACCCATAGAGACACATTCGCTGCAAAAAGCCCGGTTCAAACGATGCAATACGTTCTTCAGTTCTTCAATTCTCCACCAACTGTGCAATTAGAGGGCCAGTTTTCCACGCATTGTAAGCTTAGCGCATGTTCTAAAGTTTCGATTAACTCCACGATTTGTCAACCAATCAGCGTAGAGCAATTTAGCCAATCAGCGTTGAGATAATCACGTTGATATTGTCTTACATTATGACAGTTTTGACCTTATGTGTGGCTTGTATGTATGCCGTTATGACTGATGCTCGAATTCTATGTTCGCTAGGTGACGATAGTGAGTCGGTTGGTACGCGGTTTGACCGTGAGAACTTGACTGTTGTTATGACTGTTGAAGGAATGATCGTACCATGTAAACCCGACATAACCGACGTTCGGCAGCCATATAGTTAAACAATGACTAGCGGTCGACTAGCGGTCGCTTCCTTGGTGGAGAACTAGGTGGGTCTTGGGGGTTGCCATGCCAACGTGGCGGATCAGATTGAAGGCCTTGTCACATGTGTGTGTGATTGAGACTTGGGTGTATATTTCAATGTATTGTATATTGCATAGTAGGATATTGGTAGATGTCATGTTATGGAGATGAGTTGTGTTATGTTACTGTCAGGTGTCATGATATGGTGAATGTTGGGTGTGCCTGAGTTATCTAAGTATGGCAGGATAATTTGAATAAAATGTCGAGGTGTGGTTCTGTGACGGGTGAGCGGAAAGATACATTTAAGGGTGTGGTTATCAGTATAAATAGCTGGGGCAAATGGATGTGTAAAGCAGATGAGGGCTTAGTGCTGCTGCCCAGAGCTGAGGGCCGAGGGCTGAGTGCCGCTGCCGAGGGCTGAGGGCCGTGGGCTGAGTGTCGAGGGTTGAGTGCCGAGGGCTGTGTGCCGAGAGCTGAGTGTCGACGGCTGAATGCTGAGGGCTGAGTGCCCCTACCTAGGGCTGAGTGCCGAGAGCTGAGTGCCAAGGGCTGAGGCTGAGTGCCGAGAGCTGAGTGCCGCTGCCGAGAGCTGAGTGCCGAGGGCTGAGTGCCAAGGGCTAAGTGCTGGGGGTGAGTGCCAAGGGTTGAGTGCCGAGGGCTGAGTGCCGAGGGCTGAGTGCCGAGGGCTGAGTGCCGAGGGCTGAGTGCCGAGGGCGGGTGCCGAGAGCTGAGTGCCAAGGGCTGAGTGCTGAGGCTGAGTGCCGAGGGCTGAGTGCCGCTGCCGAGGGTTGAGTGCCGAGGGCTGAGTGCCGAGGGCTGAGTGCCAAGGGCTGAGTGTTGGGGGTGAGTGCCAAGGGCTGAGTGCCGAGGGCTGAGTGCCGAGGGCTGAGTGCCGAGGGCTGAATGCCGAGGGCTGAGTGCCGAGGGCTGGGTGCCGATAGCTGAGTGCCAAGGGCTGAGTGCTAGGGGTGAGTGCCGAGGGCTGAGGGCCGAGGGCTGAGGGCCGAGGGCTGAGTGTCGAGGGTTGAGTGTCGAGGGCTGAATGCCGAAGGCTGAGTGCCCCTACCTAGGGCTGAGTGCCGAGAGCTGAGTGCCAAGGGTTGAGTGCTGAGGCTGAGTGCCGAGAGCTGAGTGTCGAGGGTTGAGTGCCGAGGGCTGAGTGCCGAGAGCTGAGTGCTGTGGGTGAGTGCCAAGGGCTGAGTGTCGAGGGCTGAGTGCCAAGGCTGAGTGCTGAGACTGAGTGCCGAGGGCTGAGTGCCTCTGCCGAGGGTTGAGTGCCGAGGGCTGAGTGCCGAGGGCTGAGTGCCGAGGGCTGAGTGCCGAGGGCTGAGTGCCAAGGGCTGAGTGCTGGGGGTGAGTGCCAAGGGCTGAGTGCCGAGGGCTGAGTGCCGAGGGCTGAGTGCCGAGGGGTGAGTGCCGAGGGCTGAGTGCCGAGGGCTGAGTGCCAAGGGCTGAGTGCTGGGGAAGAGTGCCAAGGGCTGAGTGCCGAGGGCTGAGTGCCGAGGGCTGAGTGCCGAGGGCTGAGTGCCGAGGGCTGAGTGCCAAGGCTGAGTGCTGAGACTGAGTGCCGAGGGCTGAGTGCCTCTGCCGAGGGTTGAGTGCCGAGGGCTGAGTGCCGAGGGCTGAGTGCCGAGGGCTGAGTGCCGAGGGCTGAGTGCCAAGGGCTGAGTGCTGGGGGTGAGTGCCAAGGGCTGAGTGCCGAGGGCTGAGTGCCGAGGGCTGAGTGCCGAGGGGTGAGTGCCGAGGGCTGAGTGCCGAGGGCTGAGTGCCAAGGGCTGAGTGCTGGGGAAGAGTGCCAAGGGCTGAGTGCCGAGGGCTGAGTGCCGAGGGCTGAGTGCCGAGGGCTGAGTACCGAGGACTGAGGGTCGAGGGCTGAGTGCCGAGGGCTGAGTGCCGAGGGCTGAGTGCCGAGGGCTGAGTGCCGAGGACTGAGGGCCGAGGGCTGAGTGCCGAGGGCTGAGTGCCGAGGGCTGAGTGTCGAGTGCTGAGTGTCGACGCCTGAGTGCCGACGGCTGAGTGCCGAGGGCTGAGTGCCGAGGGCTGAGTGTCGAGTGCTGAGTGTCAACGGCTGAGTGCCGACGGCTGAGTGCCGAGGGCTGAGTACCGAGGACTGAGAGCCGAGGGCTGAGTGCCGAGGGCTGAGTGCCGAGGGCTGAGTGCCGAGGGCTGAGTGCCGAGGACTGAGGGCCGAGGGCTGAGTGCCGACGGCTGAGTGCCGACGGCTGAGTGCCGAGGGCTGAGTGCCGAGGACTGAGGGCCGAGGGCTGAGTGCCGAGGGCTGAGTGCCGAGGGCTGAGTGTCGAGTGCTGAGTGTCGACGGCTGAGTGCCGAGGGCTGAGTGCCGACGGCTGAGTGCCGAGGGCTGAGTGCCGTGTGCCGAGGAACAAAAGAGCTCACCCGTGACGGCGTATAAAGCCTCATAATGAACCTTATGACATCCCATAAGATCTGTGCGTTTCCTGAGACAACGTGACAGGCCTAAACCCCGGTTTGATATATTAAGATGGCCTTCTCATTGTATAATTGACCAGCGGATCTACTTCAGTGGTTTAACACTTCGTGCTACACACCTTCTCAAGAAATGAAAGAAACAAAACCTCATTTGGAAATTTCTTGAAACTGCGAAAGTATCCATCATGGGGATTTCCGAATTCAAGGTACTTTTGGAAATAAGTGGAAATAAAAATGGTTTGTACCGTGAGTCGTATTATATGTCAGAAGCGGCATCCGGCTGTAGACTTTCTGAGAATGGCATGCGTCCAAATTCCCCAAAAGATTCGGAATGACCATCGTCAAGCTAAGTTCGTTGATGGGCAATGTAGGTCAAAGGTCAAGGTGAAAGGAATTTGATGAAATTCGCTTAACCAATAAAAGATCTGCAAGAAGTTCCCAAACTGTAATATTTAACCCTTTGAGAGCATTTTGGCCTGGAAAATAACCTCCTCGATTTCGCTATTAAGGCGACTAGTCAGACAAACGATATCTTGCCTAGAATATAACATTAGTATTTGGGCGCGGATGACGATATTGATCAAGGTCACGTATTAAATTTCAAGGTCACAGCAAGGTCAGGATCACGATACATGTTTTCCCTCGCAGTCCGTCTCAAAATGTTCACGTTGGATCTATCCCGCAGATTGTCGGCATCCCTTTCAAGGTACGCTTGACTGTTTGCTCTGAATGTCTGGTGACATCAGTCACGTCCGCAATATACTCTATATTCTTCATATAAGGGAACTCTTATTGCAACATCCGTTTAGTCGGACCCGTCTGGCGATTGTTTAACAACATTCCGTGTTATTTAATACTCTACTCGACGGGGTGGGGGGGGGGCGGGATTTACAATGTCTCAGACAAGTTGATGAATAAATCAATCGTCGAACTGCCAGAACAATGGAGGTCGTCTCGCCCTGTGCATTATGGGTTAAATTGGGACTGGCGCATGCGTAGCCGCCTCGTCGACCGCTGAGTACAGTCACATTGTCATAAAATACTCATAGAGCCCTGTCGCCCAAAGAAATCCGTTATCAGCAATCTTCGGCCCCTGAGGGCATGTGTTGAACTTCGTGTTGTTGTTTTCGTTGTTCAGTTATTATCTGTGTTGACATCGCTTCCTGGTCCGGAGGTAGGGTGCCCAAGACGCCAAAAAGGAGATTTGTTGGAGATATTACGTGTTTGGTGGTGGGGGGGAAATACTTGTGTATCCATATAACTCCAAATCAGTACCAATCCCTCCTCCACCCTCCCACCCACCCCACGGAGACACACGCTCGCTTGCACATGACATCTCTCTCTGACTTCATTATTCAATAAGTAGACTCTTATGGGTGAAACCTTATGGGGTGGAGGGGGAGCCCTATATGGTGAAACGTTATGGGGGGAAAGGGGAGGCTTATAGGGTGAAACCTTAAAGGGTGGAAGGGGGAGCCTTATAGGGTGAAACATTATGGGGTGGAGTCTTATATGGTGAAACTTTATGGGGTGGAGCGGGGAGCCTTATAGGGTGAAACATTATGGGGTGGAGGGGGGGAGCCTTATAGGGTGAAACGTTATGGGGTGGAGGGGGAGCCTTATAGGGTGAAACATTATGGGGTGGAGGGGGGAGCCTTATAGGGTGAAACGTTATGGGGTGGAGGGGGGAGCCTTATAGGGTGAAACCTTATGGGGGGAGACTTATAGGATGAAATCTTATGGGGCGGAGGGGATAGCCTTATACGGCGGGATTCATGTTTATATTATATTGATAATCGAGGAATGTGTATATGCGATCGTGTTATTTTTAATTGAAAATAAGATATGTCTAAGATGAAAAACATTCACTCCTTGGAGAACAAGTAGAGGCAGAACGACATGTGTAACCAGAAGTGTATTAACCAGAAAAAACGTGGACTGTCGCATGGACTTTATGACCGGAAGCGTTACAACTGTACCGCGCACAAACTATTGGCAAGCAGTCTCACTGGCCAGTAGCGGCCTGTGACGGGTAAGGTACGATTGGAGACAGCACCGTGGTGATGCCGCATGTGGTCTGAGTGATATCAGTGCCCCTCACTGCGACCCCGTCGCTGAAGTTGGTCAAGAGTTCTTACTTTATCACTGGAGGTTGTTGCGGGAACCTCTTGGTCCGCCCAATCGCAGCAGGTTCCCTTTGAAGGGAGCCGCTCTGCGTGCAGGCCGTCAGCTCACGTGGTTCAGGGTGTTATGTAATGTCGATCCAATTCGTCGCTATGGGCGAAAGGACACTGCGGCAAGTTGGCTGGGTGGAGATGAAAACGTTCTGACTTTATACTCAGGGGAGGATCTAGGGGGGGTTACGGGGGTGGTAACTCCCCCTTGGGAGCCTGAACATACACGGTTAAAGTCGGCTTCTCCGAGCACCCCAGAGAGCCCCCCCCCCCCCGCCCCCGCACCCTTCCCCGGCCGCAAGTTTTCAGAGAGCAACCCCCCCACCCTACCCCCCTTGGCAAATTCCTAGATCCGCCCCTGATACTGTATGATTGTTGTTTGTTGCTATAGTGGTCACATATTTACGCCTGGGGGGGGGGGGGGGCTCACGGGATGTAAGTCTTATCACCATGACGACGTGGTGCATCCTTCAACGCGTAATTGCGTTTATCTACAATGTATATATGCAGTTCGTATTGATTATTAAAATCATATAGCTGGCCGCACGTCCCTTTTTTTACTCTTTTGCGCATCTTTATAATGCGCAAATAGCTCTCAAAGCTAATTGAGCTTTGCATGGCTCTCAAAATCTAATCGATTGTCCAATTGGATGCCTCGTAATGTAACCTCTAACTCTACCCTCTAACAGTGTGATTGTCATATAAGACCCTTTTTGGAATATTAAACGTAACTAACATCGAAATGAATTGAGTCTGTGTCCCTTCTGAAACCAGCACCTTGACACGTCCATAGCTTTTCAAATATAATTATCACTAGATGTACAACAAGATTTTATTTTGTCAGTCGCGCCTGCATTCTTCCATTATCGAGCGAACCATTGTTTCAACATATAGATCACGCCATTCTGCCAGGAGAGGGAGCTCGTTCCTCACAATAGTTTAGTCGGAACGCCCTCTGCCGGGCGATCGCGTATGACTCGTCCACCATTCACTATTATAATAATTCATGTCGTGGACTCTAAGATAGAAAGTGAATTGTTGAACATATCGTCAATCGTATTTACAAGTAATGCATCTCTTACATTTAGGTGCCTGTATACGCTTAAGATGAGCCATTTCTGTCTGAAATAAGTGTTACCTTAGGAGATTCGATGTGTCTATTGTTGCCTCCGTTGATGTCTATACCCTCACGACTTCAATACGCTCATCTCTGACCTACATCATTAGCCCTCCAGTGTGTTATGAGTATTGACAATACGGTAAGGCTTGTGTCGGTGCGTAGTGCATTGACTGACAGGAAATATATCAACTGTCGTAATGTCTTGAATTACAGTAAGTTTTATGCCCCTGTCGCCACTTGGATTGGTGGACCACATTTCGGCCGTATGATATTACTAGTTTTAGCATCATTCATTTTCTCTTGACCTGCCCCATTTACCATTCCGCAATCCTCTTCAATCTAATTTTTGTCAACTGTGTCACTGCTTATATTAGTGACCTATTGTGTGTATCATATGCTGGTTAGCTCAATTTCGTCCTCATTATTGTAACTTAATGTTACAAATATCGGTTGTAAGTTTCATCGTAATGTCTCACTAAGAAATGATTCCCACTAAACAATGGCTAGACATGTTAACGTCATCGTTCTCAGATCTTAGTGATTGATTTGTGATGCTATCCGTGCCATGGTGATACTAGACAAGGGGGGGGTGTCACACTTTTCGTCGGAAAACCAGACTTTCCAGTTTATACTCAAGATCCCAAGGTGGGGGTGCACCCCCCCCCCCTAGATCCGTCCCTGGGATATATGGAGTGGGGTCCCCCGGGTGCTTTATCTAGGAATCTCTACGTTGAAACACATCGCTATGGAGTTGGGTCAAGGTAGATAAAGCTTGGATAGCTATACCTGAACCAAGTCTACTGCAACCAGAGACCATCCCAGATGTTGCTCACGGAGGGAGCGGTTGAAGTTAACCCCCCCCCCCCACCGCTCCCTTACCCTAAATCCGCCACAGACAGAAAATACTATTCTAAGGATGCAACACTTTTAGGTCGTGCCGCGTGTCGGTCTTTCTGCGAATATGACTAAGTTAAAAGCCAATGTATTTCCTCCACATGTTTTGGGCTCCTGGATTAAACTAATTGATGACAAAGATTCGTGATACCAATTATAATTGGTATCACGAATCTTTGTCATCTGTTAGTTTAATTGGTATCACGAATCTTTGTCATCAATTAGTTTAATCCATTTAACTTAGTCATATTCGAAGTAAGACTGACACGCTGCACGACCTAAACATGTTGCATCCTTAGAATAATATTTTCTGTCTGTGCGGGCGGTCATGCTAACAAGTGTATTATGGCACTCTGAACGTGCTGCGGTGTCTGGTAGTGATGTTGCGACAGCATGCAGCCCTCCCCACCACCGCAAGCCCGGAGCAAAGTCCCCCGCTCGCACCCCCCCCCGCACCCCTCCCTCCGGTCTGCCCCCCGCCCCCCCCCCCCGTCCCCTCCGGTCTCACCCCCTACGCCCCCACCGACTATCTATCCTGGTTCATTTTTTGGGTGATCTTATCACTTCGCGTGATAAGTCAATAAAACAGGCCATTTACCACAGAAACTACTCCCCCTGCTCACACCCGGTTTATTCTTAACGCTTAAGAAGAAACTTCATGAATCCGTGTGCATGTCCAAGCCCAGGGTATAAGTACGGTGGTTGTTGCAGTGGTGTTATATTCCTGACCGAACACCAATCTGTCACATCACCGCTTCCTACTATAGTTGGCGCCTACACGACCCTCTGGCATCATACCATTAGCCACCGTCAAGAGCGACAGTTCACCACAGGAGACAAATCTTAACGCGCATTGATATCTCTGAAGAACAAAGTGAAAAGGCTATATTATCCGGATCACTCAGGACACCAAGGCAGTTTACCAGTTCAACCCGGAGATGTGAGTATTGCTTTTACTGTTTCTGAATATTGAATCTTAATTAATAAATGTGGGGATAAAAAGCATTAATATTGTGAGAATCAGCTGCTATCAAAGAAAAGCCATTGATCATGTGTCTACTGCATCAGAGTACAAGTCAGATGAATGGGGTTCCTCAGTGCCTATTCAGCGCGACAATACGCGAGGAATATGGCAGCACTAAAACAGGGCTTAAAACATTTCCAAAACTAATACGTGTAACTCTTATCCACTAATGTCAGCGTGTGGAGTCAGGCATCTGTGGCTGTGTTGGAATAAATCAGGGCGAACTGCACTAGTTAAATAAAACTTTTTCTTATCTTATCTTAGCTTAGTGCTTTCAGAATCACGTTACACAGGGAGTTTCAACATATTTATCCTCTTATATTATAAAATCGAATTAAAAAACGTTTATTGATGAGCTCCATTGATGCGATAAAATGTAAAGAAATAGTCCTAGGTGAAATTTCGAGTTATCGTGGCGTAAATGTAGGCTCCTATTTAAAGAGGAATTTGTTATAAAACTATGGTAAAAAACACCGCAGTTTAAAACGCCATTCCAGATTTTACGCATTCAAAACATCGAACACCAACTGATTATCTCCTTATTCAAAAATACAATTTCATCTGAATATTTATATAAATCCTTCACCTCTCTATATTTAGCAATGAAGATGCGAAAATTGCGGCTTTGGTCGTTGATGCCGGAGTTTGTACCGATTTTAGGACTAAACGTGTCACACTTATTGAACGAGGAGCCACATAGTTAGCCCAACCATCCAGATCGGTTAAATATGTGTATTATGTAAATTTTACGATTTAATTTACCGAGAAGATGGCCATACGATCAAATGGTCAATTAACGATCGATTAACATTGATTAACTTTCAATTTTGTGTAGTAAAAATTATACATGGCATTGTGTGTACTAAATTATACATGGGATTTTGTGTACTAAATTATACATGGCATTTTGTGTACTAAATTATACATGGTATTTTGTGTACTAAATTATACATGGCATTTTGTGTACTAAATTATACATAGGATTTTGTGTTCTAAATTATGCATTGCATTTTGTGTTCTAAATTATACATGGCATTTTGTGTACTAAATTATACATGGAATTGTGTGTACTAAATTATACATGGAATCACCAATGGTAGAATTATATATATTGTGGCGTAACCACGGACTTACATTAAGGACCCTTTAGTTTCACTCAGTTCTCAATTCGGACTAATTCACCGTCAGATGCACCGCGTTGTATACGTATAGGCATAATGTACAGAATACTGTTCACAGTTGACTGCTATGACATAATAACGTAACAAACAGGATTCGCTTTTATCAATGATAAAGAGTTGTTTGGTTCATGTTTAGGTCAGTCATTTGAGGCATTTCAGTTATAACGGGGTCAAGGCTATATATTTATTTATTTTACATGATATTCTGCGAACTGGGGCATATCATACCAGCGAACTGGGGCATATCATACACGTTGACTTGGATTGATTTGTTTGCACATTGGATGCAATGTTTTATCCTTTCAACACCGCGGCGTGGCCGAAAAACTGGGCGTAGCTATACAGGTAGATTAACCCGGAGCTTTTTGCTTATTGCCTCATGCCTTATTGCATCGCCATGTAAGGCGATACGGTCTCTGCCCTTAGTGACGTTCAGAGACTTGAGGGTGTGTGAGTGGTGGCAGTTCGTGAACGTCTCTTGTTTGCGGTGCCGCCAACAACACCCACAGCGGGGTTACACCCGCCCCACACCCACCCGTACCGCGCCCACCCGCCCCACACCCATCCACACCGCGCCCAGCCGTACCGCGCCCACCCGCCCCACACCCACCCGTACCGCGCCCACCCACCCCATACCCATCCACACCGCGCCCAGCCGTACCGCGCCCACCCGCCCCACACCCACCCGTACCGCGCCCACCCGTACCGCGCCCACCCGCCCTACACCCACCCGCCCCACACCCACCCGTACCGCGCCCACCCGTACCGCGCCCACCCGCCCCACACCCACCCGCCCCACACCCACCCGCTCCACACCCACCCGCCGCACACCCACCCGCCCCACACCCACCCGTACCGCGCCCACCCGCCCCACACCCACCCGCACCGCGCCCACCCGCCCCACACCCATCCACACCGCGCCCACCCGCCTCACACCCTCCTGTACCTCCAACAGATGTAGACCCACCCGCCCCACACTGTACCTCCAGCAGACATAGACCCACCCGCCCCACACCCACCTGTACCTCCAGCAGATATAGACCCACCCGCCCCACACCCACCTGTACCTCCAGCAGACATAGACCCACCCACCCCACACCCATCTGTACCTCCAGCAGATATAGACCCACCCGCCCCACACCCACCTGTAGCTCCAGCAGATATAGACCCACCCGCCCCACACCTACATGTACCTCCAGCAGACATAGACCCACCCACCCCACACCCACCTGTACCTCCAACAGATGTAGACCCACCCGCCCCACACTGTAGCTCCAGCAGATATAGACCCACCCGCCCCACACCCACCTGTATCTCCAGCATACATAGACCCACCCACCCCACACCCATCTGTACCTCCAGCAGATATAGACCCACCCGCCCCACACCTACCTGTACCTCCAGCAGACATAGACGCACCCACCCCACATCCACCTGTAGCTCCAGCAGATATAGACCCACCCGCCCCACACAACCTGTAGCTCCAGCAGACATAGACCCACCCACCCCACACCCATATGTACCTCCAGCAGACATAGGCCCACCCACCCCACATCCACCTGTAGCTCCAGCAGACATAGACCCACCCACCCCACATCCACCTGTAGCTCCAGCAGATATAGACCCACCCACCCCACACCCACCTGTAGCTCCAGCAGACATAGACCCACCCACCCCACATCCACCTGTAGCTCCAGCAGATATAGACCCACCCACCCCACACCTATATGTACCTCCAGCAGACATAGGCCCACCCACCCCACATCCACCTGTAGCTCCAGCAGACATAGGCCCACCCACCCCACATCCACCTGTAGCTCCAGCAGACATAGACCCACCCACCCCACATCCACCTGTAGCTCCAGCAGACATAGACCCACCCACCCCACATCCACCTGTAGCTCCAGCAGATATAGACCCACCCACCCCACACCCATATGTACCTCCAGCAGACATAGGCCCACCCACCCCACATCCACCTGTAGCTCCAGCAGACATAGGCCCACCCACCCCACATCCACCTGTAGCTCCAGCAGACATAGACCCACCCACCCCACATCCACCTGTAGCTCCAGCAGACATAGACCCACCCACCCCACATCCACCTGTAGCTCCAGCAGATATAGACCCACCCACCCCACATCCACCTGTACCTCCAGCAGACATAGGCCCACCCACCCCACATCCACCTGTAGCTCCAGCAGACATAGACCCACCCACCCCACATCCACCTGTAGCTCCAGCAGATATAGACCCACCCACCCCACACCCACCTGTACCTCCAACAGATGTAGACCCACCCGCCCCACACTGTAGCTCCAGCAGATATAGACCCACCCGCCCCACACCCACCTGTATCTCCAGCAGACATAGACCCACCCACCCCACACCCATCTGTACCTCCAGCAGATATAGACCCACCCACCCCACATCCACCTGTAGCTCCAGCAGATATAGACCCACCCACCCCACACCCACCTGTAGCTCCAGCAGGTATAGACCCATTGGTCCCACACCCACCGCCCCACACC
The DNA here is from genome assembly GCA_964019135.1 of Arenicola marina. Classification (NCBI taxonomy): domain Eukaryota; kingdom Metazoa; phylum Annelida; class Polychaeta; family Arenicolidae; genus Arenicola; species Arenicola marina. The sequence goes on from OZ025251.1 coordinate 48,991,564, forward strand.
CATCCGCCCCACACCCACTTGTAGCTCCAGCAGATATACAGGCACCCACCCTAGCTGTACCCATCAGCAGTATTGACCCATTCGTCCCACACCCACCGCCCCACACCCATCCGCCCCGCACCCACCCGCCCCACACCCATCTGTACCTCCAGCAGACATATCCCCACCCACCCCACACCCACCTGTAGCTCCAGCAGACATAGACCCACCCACCCCACACCCACCTGTAGCTCCAGCAGGTATAGACCCATTCGTCCCACACCCACCGCCCCACACCCATCCGCCCCACACCCACTTGTAGCTCCAGTAGATATACAGGCACCCACCCTAGCTGTACCCATCAGCAGTATGAACCAACCCGCCCCTCACCCACCTGCAGTGCCAACACACATACTGCGTGACCAGTTTTGTCTGCAGCATACCGCTGGCTATGTGCGTAATCCGGTAACGATCACAGGGCACAGACCACAGAAAAAATTGGTCCACAAGGACATATTTGGGTATCACAGATATTGCACGAAATGGACGTATGATCCAAAAAACTCTGAGCATGACACAAGTGGTGTAGCGATAACAGCGCTGCCACGACCAACGCCCAACTATTTTCTCATCCACCGTAAACCATCTGCCCTTCACAGTTCTGAAGCCACAAATCAATGCCATGTGCATGCGTCCTCTCATACACTTACGTTGGCAAAAGGCATCACAAAGGTTAAGACAATATTTGTCGATTGTCATGCCACTTGGCTTTTGGGTAACAAACTGAATGATTTCATCGATGGGGACTTAAGTTTCGGAGTAAATACTGTCCAGGCTGACTCCCCAGGACACGCACACAGTGCTGGCCACTTCAGGCGGCCAGACCCGGCCACACCCACTGTGAACTACAGACTTGGCAACACTATCCCAACATTTTAAGAGCTTCCATTGATCCGCTTACGTCCGGAAGGTTAAACACCGAGCCGGTGGCTCAGTTGCATGACCTGTTTAGAGCTTGGGAAGTACGATTTGGATTAACATTTAGGACAATATCGCGGAGAAACTTTCTTTTAACTTTTAGATACCTTTGAGTAAATTTTATTTACGTCATTTATACGTTCACGTCCTATGCCATGTGGTGGTATTTATACATCATAATTTGCGATACCCATTGAACTGGTGTATTTAATACGCTATGTTCTTCAGGTTCACAAGATCTTAAATGTCTCGATGCTGTTTTTACTTCTGTCGTCGTTTGTCCACAGACATCCGGGAACCCACGGCACCATGAGACACTTGGCCATCGTCCTGCTGGCCGTCCTGCTAATGCACGGTGAGTACGAACTATCAATCATCAGCTTAAAGGCATACGTATGAAACGATGGCTCTGACAATGGGGGCGGAAGTTGAATATTGTTGACATTGGTTGAATTAACTACATTCTCTCTATCTCTCCCCCCCCCCCCTCTCTCTCTCTCTTTCTCTCTCTCTCTCTGGTAACAACGTGAGTAAAACGCTACATAAATTAGAAAACAGGGCTTTGTTATATTGACAGTGTCTATGCCGATCTCCCGACAGAGGGCATTCCGCTTAAGCTATAGTCCCTCTGCCCCCGTCAAATTTAACCATCAGAATTCTCCTTCATACGTGAACATATTCTTGCAGTATAGTAATTGAGAAGCTTTTCTTTCGCTTCCTTTCAAATATTTCGATGGTAGTGTATTGTTTTGGGGAAACGAACGGCTCACCAGTGTGAAGACCAGATCATAGCCAAATTATTTCTTGGTCTCCCCCCCCCCCCACCCCTCCCTGAATTGTCACTTTTTCGAAGCGTTCATCCCACTCGCTTTGAACGCCCCGGGGCCCGTTTTCAAAATCCTGGGTCCGCCCTTGAAAACAAGTTGTAGGAGGTTAGACTTCACATCACGGTTTATGACGCTGCCGTGAGTGTTCTGGTTCAGTTTGCTGCGTTCTCCGTATTTCATAGTTGTACCGGAGCGAGGACAATACTGATCTTAAGGAACACCCCACATAAATAATACCCCACATGCGCTTCTTTTAGCGCGGCATAACATTGGTATAAGTGGGTCTGGAGTACCGACAAGCGGACAACGCTATCTTCGTGCGCTGAGATATGTGGTGAGGCATCCATTATGTGTAGATACCGCTTGGCGCTGAGATATGTGGTGAGGCATCCATTATGTGTAGATACCGCTTGACGCAGACGGAATCTCCTATAGTCATAAGATAATACCGGAATACACAATAGATACAGACCGGACCATTTAGCACGGACCCTCTCGCCTTGCATGTCACCCGCCTCAAGCCCACCTACGGTAAAACGCAAACAGCATGGCGGCAACCCGACGTGAGTGAGATATCCTGCCTATTTGTCGGCCGAGGACTATTCAGATAGAACTGAGACCAAAAATTACTTTTAAACATAGGAGCAAAACAACAGTAGTTGCCACGAGTTGCGCCATTTAAGGAGGATTGAATATGTACAAACCAAGATGGCTGACTAGGATCAAATTGAGATAATATTTTCCGGTGTTTAGCTATGCCTTGCGCTATAAGTAGCATTTAAATATGCTTAGATATATTTGAGGTATGAATTTTTTATTTGTATCATAACACTGGTCATACGGAGGACAGCTGTGTTTCAGAAAGTTGCTTTTGAAGAACAACTCAGTTATGTTCCAAATGAGTAGCGCTTTGATAAAAATATGAATGTAATACCCTAAATATAGTAATGTATATGAATGCTTATCAATGTATAACTACTGCATATATACGTATTGAAAAAGAAATAAATCCAAAAATCAGCCATATATTTAGTCTTGCTTGGCATGTCCAATTCTCGTTGATTGCGTTTTTACAGTTTGGGGTGTAATGAGAGTATAAATAGTTCTTGTACACGGGTTGACTCTCCAGAACAGGTAGGTGTGTTCTCAACATACAGAAACCTATTCTTAACATTCCTTGTTTCCAGACGTGGACTCGTGCCACCGACTTTGTTATTGTCAACATGTCCCCTCGGCTTTTTCTTTCTGACAGATGTGCAGGCCTATCGCCGCATTTGTTACTGACAGCATGTTGTTTAACCTTCCCCTTTTCTCTTTCTGCCAGATGTACAAGCTATCGGCGCATCTGTTACTGACAGCATGTTGTTTGACGTTCCCCTTTGCTCTTTCTGCCAGATGTGCAGGCCTATCGCCGCATCTGTTACTGACAGCATGTTGTTTGACGTTCCCCTTTGCTCTTTCTGGCAGATGTGCAGGCCTATCACCGCATCTGTTACTACACCAACTGGGCGCAGTATCGCCCCGGAGTCGGCAAATTTGTGCCAGAGGACATCGACCCCAGCCTCTGTTCACACATCATCTACTCCTTCGCCACGATGCAGGGCAACCGCCTGGCCCCCTACGAGTGGAACGACGAGTCGACTAGCTGGGCCAGGGGCATGTGAGTACCACGTGACACGATGCTTTGACCAATCAGGAACAATTATTCTGCCATCAGTTCTCCCTCGTGAACTGGGGCGAGGTGTAAAGTATCACGTGACACGATGGTTTGAACAATCAGGGGCAGTTATTCTGCCATCAGTTCTCGCCTATGAACTGTGTATATCTGTGTTGATATCTGCGGGTATCAGTCCCTTTCCCCTCCTCGGTGCGATTGTAAATATGAGTAAAGGGATTGCAGTGGCAAGTAAACTGATAATTGAGTTTTATCAAACACCACATTTTTTGTAAAACATTTATTGCACAAAATTGTTGCAAATACATACAGACATAAAATAGACATAATAAAACAAACACCACATTGAATGCAGTCGTGTCTTCAGTTCACACTTTTCGTAGTTTCATTCGTTTTATTCGTTGTGAGCTAATCTTGTGAGCTAAGATTGTGATAACATGAATCCACACTGGGTCTCTAGAGATCTCCGTAGAAATAACCGTTACGATGGTGACGAGCACTGACATGGTGCGTCCAATAACGTCCACCCCTCACTGTCCGCCGACTCCTTGGCTCAGGTACGAGAGAGTGACCAACCTGAAGACGCCACAGAATGGCCTCAAGGTCCTCCTAGCGGTCGGCGGCTGGAACTTCGGCACCGCTAAGATGACCGCCATGTTGGCGACGCAAGCAAACCGAGCCGAGTTCGTCAGCACCAGTATCGACTTCCTCCGCCAGAGGGACTTCGACGGCCTTGACCTGGACTTCGAGTACCCTGGATCACGTGGAAGCCCCCCGGAAGACAAGCAGCGATTCACTTTATTGGTGCAGGTGGGTCAAAGCAACTGGAAAGCTTTAAATAAATAAATACTACCCCTAACTTTCATGAAATAGTGTCACCGAGCGTGTCACGACTGTATGTCACAAGACGAATGATCCCGTTCACTGTCTGATGCAGGAGCTGAGAGCAGCCTTCGACAAAGAGGCCGCCGATACCGGAAGCGATAAACTGCTACTGTCCATCGCAGTGGCTGCCGGGAACGACAAGATAGACAAAGCATACGAAGTCGATCTTCTGGCTCCGTAAGTACCCTCATGCATGAACCCACTTGACAAATATTGAATACGCACACTTAGCATCCTCAATGACAAACATAGCAAACCACCTCTTGCCTAACCTAAAGACCCCCTTCCCCCCAACCCTGACATTGCAATATGGTCACGCTGGCCTTAATGTTCAACAGGTATATATTTAAATACAAATAGAATGACCTACATATTTATGAAAATCATTCAGTTCATATGTTCTCAAACTGACTGCGGTTTCCTGTCCTCAAAATGACGTCACTTCCGGTCACGGGATCCAGGGAGGTAGATTGGATCGGGGTGATGACGTATGACTTCAATGGCGGCTGGGACAAAGTGACTGGGCACAACTCCCCATTGTATGGCTCTCCTAATGACGTCAACGTCAACTACAACATAGTGAGTATGGCTCTCCAAATGGCATGCTGTGCTCGAGAGCTTTGGTTGAGTTTAATACACCGTTCCAGGCTGTCAATCATTCCTTGGCGTCATTGTTGCATTTATCCAATCATGTGACGAAACAAGGTCTTCCACGTGTGTTATGTCCGACAAACAAGTCCGACAAACAAAGCAGCAAGTCACTTTCTTGATAGTTTCAGAGATGAGTACTTCTCACTTTTACCTACCATAAGCTATGACTCTAAGCTATATCTCGGAGTATAGAACGGTGTATTGAATGTGAGTTTAAATACATTGTGAGTTCAATTAATTTCGAGTAAGCCCTCAACGCACGTAAAAACACGTGCGATTGTATGTTTGCTTCCTCACCAGGAGCCGTCTTCATAATCGCCACTAGACTTAGCGCTAAGTCGATGATTTGTCGAGTGATTATTGGGTTCAAATACATAAGTAGTCACCCAAGAAGTGGATTTTCTCAATTAAGAAAGTGCTAAAATTATATTGAGGAGGATTTCTTAATCATGCGCACCACCACAACGAGCTGGTGAGGCTAAGACGAAAATGCACTTTCGTGCGTAACTTACGATGCGTAACTTACGATGCGTAATTTACGATACGGCTCCAGGGGCCGTATACATAATCCCCTAAGTCTGGCGCTAAGTCGAGTGGCGTAGCCTAAGTGGTGATTATGAATATGGCCCCAGAACGTGGACTAATGTTGATATGCCTGCTCTCCCAGGACTCCGGTATGAACTACTGGCACAGTCTGGGAGCTCCCAAGGATAAGCTGATCGTTGGCATGGCAACGTACGGCAGAGGTTTCACCTTGGCGAACACTGCCGACAACGGGATGGGAGCGCCAGCTACCGGTGGTAATGCGCCTGGAGACTTCACCCGCGAGGCGGGTTTCCTGTCCTACTACGAGGTACGTTAAGTAAAATCGTCCTTGTGCCACCAGCGTGGCGTTATAGAAAATGCAGCTTCAGGGACATAATATTATTTGTACCTATATTCGGTTACTGGTGACCACCAAAAAAAGGGGCATTTCTTTGGTACGCCGGGTATATCCCTGAGGTAAACCGAATACCATATTGCGCATCGGTATAGGTAGGTAGCTACACTGCTCGCCAAAACCATTGTACCCGATAATATCACAATACCACTGTCCGAGATGGAGTCCCTAATTTCGGTTCCTTCTTGTAGATTTGCTCCAAGTTTCTGACCGGTACCAACCAGGGAATCCGGGAGTGGAGCGACGTGCACCAGGTGCCCTACGTCTACAAGGGCAACCTCTGGGTCGGCTATGATGACGTCCAGAGCCTCAGGAACAAGGTCAGTCTCCGCGCGGTATCTATGGTTACGTAAGAACGCTCCTTATGGACTGATTGGGCAACCACAATGTTGGTTCGTTTGTCGCCGAAAGATATTTGATCATTCTCAAAATATGTCGCTTCCAACGCTTCCAACGGACTGAACAAACGGACCGCATGCATTGTCGAAATATCAATATGTTATCTTTAATTACATTATGATTTTACAGGACCAACCCAAGCCACAAATATGTTCATACAATGGGTGCGCGTCAAGCAGCTGTTTTAGGCACCAGCGTGATGCGCACTCGTTCTAAGAGGTCGTGTTTTTTTGTGTTGGTCCCTGAACGATTAAGCAGGAATTCGAACCCGCCTGAACTGTTCAGACCTCAGTTGATCGCGGTTTTATGTAATCTGCAAATAAATCGCCATTGAGCATAGAGTTTCTTTAGCATAACCAGATGAATGTGAATAGGCCATAGCGGTAGTCATTTATCTATGGCGACACGGCGGTATACACATCATCATTATGTCTACCTGTCAAGTACAAGTATTGTGTGGTTTTCGTGGGGTGCCAGGTCCAGTACATGAAGGACAGTGGATTTGGCGGCTGGATGGTGTGGGATTTGGATCTTGATGACTTCAAGGGTGCATTCTGTGCCCAGGGGATGTATCCTCTAATGCGCACCCTGAACGACGCCCTGGGTACCGACACCGACCCCCAGCCCACCACCACGTGAGTCCCCCGCTTAGGACACCTGTCATAGGGATCAGGGAGCCCTTTCTCATATCTTATATTGGTCATATAATTTTTGCGGATTCCCGAGCACTGGTTTTGTCTCAATGACTCAGTCACCCAGCAATGTAAGTGACCAGCGCTGAGTTTATCAACCTGTGGGTCGCGTTATGCCTGAGGTTTTCTCGATGTTATGGCAAGCAGGCCTAACTTGGGTAAGGTTAGTCTAGTTGTTAATTGCTTTACTGAATGTCACCTCCTGTAATACTAATATACAATAAAACTATGCTATATGTGCACTGTTAATGATTATATATTGACGTCACAGCGACGTAAGTACGCTGAATAAACATACCGGTATTGCTTTTCTGTCGGTCAATGTAGTTCAAGATGGTGCTCCGAGACAGCGCCGTGATAAGCATTAACATGAACAGTAATTATGTTGTTTATGTTTTTGTCGTTGTCCAGGACAACCACAGGCGCGGGTCCCCCGTCCACCACCACCACCACAACCACCACAACCACCACCACCCCCGTGCCGCCACAACCCAGTGGAAGTAAGATCATACGCAGGGGATAACCATAACACGTGGGATAAGATATACAAATATATAGAGAAAGAGAGAAAGAGAGAGAGAGAGGGAGAGAGAGAGATTATATATATAGATATATATATATTTTTTATATATATATATATTATATATCACAGGCTGAAACACGTTATTGATATTGTTTTTATTGATGGCAAGCAGACTTTGACATGATTTTACGCCGTGCCCGTTTATCATATTGTTAGGCTTGCATATAGGTTAAGGTGTCTGCTTTTAATTTTGGATGAGCTCCCTACAGCAATTCTGCAGTGTTGCGGTATTTAAGTTAGAATCGATATCGCTTTTTTGCGCTATATTTCTTTCAGGCTGTGTATCAAACTTTTAATTTGAAGAAAATGCTTGATTCGAAAAATATTTCAGACCCACTCCGCCCGCCCCTCACCGACGCTTTACCCTCCACACGCATCCACCCCATATAGATAAACTTTCTCACAGCATTTTCGTGTCTGGGGCGTTCGGACGGGTTCTACAAGCACCGCGACTGTACCAAGTTCAACCGATGTCTCCTGGGTTCGGTCCACGTGTACAACTGCCCGGCCGACTTGCTGTTCAACCCGACATACAACTACTGCGACTGGACGTACAACTTGAGTCCGGAGAGAGCAGCAGAATGCGCCAAGTAATACCTCTGACGTCACTTCCGCCGCGTGGCTTCTCGCTTGTTGTATATAATTGACGCGTAGTTATTTCTGGGTCGCTAATGGATTGTCACGTGACTTGGGCGTGGCTGTAGGTAACATCCACACGTTATGCTGGCTGAGTCATTTCACGCATCAGTATATGCTACACGCTGCTTGGCTTCATCTGTGACCGCATCGAGTCACTTACTCAAGTGCTCCAGTTAGCTGTGACATACAGCACGCTTCCTTGCCACACAGTTGTATTTATATAGTATGGTATGATGTATACGTGCACATAGCTTTCTATGTGTGCGCAGGACTCGAGCCTGGTCTCACCATGTTTAGGCACCTTACTTGGAAATGCGTGGGTTGGGACTATGACTATTTTAGGTAGAATTTAAACGCTCTCACACGACTTCCCAACAGCGATATACTTAAATTAGTTGAAGACGGTGTGCGTGGTTCAAGCAAGTGATGGGAGGCGCATCTACTGTTCGCAACGGATATAATACGCGCGGCCCAGGAGTGGCGAGGTTCAAATACCAACAGCCAGACATTAAGCTGTTAAAACTGGCTGATGCAGGATTAAATTTACAGCTGTACTTGGCAAATCTCCCTAGTTATGTACTACGCAAGTACCTCGCAAGAGTTATGTAGATTTAGGTATCCCTCGGTCACTAAAGTTTATTTTGAATTGGCAAGAATGAGGAAGGATATTTTTGTAAGTTTGGTTACCGAACCGCCGACAACGGCATGGACGTTATTGATGGACGGTGTGCTGAGCACCATATATTATGAATATGATTATTGAACTAAGGCGTTTGACCTTATCCCTCATTCTGCATTATTGTATAGACTCATCACTGAAGGAGTCCATGGCAAGATTTTAACAGTTATTAAATCCATGTACTCAAACTTAAAGCCGTGTGTGAAAACTCCGAAAGGCCTTTCCGACTATTTTGATTGCTCCATAGGGGTAAAACAAGGGTGTATGCTCAGCCCATTCTTCTCTCTGTTATATATAAACCAGTTAGAAATTCGTAAAGACTACTCTCTGCATATAAATCTCTCTAAAACAAAAGTTGTTGTTTTTCGCAGAGGCGGTCACCTACGAAAAAATTAGAAATGGTTTATCAATGGACAACAGATTGAAACTGTATCATATTATAAATATTTAGGATTAGTGATGTCATCAACACTAAAATGGATCCGCCCTTTAAAATCACTTGTTCAGCAAGCATCCAAGGGCATAATTATGTTTAAATCCTTCAGATCAAAATGTGGTGATATACCAATAAAAATATGCCTAGATGTACTTAACAAGTCGGTGGCACCAATTCTGTTATACGGATGTGAACTTTGGGGATATAGGTATAGAACCGAAATTGAACAATTTCAGGCAAAAGTGTTAAAGATTGTGTTAAATGTTCCGAAGAACGCACCGCATTGTGCAGTTTTAGGTGAATGTGGGCAAAAACCATTAAGTGTTCTCTACATGACAAGATGTATCAAATTTTGGCTTCGATTGGTTCAGACTGATGAAAATCGATATAATCATAGTTGCTACTACCGCCTGTTCCAGCTTTGTAATAATGGGAAAGAAATTTGGGCGTATCATATCAAGGAATTATTATTTAAATATGGATTTGGACATGTTTGGGTATGCCAAGGAGTAGTAAACCCAAAATTATTTGTTTCCGAATTTAAGCAAAAGGTAGCCGACATTACTATTCAAGAATGGAACGCCATGTTAACGAGCACGTCAAAGTTCGTCTGTACGCGTCGCGAAACACCGAACTGCATTAACTAAGCTACGATGTTCCACCCATCATTTGGCTGTTGAAAAACTACGCGGACTAGTTGTGCGAGAAAATAGATTATGTAAATATTGTCTCTCAAACTCGAAAGAAATTATCGAGGATGAATCGCACTTTGTAAACTCGTGTCCTCTTTACGACGACATCCGACTACGATTTCTACATTGTTGTAAAATAGATGGTCAGGTTGCTTTCCGAAACTTAATGTCCACCAAGAACAGCGATATGCAACAGAGGTTAGCAGCATTTGTTTTCTATGCCTTCAAACGTCATGATATGTATCATAACAGTATTACTGCAGTTGGAATTATAAGACCGGCTAAAATTTGACATTTTTATGTACTATGGGCCTGAGGCCTTGAAATGAAATAATAAAGTTCTGTTATATATATTATTACTATGTACAATAGTTTAAGAACAGAATGTATTGAACCAATTAAAACAGGGATTGTGTAGGAAACTATATTTTTTATAGTGAAACGATGCAGACTGTAGGAGCGAAAGACTTCATTTAGTATTGAAAGGTTATGATGAACATGTGTAGCCTGATATACATGTAGTTGTTAGCGTCATGTTATAATAACGTGTATTGATGACCTTGAATTGTACATACCATGGGCCGTCGTCATAATATTATGCAATTAATATTCGCAAACATATATAGCGTACATAAAGGCATACTTTATACTATCGCCCCTAATTTATCTCCCCACCCACTGATACCCCAACACTAATTACTCTCGATGTATGGCTGTATATGTATAATATTTCACCTAGTACTAACCTACTAACCTTTCTTGTAGCTTCCAAGCCGCCTGTGGCCTCCAGGTATGTGCTGTGGATACTGTTATAAGTGTACATAAAGAAATAATGTTTTTAATTCTGGTACGCAATGTAACAACGTAACTTGTCTTTGAAATCACGCAAAATATAATAAATGAAGTAAGCCATTCGACTATAAATTACCAGATTAATCGCAGTATCAATAATCATAGTAATAACTGCAATCGCAGTATCAATAATCATAGTAATAACTGCAATCGCAGTATCAATAGTCATAGTAATAACCGCAATCGCAGTATCACTAATCATAGTAATAACTGCAATCGCAGTATCAATAATCATAATAAGTAGTTCGTAGTGCGTTTCATTTAGTTGCAATGTATTATGTTATGTTTATGTCTGGTGCAGCTCAACGCAAAGTCCGACTACCACAACTCCTAAAGCCCCGACAACCAAGGTAGTAACCACGCCACCCAGGCCTGTCACCACGACACCCAGGCCCGTCACCAAGACAACCACGCGCGTCCCCACGACAACCAAGCCCGTCACCACGACAACGACACAGTCATCCGTCTCGGACCGTAAGTAGAACACATCAACAACAAGAACTACAACAGTAGCAATGATATAATTGTCAATAATGAGAATTGAGAATAATGATGAAAAGTATAGCAATCATAAAAATGAGACAAATATAATGAACCATTATAACAATAGCAATGATATGAATCATGAACCATTATAACAATGGCAATGATATGAAACCATGAACTATTATAACAATAGCAATGATATGAAACCATGAACCATTATAACAATAGCAATGATATGAATCATGAACCATTATAACAATGGCAATGATATGAAACCATAAACCATTATAACAATGGCAATGATATGAAACCATGAACTATTATAACAATGGCAATTATATGAAACCATGAACCATTATAACAATGGCAATTTTATGAAATCATGAACCATTATAACAATGGCAATGATATGAAACCATAACCCATTATAACAGTAGCAATGATATGAAACCATGAACCAGTATAACAATGGCAATTATATGAAACCATGAACCATTATAACAATGGCAATTATATGAAACCATGAATCATTATAACAATGGCAATGATATGAAACCATGAACCATTATAACAATAGCAATGATATGAAACCATGAACCATTATAACAATAGCAACGATATGAATCATGAACCATTATAACAATGGCAATGATATGAAACCATAAACCATTATAACAATGGCAATGATATGAAACCATGAACTATTATAACAATGGCAATTATATGAAACCATGAACCATTATAACAATGGCAATTTTATGAAATCATGAACCATTATAACAATGGCAATGATATGAAACCATAACCCATTATAACAGTGGCAATGATATGAAACCATGAACCAGTATAACAATGGCAATTATATGAAACCATGAACCATTATAACAATGGCAATTATATGAAACCATGAATCATTATAACAATGGCAATGATATGAAACCATGAACCATTATAACAATAGCAATGGTATGAAACCATGAACCATTATAACCATGGCAATGATATGAATCATGATTGTAATTACAACAAAAACGATGACAATGACGAAAGTGATTATTGACAGGTCTAATTTGTTTCTTTTCTTTTCGACAGCCAACTTCTGCAGAGGTAAAGTGGCTGGTTTGTACGTCCACCCTGACTGTACGAAATTCTACCAGTGCTCGACCGGTATCACCTACGTGAAGTCGTGCTCGCCTGGTCTCTACTTCAACCCAGTCAACGAGGTGTGTGACTGGCCGAACAACCTGACGGCCGAGCGACGCGCGCAGTGTGGCCTCTAAACCGGAAGTGGCGGCCGTCGACCCACATCCGGTTGTCCATATATAACTAGCCTCGTTTTGGATGAATGCACCTTGATTTCCCGTCTTGCCAGCCTCCGTCGACGACTAAGTTACTGTGGGAACCTATGGTTTTTAATATCGGATTCTTTCTAACTTCGTCACACTGAGTTTGTGATATGGGTGATCACCGCACGGTGACGCTGATTGCATCGAACTTTCTGAGGAGAATGCTGCATAAAATCTGATATCCTGTCTGCCAACGAAAATTAACAATGATGCATATGCTCTGACACCCTATAAAGCAACCAAAATTAGCATTGGCAATGTGTATGCTCTGATTCCTTGTCTGTGAATCAACATTAACAGAGTATGTATATGTTCCACCATTGAAGGAACGAATTGGAAATTATCCGAAGCGACCAATAAATGTTCCCCTGATTCGTGCACAATGCGTGTTGAGGCTGTCGGGTTCACTACACAAACAAATTGCTGTGCTTGCGCGTGCGACAGCTGAGTGTGTTGTTATCAATGTTCGCTTTGTTATATCAATATGTTGTTATTGTTTAGTGATATCTAAATTGCATCTTTATTACAAACCCTTGGACATTGCCAAGATAGAACACGCCCAACGGCACTCCGATTCACTTGGACTTCACAAGTTTATTAGGGTAAAAAACAATTTCAAGTCTGAAATATTCGTACGCGGCCGAACTTCTTTGTGACAACGGACAGTTTGACCGGACCGAATGACTTCCAAGGAATCGTTGTGGCACCTACCGCCGGAGCCAAATAATAAGTTCGGATATCACACTTGAAAGTCTAATGAGAAATTTATTCTACGATAAAGATAAAGTACAAGTAAATCTGCAATTGGCACATTGCAAATATTCGTTTAAGATACCGCTGCAACGTTGCTCTGCAACGGAGTCACTTGCTCTAAATAAGCAGTAATAAAGACTTCCTACTTAACGGGTTTTCACCATGTTCGTAATTATCGAAGTTGCATGAGACAAGCCTTTCGTCAGCATGTATTTCCGTTAAACGCAATCAAGTATATCATACCGTTCTGGTTCCTTACATTATCCAGAGATAATTACGATATAAACGCTATGATTTCGCCTCTGCATATGAGCATTGTTTATACAGGATATATGTGTAGCAACTGGGCATACAATCCTTTTTGACTTGAACACACGTTGTCTCCTTATATACTTCTGTTGCTGTGGAAAATAAAAATGTATCATTGCGGCTATATTCCAAGCGTCATTCTTTTTTTATCAAGCGTAATATTAAATCAAATAGCTCCTGCGGCATGTATCGATTTTATTGGTTAGTGCATGTAATGGGTACTGTGGTGTATTGGCGTGGACTATAATGTTATCAACATATGTAAGCCATTTTATGTAGTCTAAGCAAGATCCAAGTCTAGTGCAGCGGGACTCCGCATGATATCTATCTATATAAATATACATGGTATAGATGTTCGAATAGTTTGTTCATCGGCCCTACCCCCACCTCCTCCTTTGGCCTGATAACTGCTCATCTAATATCTGAACTGAAGTATCTTAACATAATGCTCATCTTCATCAGGGATGAAATAATAAGTAAATAACTGTTTGCATATTCTTCGCATTGAATCTGTTTAATCATTTATCATAAACACTTGATATTTCCCATCCCTCAATCGCGACTCTCTGCCCGCAAGGCGAGTAAGCAGATATAGATAAAAACAGTTTACTGTACGGATATAATACTACTTCGCTTACTGTCAAGACAATAGCGCGATAGAGGGACGTATCTGACATGTGTCTCGATACTAAAAGGCGGATGAAGGGCGCCGGTGACACGCGGGTTAATCTCCGCAGATTGCGAGTCCAAGTCCTAGTATTTCGGTTGCTCGTTGGCGTTTGAATCGACTGCGGCCGATGGTCCGGGTTGAACCGCCGGTGTGGGACTTGAGTCGCTCTTAGGTGGGTAGGCCGGGTCGTTCTGGGGTGGGGGTGGGTACACTGAATCGCTCTGGGGTGGGGATGGGTACACTGATTGGTTCTGGGGTGGGTATGCCGTGTCGTTAGGCTGAGGGTACGAGGTGACAGTGGCCACTGAAGGTTGGACAGCACCCGGTGGGTAAGCCCCGGCGGGGGTGGCGTGGGGCTGGTTGTACCCCGGGGGTGCCGCTCCATAGGTGGGTTGGCCGTAGCCAGGCGGTGGCTGACCATTGGGGCCCAGGGGTACCCGGCGGGTGGTAACCACAGTAACGGTCTGGAAAATATAATAATACCTTATATAAGCAAAATGCGCAACATAAAATAAAATAAGTCATAAAACCTTCAAGACGATAGACATGTAAAATAAATACGTCATAAGAACCTTAGAAATGATAAACATACATAATAAATACGTCATAAAGACCTTAGAAATAATAGACATACGTAATAAATACTTCATAAAAATCTAAGAGATGATAGGCATACGTAATGAAATATATCATCACAACACCATGTTTACGGACTTAAAATTTTGGCGGTCAAAAAGGGGGGGGGGGTTACCGAGGAACCCGCCCACACCCAGCAATGTATTAAGTATAAAGTTCCCTATGGGTTGATTCTGTTAACGTGACATACCCTGGGGTTCCCTATGGGTTGTGTCTTGTTCTTGTTGCCGCAGACTCCGGTACAGATGAGGATGATAAGGATGATGCCTCCGACCAACATCAGCACTGAGATAATAAGGAGGGCCAGACCCACGTCATACATACCGGACCAAAAACTGAAAGAGAGAGCGACACAACGGTTAACCCCGTCACACAGACTGAAGAACTAACTAAAGGAGAGAGACACAACGGTTAACCCCGTCACACAGACTGAAGAACTAACTAAAGGAGAGAGACACAACGGTTAACCCCGTCACACAGACTGAAGAACTAACTAAAGGAGAGAGACACAACGGTTAACCCCGTCACACAGACTGAAGAACTAACTAAAGGAGAGAGACACAACGGTTAACCCCGTCACACAGACTGAAGAACTAACTAAAGGAGAGAGACATAACGGTTAACCCCGTCACACAGACTGAAGAACTAACTAAAGGAGAGAGACATAACGGTTAACCCCGTCACACAGACTGAAGAACTAACTAAAGGAGAGAGACATAACGGTTAACCCCGTCACACAGACTGAAGAACTAACTAAAGGAGAGAGACATAACGGTTAACCCCGTCACACAGACTGAAGAACTAACTAAAGGAGAGAGACATAACGGTTAACCCCGTCACACAGACTGAAGAACTAACTAAAGGAGAGAGACATAACGGTTAACCCCGTCACACAGACTGAAGAACTAACTAAAGGAGAGAGACATAACGGTTAACCCCGTCACACAGACTGAAGAACTAACTAAAGGAGAGAGACATAACGGTTAACCCCGTCACACAGACTGAAGAACTAACTAAAGGAGAGACACAACGGTTAACCCCGTCACACAGACTGAAGAACTAACTAAAGGAGAGAGATACAACGGTTAACCCCGTCACACAGACTGAAGAACTAACTAAAGGAGAGAGACATAATGGTTAACCCCGTCACACAGACTGAAGAACTAACTAAAGGAGAGAGACATAACGGTTAACCCCGTCACACAGACTGAAGAACTAACTAAAGGAGAGAGACATAACGGTTAACCCCGTCACACAGACTGAAGAACTAACTAAAGGAGAGAGACACAACGGTTAACCCCGTCACACAGACTGAAGAACTAACTAAAGGAGAGAGACATAACGGTTAACCCCGTCACACAGACTGAAGAACTAACTAAAGGAGAGAGACATAACGGTTAACCCCGTCACACAGACTGAAGAACTAACTAAAGGAGAGAGACATAACGGTTAACCCCGTCACACAGACTGAAGAACTAACTAAAGGAGAGAGACATAACGGTTAACCCCGTCACACAGACTGAAGAACTAACTAAAGGAGAGAGACATAACGGTTAACCCCGTCACACAGACTGAAGAACTAACTAAAGGAGAGAGACATAACGGTTAACCCCGTCACACAGACTGAAGAACTAACTAAAGGAGAGAGACATAACGGTTAACCCCGTCACACAGACTGAAGAACTAACTAAAGGAGAGAGACATAACGGTTAACCCCGTCACACAGACTGAAGAACTAACTAAAGGAGAGAGACATAACGGTTAACCCCGTCACACAGACTGAAGAACTAACTAAAGGAGAGAGACATAACGGTTAACCCCGTCACACAGACTGAAGAACTAACTAAAGGAGAGAGACATAACGGTTAACCCCGTCACACAGACTGAAGAACTAACTAAAGGAGAGAGACACAACGGTTAACCCCGTCACACAGACTGAAGAACTAACTAAAGGAGAGACATAACGGTTAACCCCGTCACACAGACTGAAGAACTAACTAAAGGAGAGAGACATAACGGTTAACCCCGTCACACAGACTGAAGAACTAACTAAAGGAGAGAGACATAACGGTTAACCCCGTCACACAGACTGAAGAACTAACTAAAGGAGAAAGACATAACGGTTAACCCCGTCACACAGACTGAAGAACTAACTAAAGGAGAGAGACATAACGGTTAACCCCGTCACACAGACTGAAGAACTAACTAAAGGAGAGAGACATAACGGTTAACCCCGTCACACAGACTGAAGAACTAACTAAAGGAGAGAGACATAACGGTTAACCCCGTCACACAGACTGAAGAACTAACTAAAGGAGAGAGACATAACGGTTAACCCCGTCACACAGACTGAAGAACTAACTAAAGGAGAGAGACATAATCGTTAACAGTGACGCATATTAAAGACCCATAACTCAAGGATGCCTCCATTCCGCACCCTCTCCTCTCGCCATTATGTACTAACAAGGAGGGTGCCCCCTGCCCCTGTGACTTATTTACAAGGGTGACACCAGCAAGCCCCCCCCCTGTGGTGTACTTACAAGAAGGATGACACCAGCACGACCCCCCCCCCCCCTGTGGTGTACTTACAAGAAGGATGACACCAGCACGACCCCCCCCCCCACCCCCTGTGGTGTACTTACAAGAAGGATGACACCAGCACGCCCCCCCCCCCTGTGGTGTACTTACAAGAAGGATGACACCAGCACGCCCCCCCCCCTGTGGTGTACTTACAAGAAGGATGACACCAGCACGCCCCCCCCCCCTGTGGTGTACTTACAAGAAGGATGACACCAGCACGCCCCCCCGCTGTGGTGTACTTACAAGAAGGATGACACCAGCACGCCCCCCCCTGTGGTGTACTTACAAGAAGGATGACACCAGCACGCCCCCCCCCTGTGGTGTACTTACAAGAAGGATGACACCAGCACGCCCCCCCCCCCCTGTGGTGTACTTACAAGAAGGATGACACCAGCACGCCCCCCCCCCCCCTGTGGTGTACTTACAAGAAGGATGACACCAGCACGCCCCCCCCCTGTGGTGTACTTACAAGAAGGATGACACCAGCACGCCCCCCCCCCCCTGTGGTGTACTTACAAGAAGGATGACACCAGCACGCCCCCCCCTGTGGTGTACTTACAAGAAGGATGACACCAGCACGCCCCCCCCCCCTGTGGTGTACTTACAAGAAGGATGACACCAGCACGCCCCCCCCCCTGTGTGTACTTACAAGAAGGATGACACCAGCACGCCCCCCCCCCCTGTGGTGTACTTACAAGAAGGATGACACCAGCACGCCCCCCCCCCTGTGGTGTACTTACAAGAAGGATGACACCAGCACGCCCCCCCCCCCCTGTGGTGTACTTACAAGAAGGATGACACCAGCACGCCCCCCCCCCCCCTGTGGTGTACTTACAAGAAGGATGACACCAGCACGCCCCCCCCCCCTGTGGTGTACTTACAAGAAGGATGACACCAGCACGCCCCCCCCCCCTGTGGTGTACTTACAAGAAGGGTGACACCAGCACGCCCCCCCCGCTGTGGTGTACTTACAAGAAGGATGACACCAGCACGCCCCCCCCCCCTGTGGTGAAGTTACAAGAAGGATGACACCAGCACGCCCCCCGCCCTGTGGTGTACTTACAAGAAGGATGACACCAGCACGCCCCCCCCCCCTGTGGTGTACTTACAAGAAGGATGACACCAGCACGCCCCCCCCCCCTGTGGTGTACTTACAAGAAGGATGACACCAGCACGCCCCCCCCCTGTGGTGAAGTTACAAGAAGGATGACACCAGCACGCCCCCCCCCCCCTGTGGTGTACTTACAAGAAGGATGACACCAGCACGCCCCCCCCCTGTGGTGTACTTACAAGAAGGATGACACCAGCACGCCCCCCCCCTGTGGTGTACTTACAAGAAGGATGACACCAGCACGCCCCCCCCCCTGTGGTGTAATTACAAGAAGGGTGACACCAGCACGCCCCCCCCCCCTGTGGTGTACTTACAAGAAGGATGACACCAGCACGCCCCCCCCCCCCCCTGTGGTGAAGTTACAAGAAGGATGACACCAGCACGCCCCCCGCCCTGTGGTGTACTTACAAGAAGGATGACACCAGCACGCCCCCCCCTGGGGTGTACTTACAAGAAGGATGACACCAGCACGCCCCCCCCCCCTGTGGTGTACTTACAAGAAGGATGACACCAGCACGCCCCCACCCTGGGGTGTACTTACAAGAAGGATGACACCAGCACGACCCCCCCCCCTGTGGTGTACTTACAAGGACGGTGACACCAGCACCCCCCCCCCCTGGGGTGAAGTTACAAGAAGGATGACACCAGCACGCCCCCCCCCCCCTGGGTGAAGTTACAAGAAGGATGACACCAGCACGACCCCCCCCCGCCCTGTGGTGTACTTACAAGAAGGATGACACCAGCACGCCCCCCCCCCTGTGGTGTACTTACAAGGAGGGTGACACCAGCACCCCCCCCCTGGGGTGAAGTTACAAGAAGGATGACACCAGCACGCCCCCCCCCCCCTGGGGTGAAGTTACAAGAAGGATGACACCAGCACGACCCGCCCCCCCCCTGTGGTGTACTTACAAGAAGGATGACACCAGCACGCCCCCCGCCCTGGGGTGTACTTACAAGAAGGATGAACACCAGCACGCCCCCCCCCCTGTGGTGTACTTACAAGAAGGATGACACCAGCACGCCCCCCCCCCTGTGGTGTACTTACAAGAAGGATGACGCCAGCACGCCCCCCCCCTGTTGTGTACTTACAAGAAGGATGACACCAGCACGCCCCCCCCCCCCTGTGGTGTACTTACAAGAAGGATGACACCAGCACGCCCCCCGCCCTGTGGTGTACTTACAAGAAGGATGACACCAGCACGCCCCCCGCCCTGTGGTGTACTTACAAGAAGGATGACACCAGCAAGCCCCCCCCCTGTGGTGAAGTTACAAGAAGGATGACACCAGCACGACCCGCCCCCCCCCCCCCCCCTGTGGTGTACTTACAAGAAGGATGACACCAGCACGACCCGCCCCCCCCCCTGTGGTGTACTTACAAGAAGGATGACACCAGCACGCCCCCCCCCTGGGTGTACTTACAAAAAGGGTGACACCAGCACGCCCCCCCCCCCTGTGGTGTACTTACAAGAAGGATGACACCAGCACGCCCCCCCCCTGTGGTGTACTTACAAGAAGGGTGACACCAGCACGCCCCCCCCCCTGTGGTGTACTTACAAGAATGATGACACCAGCACGCCCCCCCCCCTGTGGGGTACTTACAAGAAGGATGACACCAGCACGCCCCCCCCCCCCTGTGGTGTACTTACAAGAAGGATGACACCAGCACGCCCCCCCCCCCCTGTGGTGTACTTACAAGAAGGATGACACCAGCACGCCCCCCCCCCCCTTTGGTGTACTTACAAGAAGGATGACACCAGCACGCCCCCCCCCCTGTGGTGTACTTACAAGAAGGATGACACCAGCACGCCCCCCCCCCTGTGGTGTACTTACAAGAAGGATGACACCAGCACGCCCCCCCCCTGTGGTGTACTTACAAGAAGGATGACACCAGCACGCCCCACCCCTGTGGTGTACTTACAAGAAGGGTGACACCAGCACGCCCCCCCCCCTGTGGTGTACTTACAAGAATGATGACACCAGCACGCCCCCCGCCCTGTGGTGTACTTACAAGAAGGGTGACACCAGCACGCCCCCCCCCCCCCTTGTGGTGTACTTACAAGAAGGATGACACCAGCACGCCCCCCCCCCTGTGGTGTACTTACAAGAAGGGTGACACCAGCACGCCCCCCCCCCCCTGTGGTGTACTTACAAGAATGATGACACCAGCACGCCCCCCGCCCTGTGGTGTACTTACAAGAAGGGTGACACCAGCACGCCCCCCCCCCCTGTGGTGTACTTACAAGAAGGATGACACCAGCACGCCGCCCCCCCCTGTGGTGTACTTACAAGAAGGATGACACCAGCACGCCCCCCCCCCCCTTTGGTGTACTTACAAGAAGGATGACACCAGCACGCCCCCCCCCCCTGTGGTGTACTTACAAGAAGGATGACACCAGCACGCCCCCCCCCCTGTGGTGTACTTACAAGAAGGATGACACCAGCACGCCCCCCCCCCTGGGTGTACTTACAAGAAGGGTGACACCAGCACGCCCCCCCCCCCTGTGGTGTACTTACAAGAAGGATGACACCAGCACGCCCCCCCCCCCCTGTGGTGTACTTACAAGAAGGGTGACACCAGCACGCCCCCCCCCCCTGTGGTGTACTTACAAGAATGATGACACCAGCACGCCCCCCCCCTGTGGTGTACTTACAAGAAGGGTGACACCAGCACGCCCCCCCCCCCCTGTGGTGTACTTACAAGAATGATGACACCAGCACGCCCCCCCCCTGTGGTGTACTTACAAGAAGGGTGACACCAGCACGCCCCCCCCCCCCCTGTGGTGTACTTACAAGAATGATGACACCAGCACGCCCCCCCCCCTGTGGTGTACTTACAAGAAGGATGACACCAGCACGCCCCCCGCCCCTGTGGTGTACTTACAAGAAGGGTGACACCAGCACGCCCCCCCCCTGTGGTGTACTTACAAGAAGGATGACACCAGCACGCCCCCCCCCCCTGTGGTGTACTTACAAGAAGGATGACACCAGCACGCCCCCCCCCCCTGTGGTGTACTTACAAGAAGGGTGACACCAGCACGCCCCCCCCCCCCTGTGGTGTACTTACAAGAATGATGACACCAGCACGCCCCCCGCCCTGTGGTGTACTTACAAGAAGGGTGACACCAGCACTCCCCCCCCACCCTGTGGTGTACTTACAAGAAGGATGACACCAGCACGCCCCCCCCCCCCTGTGGTGTACTTACAAGAAGGATGACACCAGCACGCCCCCCCCCCCTTTGGTGTACTTACAAGAAGGATGACACCAGCACGCCCCCCCCCCTGTGGTGTACTTACAAGAAGGATGACACCAGCACGCCCCCCCCCCCTGTGGTGTACTTACAAGAAGGATGACACCAGCACGCCCCCCCCCTGGGGTGTACTTACAAGAAGGGTGACACCAGCACGCCCCCCCCCCCTGTGGTGTACTTACAAGAAGGATGACACCAGCACGCCCCCCCCCCTGTGGTGTACTTACAAGAAGGGTGACACCAGCACGCCCCCCCCCTGTGGTGTACTTACAAGAATGATGACACTAGCACGCCCCCCCCCCCTGTGGTGTACTTACAAGAAGGATGACACCAGCACGCCCCCCGCCCTGTGGTGTACTTACAAGAAGGATGACACCAGCACGCCCCCCCCCCCTGTGGTGTACTTACAAGAAGGATGACACCAGCACGCCCCCCCCCCCTGTGGTGTACTTACAAGAAGGATGACACCAGCACGCCCCCCGCCCTGTGGTGTACTTACAAGAAGGATGACACCAGCACGCCCCCCCCCCCTGTGGTGTACTTACAAGAAGGATGACACCAGCACGCCCCCCCCCCTGTGGTGTACTTACAAGAAGAATGACACCAGCACGCCCCCGCCCTGTGGGTACTTACAAGAAGGATGACACCAGCACGCCCCCCCCCCCTGTGGTGTACTTACAAGAAGGATGACACCAGCACGCCCCCCCCCTGTGGTGTACTTACAAGAAGGATGACACCAGCACGCCCCCCCCCCCCTGTGGTGTACTTACAAGAAGGATGACACCAGCACGCCCCCTCCCCCTGTGGTGTACTTACAAGAAGGATGACACCAGCACGCCCCCCCTCCCCTGTGGTGTACTTACAAGAAGGATGACACCAGCACGCCCCCCGCCCTGTGGTGTACTTACAAGAAGGATGACACCAGCACGCCCCCCCCCCCTGTGGTGTACTTACAAGAAGGATGACACCAGCACGCCCCCCCCCCCCACCTGGGGTATACTTACAAGAAGGGTGACACCAGCACGCCCCCCCCCCCCTGGGGTGTACTTACAAGAAGGATGACACCAGCACGCCCCCCCCCCCTGTGGTGTACTTACAAGAAGGATGACACCAGCACGCCCCCCCACCCCGCTGTGGTGTGCTTACAAGAAGGATGACACCAGCACGCCCCCCCCCCTGTGGTGTACTTACAAAAAGGATGACACCAGCACGCCCCCCGCCCTGTGGTGTACTTACAAGAAGGATGACACCAGCACGCCCCCCCCCCTGTGGTGTACTTACAAGAAGGATGACACCAGCACGCCCCCCCCCCTGTGGTGTACTTACAAGAAGGATGACACCAGCACGCCCCCCGCCCTGTGGTGTACTTACAAGAAGGATGACACCAGCACGCCCCCCCCCCTGTGGTGTACTTACAAGAAGGATGACACCAGCACGCCCCCCCCCCCCCTGTGGTGTACTTACAAGAAGGATGACACCAGCACGCCCCCCGCCCTGTGGTGTACTTACAAGAAGGATGACACCAGCACGCCGCCCTGTGGTGTACTTACAAGAAGGATGACACCAGCACGCCCCCCCCCCCTGTGGTGTACTTACAAGAAGGGTGACACCAGCACGCCCTCCCCCCCTGTGGTGTACTTACAAGAAGGATGACACCAGCACGCCCCCGCCCTGTGGTGTACTTACAAGAAGGATGACGCCAGCACGCCCCCCCCCCTGTGGTGTACTTACAAGAAGGATGACACCAGCACGCCCCCCGCCCTGTGGTGTACTTACAAGAAGGATGACACCAGCACGCCCCCCGCCCTGTGGTGTACTTACAAGAAGGATGACACCAGCACGCCCCCCCCCCCTGTGGTGTACTTACAAGAAGGATGACACCAGCACGCCCCCCGCCCTGTGGTGTACTTACAAGAAGGATGACACCAGCACGCCCCCCCCCCCCTGTGATGTACTTACAAGAAGGATGACACCAGCACGCCCCCCGCCCTGTGGTGTACTTACAAGAAGGATGACACCAGCACGCCCCCCGCCCTGTGGTGTACTTACAAGAAGGATGACACCAGCACGCCCCCCCCCCCTGTGGTGTACTTACAAGAAGGATGACACCAGCACGCCCCCCGCCCTGTGGTGTACTTACAAGAAGGATGACACCAGCACGCCCCCCGCCCTGTGGTGTACTTACAAGAAGGATGACACCAGCACGACCCCCCCCCCCACCTGTGGTGTACTTACAAGAAGGATGACACCAGCACGCCCCCCCCCACCTGGGGTATACTTACAAGAAGGGTGACACCAGCACGCCCCCCCCGCCCTGTGGTGTACTTACAAGAAGGATGACACCAGCACGCCCCCCCCCCTGTGGTGTACTTACAAGAAGGATGACACCAGCACGCCCCCCGCCCTGTGGTGTACTTACAAGAAGGATGACACCAGCACGCCCCCGCCCTGTGGTGTACTTACAAGAAGGATGACTCCAGCACGACCCCCCCCCCACCTGTGGTGTACTTACAAGAAGGATGACACCAGCACGCCCCCCCCCCCCCTGTGGTGTACTTACAAGAAGGATGACACCAGCACGCCCCCCCCCCTGGGGTGTACTTACAAGAAGGATGACACCAGCACGCCCTCCCCCCCTGTGGTGTACTTACAAGAAGGATGACACCAGCACCCCCCCCCCCCCCTGGGGTGTACTTACAAGAAGGATGACACCAGCACGCCCCCCCCCCCTGTGGTGTACTTACAAGAAGGATGACACCAGCACGCCCCCCGCCCTGGGGTGTACTTACAAGAAGGATGACACCAGCACGCCCCCCCCCCTGTGGTGTACTTACAAGAAGGATGACACCAGCACGACCCCCCCCCCTGTGGTGTACTTACAAGGAGGGTGACACCAGCACCCCACCCCCCCTGGGGTGAAGTTACAAGAAGGATGACACCAGCACGCCCCCCCCCTGGGGTGAAGTTACAAGAAGGATGACACCAGCACGACCCCCCCCCCGCCCTGTGGTGTACTTACAAGAAGGATGACACCAGCACGCCCCCCCCCAGTGGTGTACTTACAGGGAGGGTGACACCAGCACCCCCCCCCCTGGGGTGAAGTTACAAGAAGGATGACACCAGCACGCCCCCCCCCCCTGGGGTGAAGTTACAAGAAGGATGACACCAGCACGCCCCCCGCCCTGTGGTGTACTTACAAGAAGGATGACACCAGCACGCCCCCCCCCCTGGGGTGTACTTACAAGAAGGATGACACCAGCACCGCCCCCCCCCCCTGTGGTGAAGTTACAAGAAGGATGACACCAGCACGCCCCCCCGCCCTGTGGTGTACTTACAAGAAGGATGACACCAGCACGCCCCCCCCCCCCTGGGGTGTACTTACAAGAAGGGTGACACCAGCACGCCCCCCCCCCTGTGGTGTACTTACAAGATGGATGACACCAGCACGCCCCCCCCCCTGTGGTGTACTTACAAGAAGGGTGACACCAGCACGCCCCCGCCCACTGTGGTGTACTTACAAAAAGGATGACACCAGCACGCCCCCCCCCTGTGGTGAAGTTACAAGAAGGATGACACCAGCACGCCCCCCGCCCTGTGGTGTACTTACAAGAAGGATGACACCAGCACGCCCCCCCCCCCTGTGTGTACTTACAAGAAGGATGACACCAGCACGCCCCCCCCCCTGTGGTGTACTTACAAGAAGGATGACACCAGCACGCCCCCCCCCCTGTGGTGTACTTACAAGAAGGATGACACCAGCACGCCCC
>OZ025251.1:49017576-49261632 GCA_964019135.1 Arenicola marina
CCTGTGGTGTACTTACAAGAAGGATGACGCCAGCACGCCCCCCCCCCCCTGTGGTGTACTTACAAGAAGGATGACACCAGCACGCCCCCCCGCCCTGTGGTGTACTTACAAGAAGGATGACACCAGCACGCCCCCCCGCCCTGTGGTGTACTTACAAGAAGGATGACACCAGCACGCCCCCCCCCCCTGTGGTGTACTTACAAGAAGGATGACACCAGCACGCCCCCCGCCCTGTGGTGTACTTACAAGAAGGATGACACCAGCACGCCCCCCGCCCTGTGGTGGACTTACAAGAAGGATGACACCAGCACGCCCCCCCCCCCTGTGGTGTACTTACAAGAAGGATGACACCAGCACGCCCCCCGCCCTGTGGTGTACTTACAAGAAGGATGACACCAGCACGCCCCCCCGCCCTGTGGTGTACTTACAAGAAGGATGACACCAGCACGACCCCCCCCCCCCACCTGTGGTGTACTTACAAGAAGGATGACACCAGCACGCCCCCCCCACCTGGGGTATACTTACAAGAAGGGTGACACCAGCACGCCCCCCCCGCCCTGTGGTGTACTTACAAGAAGGATGACACCAGCACGCCCCCCCCCCTGTGGTGTACTTACAAGAAGGATGACACCAGCACGCCCCCCGCCCTGTGGTGTACTTACAAGAAGGATGACACCAGCACGCCCCCCGCCCTGTGGTGTACTTACAAGAAGGATGACACCAGCACGACCCCCCTCCCCCACCTGTGGTGTACTTACAAGAAGGATGACACCAGCACGCCCCCCCCCCTGTGGTGTACTTACAAGAAGGATGACACCAGCACGCCCCCCCCCCTGGGGTGTACTTACAAGAAGGATGACACCAGCACGCCCTCCCCCCCTGTGGTGTACTTACAAGAAGGATGACACCAGCACGCCCCCCCCCTGGGGTGTACTTACAAGAAGGATGACACCAGCACGCCCCCCCCCTGTGGTGTACTTACAAGAAGGATGACACCAGCACGCCCCCCGCCCTGGGGTGTACTTACAAGAAGGATGACACCAGCACGCCCCCCCCTGTGGTGTACTTACAAGAAGGATGACACCAGCACGACCCTCCCCCCCTGTGGTGTACTTACAAGGAGGGTGACACCAGCACCCCACCCCCCCCTGGGGTGAAGTTACAAGAAGGATGACACCAGCACGCCCCCCCCCCTGGGGTGAAGTTACAAGAAGGATGACACCAGCACGACCCCCCCCCCCCGCCCTGTGGTGTACTTACAAGAAGGATGACACCAGCACGCCCCCCCCCCCCCAGTGGTGTACTTACAGGGAGGGTGACACCAGCACCCCCCCGCTGGGGTGAAGTTACAAGAAGGATGACACCAGCACGCCCCCCCCCCCTGGGGTGAAGTTACAAGAAGGATGACACCAGCACGACCCGCCCCCCCCCCTGTGGTGTACTTACAAGAAGGATGACACCAGCACGCCCCCCGCCCTGTGGTGTACTTACAAGAAGGATGACACCAGCACGCCCCCCGCCCTGTGGTGTACTTACAAGAAGGATGACACCAGCACGCCCCCCCCCCCCCCCCCCCTGTGGTGTACTTACAAGAAGGATGAGACCAGCACGCTCCCCCCCCTGTGGTGTACTTACAAGAAGGATGACACCAGCACGCCCCCCCCCCCTGTTGTGTACTTACAAGAAGGATGACACCAGCACGCCCCCCCACCCCTGGGGTGTACTTACAAGAAGGATGACACCAGCACGCCCCCCCCCCTGTGGTGTACTTACAAGAAGGATGACACCAGCACGCCCCCCGCCCTGTGGTGTACTTACAAGAAGGATGACACCAGCACGCCCCCCCCCCCCTGGGGTGTACTTACAAGAAGGATGACACCAGCACGCCCCCCCCCCTGTGGTGAAGTTACAAGAAGGATGACACCAGCACGCCCCCCGCCCTGTGGTGTACTTACAAGAAGGATGACACCAGCACGCCCCCCCCCCTGGGGTGTACTTACAAGAAGGGTCACACCAGCACGCCCCCCCCCCCTGTGGTGTACTTACAAGAAGGATGACACCAGCACGCCCCCCCCCCCTGTGGTGTACTTACAAGAAGGGTGACACCAGCACGCCCCCCCCCACTGTGGTGTACTTACAAGAAGGATGACACCAGCACGCCCCCCCCCCTGTGGTGAAGTTACAAGAAGGATGACACCAGCACGCCCCCCGCCCTGTGGTGTACTTACAAGAAGGATGACACCAGCACGCCCCCCCCCCCCCCTGTGGTGTACTTACAAGAAGGGTGCCACCAGCACGCCCCACGCCCTGTGGTATACTTACAAGAAGGATGACACCAGCACGACTCCCCCCCCCTGGGGTGTACTTACAAGAAGGATGACACCAGCACCCCCCCCCCCCTGGGGTGTACTTACAAGAAGGATGACACCAGCACGCCCCCCCCCTGGGGTGTACTTACAAGAAGGATGACACCAGCACGCCCCCCCCCCTGTGGTGTACTTACAAGAATGATGACACCAGCACGCCCCCCCCCCCTGTGGTGTACTTACAAGAAGGATGACACCAGCACGCCCCCCCCCTCTGGTGTACTTACAAGAAGGATGACACCAGCACGCCCCCCCCCCCCCACCTGGGGTATACTTACAAGAAGGGTGACACCAGCAAGCCCCCCCCCTGGGGTGTACTTACAAGAAGGATGACACCAGCACGCCCCCCCCCCCTGTGGTGTACTTACAAGAAGGATGACACCAGCACGCCCCCCCCCCTGTGGTGAAGTTACAAGAAGGATGACACCAGCACGACCCCCCCCCCCCCTGTGGTGTACTTACAAGAAGGATGACACCAGCACGCCCCCCCCCTGTGGTGAAGTTACAAGAAGGATGACACCAGCACGCCCCCCCCCCTGTTGTGAAGTTACAAGAAGGATGACACCAGCACGCCCCCCCCCCCCTGTGGTGTACTTACAAGAAGGATGACACCAGCACGCCCCCCCCCCCCCTGTGGTGAAGTTACAAGAAGGATGACACCAGCACGCCCCCCCCCCTGTGGTGTACTTACAAGAAGGGTGACACCAGCACGCCCCCCCCCCCTCTGGTGTACTTACAAGAAGGATGACACCAGCACGATCCCCCCCCCCCCACCTGGGGTATACTTACAAGAAGGGTGACACCAGCAAGCCCCCCCCCCCCTGGGGTGTACTTACAAGAAGGATGACACCAGCACGCCCCCCCCCCTGTGGTGTACTTACAAGAAGGATGACACCAGCACGCCCCCCCCTGTGGTGAAGTTACAAGAAGGATGACACCAGCACGACCCCCCCCCCTGTGGTGTACTTACAAGAAGGATGACACCAGCACGCCCCCCCCCTGTGGTGAAGTTACAAGAAGGATGACACCAGCACGCCCCCCCCCCCCTGTGGTGTACTTACAAGAAGGATGACACCAGCACGCCCCCCCCCCTGTGGTGAAGTTACAAGAAGGATGACACCAGCACGCCCCCCCCCCCCCCTCTGGTAAATTACAAGAAGGATGACACCAGCACGCCCCCCGCCCTGTGGTGTACTTACAAGAAGGATGACACCAGCACGCCCCCCCCCCTGGGGTGTACTTACAAGAAGGATGACACCAGCACGCCCCCCCCCCCGCCCTGTGGTGTACTTACAAGAAGGATGACACCAGCACGCCCCCCCCCCCTGTGGTGTACTTACAAGAAGGATGACACCAGCACGCCCCCCCCCCCTGTGGTGTACTTACAAGAAGGATGACACCAGCACGCCCCCCGCCCCCCTGTGGTGTACTTACAAGAAGGATGACACCAGCACGCCCCCCCCCCCTGTGGTGTACTTACAAGAAGGATGACACCAGCACGCCCCCCCCCCCTGGGGTGTACTTACAAGAAGGATGACACCAGCACGCCCCCCCCCCTGTGGTGTACTTACAAGAAGGATGACACCAGCACGCCCCCCGCCCTGTGGTGTACTTACAAGAAGGATGACACCAGCACGCCCCCCCCCCCCTGTGGTGTACTTACAAGAAGGATGACACCAGCACGCCCCCCCCCCCTGTGGTGTACTTACAAGAAGGATGACACCAGCACGCCCCCCGCCCTGTGGTGTACTTACAAGAAGGATGACACCAGCACGCCCCCCCCCCTGTGGTGTACTTACAAGAAGGATGACACCAGCACGACCCCCCCCCCCCCCTGTGGTGTACTTACAAGAAGGATGACACCAGCACGCCCCCCGCCCTGTGGTGTACTTACAAGAAGGGTGACACCAGCACGCCACCCCCCCCCCTGTGGTGTACTTACAAGAAGGATGACACCAGCACGCCCCCCCCCCCCACCTGGGGTATACTTACAAAAAGGGTGACACCAGCACGCCCCCCCCCCCTGTGGTGTACTTACAAGAAGGGTGACACCAGCACGCCCCCCCCCCCTGGGGTGTACTTACAAGAAGGATGACACCAGCACGCCCCCCCGCCCCCCTGGGGTGTACTTACAAGAAGGATGACACCAGCACGCCCCCCCCCCCTGTGGTGAAGTTACAAGAAGGATGACACCAGCACGACCCCCCCCCCCTGTGGTGTACTTACAAGAAGGATGACACCAGCACGCCCCCCCCCCCCCGCCCCACCTGGGGTATACTTACAAAAAGGGTGACACCAGCACGCCCCCCCCCCTGGGGTGTACTTACAAGAAGGGTGACACCAGCACGGCGCCCGCTATCATCATTGGGAAGCCGATGAGACACATGCAGACCGTGAGACCCACGGCCACCGCGCTTCCCGCCACAACATTGGACGTCGTGTCGGTGGCTCCGTGACCTTCGCCTGACCCCTGACCTCCGCCCTCTCCGCTGCCCATGGTAATCAGAAGATGGCTTGCCGAAGAACTGAGAATAAACAAAACAGATTATTATTATTATTATTATTATTATTATTATTATTATTATTATTATTATTATTATTATTGTTATTATTATTATTATTATTATTATTGTTATTATTATTATTATTATTATATAGAAGGTGTACCAGTGATTGCGCTTGATTATTTTATATTCACGTGTTCAAACTGTTACCAGACTTGACGTCTCGTTCGTAAGATTCCAAGCAGTCTGCACATTATTTTAACCATCTTTTTCTCCGTGTGCAATCACTGGTGCCTGCGCAATCATTAATTACTAAAACGATATGACACGAATTACATCACTATCTTTAATATCTAACCAGCATTATATTAAATCCTCATCACAAAAACTGATCATTATTGCGGTTAAGTTGAGAAGTTTATTTTGTGCATAATGCAAGGTAAGTTTTTTGTTTTTCTTTGGCCGCACATTATATTGTTATATTTCTAGTAGTCGGGACAGTCCCAACTCGAGGTGACCATTTTAGAAAAGGTTCTTCCAGTCGTCTTCCAGCATGTGACTGGTCTCCCCCTAACCTGACTTCTCAAATACAAAGGCTCAAATCACTTCTAGTCGCATCTCTCTCGCCGTGAAGAATATGCAGATTGTAAACCAGAATTACGACATTTTTCTCCAATTGCCGAAGTTTCGCACACATCTAACAGGTGGAAATTTGTAAAAAATGTCGTTGCAAGTGTATTACCTGTGATTGTGACTCCGCTAACCGTGGCACTGCTTGAGGTCACTGCAGACGGAGCAGTGAGAGATGTGGTGATGGCAGCGGCCAGCGATTCCTTGGGTAGATACTCCTTTCCATCGGACCAAATGTGCGTCACGGAATAAACAAACGCTGCACTAGATTATGCACATGATATAATTCCTGACTTGGCAACCACGCTGTGTATTTATAGAGGTAGAGGTGGGAGGCTGTAGACTCGCTCAGGGCGTTAACTTGTTGTGGTAACCACGACTTGTTAATAACACCCCCCTGGCCTGGGTACGCCTGGTCAGGCATCGTAGGTGTCAACGTCACGGTCATTAACTGTTATTGTGGCGGAGGTGGAGTGTGGGGGGTGGGGGCGTTGGAGCAAACACTAACAGCTTTCCCCGCCCCTCCCGCACCCCTAGTCACCCCTGCTCACCCATGGGGCAGTGTTTATAACACTTACCTGACCTAAAGATATTCTGCTAATCTGAGAATGTTTCCCCTTCGAAAGCTATTAGAAAATTGAAATGAAAAGTCTTATCTTGATAATATTTTGATATGATAATCTGATATTATTGCTTGACAATTGCACAACAACCGAAACCCATGGGATTATCTCAAAAGACCAGATGGGGTCACCCCGTGGCCTAGTGGGCAGCGTATTCAGCTATTGTCGAGTGTGCTATGCCAGACCAGCCCTAACGGCCCGCGTGTGCTATGCCAGGCCAGCCCTCACGGCCCGCGTGTGCTATGCCAGGCCAGCCCTCACGGCCCGCGTGTGCTATGCCAGGCCAGCCCTCACGGCCCGCGTGTGCTATGCCAGGCCAGCCCTGAAGGCCCGCGTGTGCTATGCCAGGCCAGCCCTCACGGCCCGCGTGTGCTATGCCAGGCCAGCCCTAACGGCCCGCGTGTGCTATGCCAGGCCAGCCCTCACGGCCCGCGTGTGCTATGCCAGGCTAGCCCTCACGGCCCGCGTGTGCTATGCCAGGCCAGCCCTCACGGCCCGCGTGTGCTATGCCAGGCCAGCCCTCACAACCCGCGTGTGCTATGCCAGGCCAGCCCTAACGGCCCGCGTGTGCTATCCCAGACCAGCCCTCACGGCCCGCGTGTGCTATGCCAGGCCAGCCCTCACAACCCGCGTGTGCTATGCCAGGCCAGCCCTAACGGCCCGCGTGTGCTATCCCAGACCAGCCATATCGGCCCGCGTGTGCTATGCCAGGCCAGCTCTAACGGCCCGCGTGTGCTATGCCAGGCCAGCCCTCACGGCCCGCGTGTGCTATGCCAGGCCAGCTCTAACGGCCCGCGTGTGCTATGCCAGGCCAACCCTAACGGCCCTAGTGTGCTATGCCAGGCCAGCCCTCACGGCCCGCGTGTGCTATGCCAGGCCAGCCCTAACGGCCCGCGTGTGCTATGCCAGGCCAGCCCTAACGGCCCGCGTGTGCTATGCCAGGCCAGCCCAAACGGCCCGCGTGTGCTATGCCAGGCCAGCCCTCACGACCCGCGTGTGCTATGCCAGGCCAGCCCTCACGGCCTGCGTGTGCTAAGCCAGGCCAGCCCTCACGGAACGCGTGTGCTATGCCAGGCCAGCCCTCACGGCCCGCGTGTGCTATGCCAGGCCAGCCCTAACGGCCCTAGTGTGCTATGCCAGGCCAGCTCTAACGGCCCGCGTGTGCTATGCCAGGCCAACCCTAACGGCCCGCGTGTGCTATGCCAGGCCAGCCCTAACGGCCCGCGTGTGCTATGCCAGGCCAACCCTAACGGCCCTAGTGTGCTATGCCAGGCCAGCTCTAACGGCCCGCGTGTGCTATGCCAGGCCAACCCTAACGGCCCGCGTGTGCTATGCCAGGCCAGCCCTAACGGCCCGCGTGTGCTATGCCAGGCCAGCCCTAACGGCCCTAGTGTGCTATGCCAGGCCAGCTCTAACGGCCCGCGTGTGCTATGCCAGGCCAACCCTAACGGCCCTAGTGTGCTATGCCAGGCCAGCCCTAACGGCCCGCGTGTGCTATGCCAGGCCAACCCTAACGGCCCGCGTGTGCTATGCCAGGCCAGCCCTCACGACCCGCGTGTGCTATGCCAGGCCAGCCCTCACGGCCTGCGTGTGCTAAGCCAGGCCAGCCCTCACGGAACGCGTGTGCTATGCCAGGCCAGCCCTCACGGCCCGCGTGTGCTATGCCAGGCCAGCCCTAACGGCCCTAGTGTGCTATGCCAGGCCAGCTCTAACGGCCCGCGTGTGCTATGACAGGCCAGTCCTCACGGCCCGCGTGTGCTATGCCAGGCCAGCCTTCACGGCCCGCGTGTGCTATGCCAGGCCAGCCCTAACGGCCCGCATGTGCTATGCCAGGCCAGCTCTAACGGCCCGCGTGTGCTATGACAGGCCAGTCCTCACGGCCCGCGTGTGCTATGACAGGCCAGTCCTCACGGCCCGCGTGTGCTATGCCAGGCCAGCCTTCACGGCCCGCGTGTGCTATGCCAGGCCAGCCCTAACGGCCCGCGTGTGCTATGCCAGGCCAGCCCTCACGGCCCGCGTGTGCTATGCCAGGCCAGCCCTAACGGCCCGCGTGTGCTATGCCAGGCCAGCCCTCACGGCCCGCGTGTGCTATGCCAGGCCAGCCCTAACGGCCCGCGTGTGCTATGCCAGGCCAGCCCTCACGGCCTGCGTGTGCTAAGCCAGGCCAGCCCTCACGGCCCGCCTGTGCTATGCCAGGCCAGCCCTAACGGCCCGCGTGTGCTATGCCAGGCCAGCCCTAACGGCCCTAGTGTGCTATGCCAGGCCAGCTCTAACGGCCCGCGTGTGCTATGACAGGCCAGTCCTCACGGCCCGCGTGTGCTATGCCAGGCCAGCCCTCACGGCCCGCGTGTGCTATGACAGGCCAGTCCTCACGGCCCGCGTGTGCTATGCCAGGCCAGCCCTCACGGCCCGCGTGTGCTATGCCAGGCCAGCCCTCACGGCCCGCGTGTGCTACGCCAGGCCAGCCCTAACGGCCCGCGTGTGCTATGCCAGGCCAGCCCTCACGGCCCGCGTGTGCTATGCCAGGCCAGCCCTCACGGCCCGCGTGTGCTATGCCAGGCCAGCCCTCACGGCCCGCGTGTGCTATGCCAGGCCAGCCCTCACGGCCCGCGTGTGCTATGCCAGGCCTGCCCTAACGGCCCGCGTGTGCTATGCCAGGCCAGTCCTCACGGCCCGCGTGTGCTATGCCAGGCCAGCCCTATCGGCCCGCGTGTGCTATGCCAGGCCAGCCCTCACGGCCCGCGTGTGCTATGCCAGGCCAGCTCTAACGGCCCGCGTGTGCTATGACAGGCCAGTCCTCACGGCCCGCGTGTGCTATGCCAGGCCAGCCCTAACGGCCCGCGTGTGCTATGCCAGGCCAGCCCTCACGGCCTGCGTGTGCTAAGCCAGGCCAGCCCTCACGGCCCGCGTGTGCTATGCCAGGCCAGCCCTCACGGCCCGCGTGTGCTATGCCAGGCCAGCCCTAACGGCCCTAGTGTGCTATGCCAGGCCAGCTCTAACGGCCCGCGTGTGCTATGACAGGCCAGTCCTCACGACCCGCGTGTGCTATGCCAGGCCAGCCCTAACGGCCCGCGTGTGCTATGCCAGGCCAGCCCTCACGGCCCGCGTGTGCTATGCCAGGCCAGCCCAAACGGCCCGCCTGTGCTATGCCAGGCCAGCCCTAACGGCCCGCGTGTGCTATGCCAGGCCAGCCCTCACGGCCCGCGTGTGCTATGCCAGGCCAGCCCTAACGGCCCGCGTGTGCTATGCCAGGCCAGCCCTAACGGCCCGCGTGTGCTATGCCAGGCCAGCTCTAACGGCCCGCGTGTGCTATGCCAGGCCAGCCCTAACGGCCCGCGTGTGCTATGCCAGGCCAGCCCAAACGGCCCGCGTGTGCTATGCCAGGCCAGCCCTAACGGCCCTAGTGTGCTATGCCAGGCCAGCCCTCACGGCCCGCGTGTGCTATGCCAGGCCAGCCCTCACGGCCTGCGTGTGCTAAGCCAGGCCAGCCCTCACGGCCCGCGTGTGCTATGCCAGGCCAGCCCTCACGGCCCGCGTGTGCTATGCCAGGCCAGCCCTAACGGCCCTAGTGTGCTATGCCAGGCCAGCTCTAACGGCCCGCGTGTGCTATGACAGGCCAGTCCTCACGACCCGCGTGTGCTATGCCAGGCCAGCCCTAACGGCCCGCGTGTGCTATGCCAGGCCAGCCCTATCGGCCCGCGTGTGCTATGCCAGGCCAGCCCAAACGGCCCGCGTGTGCTATGCCAGGCCAGCCCTAACGGCCCGCGTGTGCTATGCCAGGCCAGCCCTCACGGCCCGCGTGTGCTATGCCAGGCCAGCCCTAACGGCCTGCGTGTGCTATGCCAGGCCAGCCCTAACGGCCCGCGTGTGCTATGCCAGGCCAGCTCTAACGGCCCGCGTGTGCTATGCCAGGCCAGCCCTAACGGCCCGCGTGTGCTATGCCAGGCCAGCCCTCACGGCCCGCGTGTTCTATGCCAGGCCAGCTCTAACGGCCCGCGTGTGCTATGCCAGGCCAGCCCTAACGGCCCGCGTGTGCTATGCCAGGCCAGCCCTAACGGCCCTAGTGTGCTATGCCAGGCCAGCTCTAACGGCCCGCGTGTGCTATGACAGGCCAGTCCTCACGGCCCGCGTGTGCTATGCCAGGCCAGCCCTCACGGCCCGCGTGTGCTATGCCAGGCCAGCCCTAACGGCCCGCGTGTGCTATGCCAGGCCAGCCCTCACGGCCCGCGTGTGCTATGCCAGGCCAGCCCGAACGGCCCGCGTGTGCTATGCCAGGCCAACCCTAACGGCCCGCGTGTGCTATGCCAGGCCAGCCCTAACGGCCCGCGTGTGCTATGCCAGGCCAGCCCTAACGGCCCGCGTGTGCTATGCCAGGCCAGCCCTCACGGCCTGCGTGTGCTAAGCCAGGCCAGCCCTCACGGCCCGCGTGTGCTATGCCAGGCCAGCCCTCACGGCCCGCGTGTGCTATGCCAGGCCAGCTCTAACGGCCCGCGTGTGCTATGACAGGCCAGTCCTCACGGCCCGCGTGTGCTATGCCAGGCCAGCCCTCACGGCCCGCGTGTGCTATGACAGGCCAGTCCTCACGGCCCGCGTGTGCTATGCCAGGCCAGCCCTCACGGCCCGCGTGTGCTATGCCAGGCCAGCCCTAACGGCCCGCGTGTGCTATGCCAGGCCAACCCTAACGGCCCGCGTGTGCTATGCCAGGCCAGCCCTCACGGCCCGCGTGTGCTATGCCAGGCCAGCCCTCACGGCCCGCGTGTGCTATGACAGGCCAGTCCTCACGGCCCGCGTGTGCTATGCCAGGCCAGCCCTCACGGCCCGCGTGTGCTATGCCAGGCCAGTCCTCACGGCCCGCGTGTGCTATGCCAGGCCAGCCCTCACGGCCCGCGTGTGCTATGCCAGGCCAGCCCTAACGGCCCGCGTGTGCTATGCCAGGCCAACCCTAACGGCCCGCGTGTGCTATGCCAGGCCAGCCCTCACGGCCCGCGTGTGCTATGCCAGGCCAGCCCTCACGGCCCGCGTGTGCTATGACAGGCCAGTCCTCACGGCCCGCGTGTGCTATGCCAGGCCAGCCCTCACGGCCCGCGTGTGCTATGCCAGGCCAGCCCTAACGGCCCGCGTGTGCTATGACAGGCCAGTCCTCACGGCCCGCGTGTGCTATGCCAGGCCAGCCCTCACGGCCCGCGTGTGCTATGACAGGCCAGTCCTCACGGCCCGCGTGTGCTATGCCAGGCCAGCCCTCACGGCCCGCGTGTGCTATGCCAGGCCAGCCCTCACGGCCCGCGTGTGCTATGACAGGCCAGTCCTCACGGCCCGCGTGTGCTATGCCAGGCCAGCCCTCACGGCCCGCGTGTGCTATGCCAGGCCAGCCCTCACGGCCCGCGTGTGCTATGACAGGCCAGTCCTCACGGCCCGCGTGTGCTATGCCAGGCCAGCCCTCACGGCCCGCGTGTGCTATGCCAGGCCAGTCCTCACGGCCCGCGTGTGCTATGCCAGGCCAGCCCTCACGGCCCGCGTGTGCTATGCCAGGCCAGCCCTAACGGCCC
The DNA here is from genome assembly GCA_964019135.1 of Arenicola marina. NCBI lineage: Eukaryota > Metazoa > Annelida > Polychaeta > Arenicolidae > Arenicola > Arenicola marina. Next base: position 49,029,246 of record OZ025251.1, read on the forward strand.
GCGTGTGCTATGCCAGGCCAACCCTAACGGCCCGCGTGTGCTATGCCAGGCCAGCCCTCACGGCCCGCGTGTGCTATGCCAGGCCAGCCCTAACGGCCCGCGTGTGCTATGCCAGGCCAGCCCTAACGGCCCGCGTGTGCTACGCCAGGCCAGCCCTAACGGCCCGCGTGTGCTATGCCAGGCCAGCCCTCACGGCCCGCGTGTGCTATGCCAGGCCAGCCCTCACGGCCCGCGTGTGCTATGCCAGGCCAGCTCTAACGGCCCGCGTGTGCTACGCCAGGCCAGCCCTAACGGCCCGCGTGTGCTATGCCAGGCCAGCCCTCACGGCCCGCGTGTGCTATGCCAGGCCAGCCCTCACGGCCCGCGTGTGCTATGCCAGGCCAGCCCTCACGGCCCGCGTGTGGTATGCCAGGCCTGCCCTAACGGCCCGCGTGTGCTATGCCAGGCCAGTCCTCACGGCCCGCGTGTGCTATGCCAGGCCAGCCCTATCGGCCCGCGTGTGCTATGCCAGGCCAGCCCTCACGGCCCGCGTGTGCTATGCCAGGCCAGCTCGAACGGCCCGCGTGTGCTATGACAGGCCAGTCCTCACGGCCCGCGTGTGCTATGCCAGGCCAGCCCTAACGGCCCGCGTGTGCTATGCCAGGCCAGCCCTCACGGCCTGCGTGTGCTAAGCCAGGCCAGCCCTCACGGCCCGCGTGTGCTATGCCAGGCCAGCCCTCACGGCCCGCGTGTGCTATGCCAGGCCAGCCCTAACGGCCCTAGTGTGCTATGCCAGGCCAGCTCTAACGGCCCGCGTGTGCTATGACAGGCCAGTCCTCACGACCCGCGTGTGCTATGCCAGGCCAGCCCTAACGGCCCGCGTGTGCTATGCCAGGCCAGCCCAAACGGCCCGCGTGTGCTATGCCAGGCCAGCCCTAACGGCCCGCGTGTGCTATGCCAGGCCAGCCCTAACGGCCCGCGTGTGCTATGCCAGGCCAGCCCTCACGGCCCGCGTGTGCTATGCCAGGCCAGCCCTAACGGCCCTAGTGTGCTATGCCAGGCCAGCTCGAACGGCCCGCGTGTGCTATGACAGGCCAGTCCTCACGGCCCGCGTGTGCTATGCCAGGCCAGCCCTAACGGCCCTAGTGTGCTATGCCAGGCCAGCTCTAACGGCCCGCGTGTGCTATGACAGGCCAGTCCTCACGACCCGCGTGTGCTATGCCAGGCCAGCCCTAACGGCCCGCGTGTGCTATGCCAGGCCAGCCCTCACGGCCCGCGTGTGCTATGCCAGGCCAGCCCAAACGGCCCGCGTGTGCTATGCCAGGCCAGCCCTAACGGCCCTAGTGTGCTATGCCAGGCCAGCCCTCACGGCCCGCGTGTGCTATGCCAGGCCAGCCCTAACGGCCCGCGTGTGCTATGCCAGGCCAGCTCTAACGGCCCGCGTGTGCTATGCCAGGCCAGCCCTAACGGCCCGCGTGTGCTATGCCAGGCCAGCCCTCACGGCCCGCGTGTTCTATGCCAGGCCAGCTCTAACGGCCCGCGTGTGCTATGCCAGGCCAGCCCTCACGGCCCGCGTGTGCTATGCCAGGCCAGTCCAAACGGCCCGCGTGTGCTATGCCAGGCCAGCCCTCACGGCCCGCGTGTTCTATGCCAGGCCAGCTCTAACGGCCCGCGTGTGCTATGCCAGGCCAGCCCTCAGGGCCCGCGTGTGCTATGCCAGGCCGACCCTAACGGCCCGCGTGTGCTATGCCAGGCCAGCCCGAACGGCCCGCGTGTGCTATGCCAGGCCAGCCCTAACGGCCCGCGTGTGCTATGCCAGGCCAGCCCAAACGGCCCGCATGTGCTATGCCAGGCCAGTCCAAACGGCCCGCGTGTGCTATGCCAGGCCAGCCCTAACGGCCCGCGTGTGCTATGCCAGGCCAGCCCTCACGGCCCGCGTGTGCTATGCCAGGCCAGCCCTCACGGCCCGCGTGTGCTATGCCAGGCCAGCCCTCACGGCCCGCGTGTGCTACGCCAGGCCAGCCCTAACGGCCCGCGTGTGCTATGCCAGGCCAGCCCTCACGGCCCGCGTGTGCTATGCCAGGCCAGCCCTATCGGCCCGCGTGTGCTATGCCAGGCCAGCCCTCACGGCCCGCGTGTGCTATGCCAGGCCAGCCCTCACGGCCCGCGTGTGCTATGCCAGGCCAGCCCTAACGGCCCGCGTGTGCTATGCCAGGCCAGCCCTCACGGCCCGCGTGTGCTATGCCAGGCCAGCCCTAACGGCCCGCGTGTGTTATGCCAGGCCAGCCCTAACGGCCCGCGTGTGCTATGCCAGGCCAGCCCTAACGGCCCGCGTGTGAATGTTTGTGACGGAGTTCATGTCTGTCTTCTCAAAGAGTAGGGGGTTGCCCAGGGCGACACCTGTCTTCTTTGCCCTTTCTCTGGTCTCTACGCTACCCTATTCACCAGATGGCGACAGTGTTCGTCTTTGATTCCATCTATATAGTATCACTATCTAGTGTGCCTTTTCGTAGTTATCTGATGAGTTGTGCTTTGATGTAGTGGGCCATTCGGCTACACTGTTGTAACGGCGCGACGGGAAGAGCGTCCCTTGCCATTGTCGCGATACGGCCTACAAGGATTAAAACCTCCTACATAGATCTAAACGAATTCACCCAGTGTAAAAGACCAGCTACCTTCATAACATCATCACATTGTATCGCAAACGACGGAGACCTATGGTTTTTGTTTGCTAAAACAACAGCCTGTTATCATATATCAGTGAAGCATGCTAACAGAGCTACATTCCACTGTGTTAACATACCGCATTGTCCCATGTTAACAGCTGCAATCCATCATGTTAACAGTTACAATGCATCACGTTAACAGACATATATTGCCCCATCCTAACCGACATACATTGCCCCATGCTGACATACATACATTGCCCCATGCTAACAGACATACATTGCCCCACGCTAACAGACATGCACATTACCCTATGCTAACAGACATACATTGCCCTATGCTAACAGACATACATTGCCCTATGCTGACATACATACATTGCCCCATGGTAACAGACATTCATTGCCCCATGCTAACAGACATACACATTGCCCCATGCTAACAGACACACATTGCCCTATGCTAACAGACATACATTGCCCCATGCTAACAGACATACATTGCCCCATGCTAACAGACATACACATTACCCTATGCTGACATACATACATTGCCCCATGGTAACAGACATTCATTGCCCCATGCTAACAGACATACACATTACCCCATGCTAACAGACATACATTGCCCTATGCTAACAGACATACATTGCCCCATGCTAACAGACATACATTGGCCCATGCTAACAGACATACATTACCCCATGCTTACAGACATGCATTGCCCCATGCTAGCAGACATACATTGCCCCATGCTAACAGAAATACATTACCCCATGCTAACAGACATGCATTGCCCCATGCTAGCAGACATACATTGCCCCATGCTAGCAGACATACATTGCCCCATGCTAACAGACATACATAACAGGCCCATGTTGGAGGTTGGTGTTGTCCGCACTGTGGCCAGCTCATTGACCCCCTAATCCCCCTCTAAGTCTATCGATCTGGTATCTATCAATAACTAAAAGCTCTCGCTATACGCTCACCCTCACAGGTCTCGCGAGACTAGCAAAACTTATTTCATTATAATATCATTCCTGAAACATGTGAACCACAGTTTCTCTTTTAAATGAAGCAGTGACGGGTAGTAATGTTTCAGACAAAAGTTTCTTATGCTACGTGTGTCTGTACTTTAGGCCTAAGACTGCAATCAGCATGAGTAAATACCAAAGGGAACATCCTCGCGAACCGTGGAATCTTTCAACTTTTGAAGTAGCCTTCACCGTATATACATGTTGCAGGGGAAGATCCAGAAAATCTGGATAGGGGGAGCCGGTTTCAGGGTCGTATCCAGATATGCTGGATAGGGGGGACGGTTTCGCTTTTCATACGGTAAATGGTATAAATGTCGGCCCTAATGTCGCCCCCCCCCCCCCCTGGATCCGCCCCTGCGTTGATATTACTGTTGGTAGCTCAGATGATGACGTCACAAGTAGGATGTCTGTTAACGGGTCACAAACAATGACACGTTTATATGTAGTGTGTACGACGCTTGTATGCAATGAGTGGAAAGTTTGTATGCAGTGTGTAGGACGTATGTAGGCAGTGCGTAGGACGTATATAGGCAGTGTGTAGGGCGTATGTAGGCAGTGTGTACGACGTATATAGGCAGTGTGTAGGGCGTATATAGGCAGTGTGTACGGCGTATATAGGCAGTGTGTAGGGCGTATGGAGGCAGTGTGTAGGGCGTATGTGGGCAGTGTGTAGGACGTATATAGGCAGTGTGTAGGGCGTATATAGGCTGTGTGTAGGGCGTATATAGGCAGTGTGTAGGGCGTATATAGGCAGTGTGTAGGACGTACGTAGGCATTGTGTAGGACGTATGTAGGCAGTGTGTAGGGCGTATGTAGGCAGTGTGTAGGGCGTATATAGGCAGTGTGTAGGGCGTATATAGGCAGTGTGTAGGACGTATATAGGCAGTGTGTAGGGCGTATGTAGGCAGTGTGTAGGGCGTATATAGGCAGTGTGTAGGGCGTATATAGGCAGTGTGTAGGACGTACGTAGGCATTGTGTAGGACGTATGTAGGCAGTGTGTAGGGCGTATGTAGGCAGTGTGTACGACGTATATAGGCAGTGTGTAGGGCGTATGTAGGCAGGGTCGTATCCAGATATGCTGGATAGGGGGGACGGTTTCGCTTTTCATACGGTAAATGGTACAAATGTCGGCCCTAATGTCGCCCCCCCCCCCCTGGATCCGCCCCTGCGTTGATATTACTGTTGGTAGCTCAGATGATGACGTCACAAGTAGGATGTCTTTTAACGGGTCACAAACAATGACACGTTTATATGTAGTGTGTACGACATTTGCATGCAGTGTGTACGACGCTTGTATGCAATGAGTGGAAAGTTTGTATGCAGTGTGTAGGACGTATATAGGCAGTGTTTAGGACGTATGTAGGCAGTGTGTAGGACGTATATAGGCAGTGTGTAGGGCGTATGTAGGCAGTGTGTACGACGTATATAGGCAGTGTGTAGGGCGTATGTAGGCAGTGTGTACGACGTATATAGGCAGTGTGTAGGGCGTATGTAGGCAGTGTGTAGGACGTATGTAGGCAGTGTGTAGGGCGTATATAGGCAGTGTGTAGGACGTACGTAGGCATTGTGTAGGACGTATGTAGGCAGTGTGTAGGGCGTATGTAGGCAGTGTGTACGACGTATATAGGCAGTGTGTAGGGCGTATGTAGGCTGTGTGTAGGGCGTATGTAGGCAGTGTGTAGGGCGTATGTAGGCAGTGTGTAGGGCGTATATAGGCAGTGTGTAGGACGTATATAGGCAGTGTGTAGGACGTATATAGGCAGTGTGTAGGACGTATATAGGCAGTGTGTAGGGCGTATGTAGGCAGTGTGTACGACGTATATAGGCAGTGTGTAGGACGTATGTAGGCAGTGTGTAGGGCGTATATAGGCAGTGTGTAGGACGTATATAGGCAGTGTGTAGGGCGTATGTAGGCAGTGTGTAGGGCGTATGTAGGCAGTGTGTAGGACGTATGTAGGCAGTGTGTAGGGCGTATGTAGGCAGTGTGTAGGACTATGTAGGCAGTGTGTAGGGCGTATGCAGGCAGTGTGTAGGGCGTATGTAGGCAGTGTGTAGGACGTATGTAGGCAGTGTGTAGGACGTATGTAGGCAGTGTGTAGGACGTATGTAGGCAGTGTGTAGGACTATGTAGGCAGTGCGTAGGACGTCTGTAGGCAGTGTGTAGGACGTATGTAGGCAGTGCGCAGGACGTATGTAGGTATTGTGTAGGACGTATGTAGGCAGTGTGTAGGACGTATATAGGCAGTGTTTAGGACGTATGTAGGCAGTGTGTAGGAGGTATGTAGGCAGTGTGTATGAGGTATGTAGGCAGTGCGTAGGACGTATGTAGGCAGTGTTTAGGACGTATGTAGGCAGTGTGTAGGACGTATGTAGGCAATGTGTAGGACGTATGTGGGCAGTGTGTAGGACGTATGTAGGCAGTGTGTAGGACGTATATAGGCAGTGTGTAGGGCGTATGTAGGCAGTGTGTAGGGCGTATGTAGGCAGTGTGTAGGACGTACATAGGCAGTGTGTAGGACTATGTAGGCAGTGCGTAGGACGTCTGTAGGCAGTGTGTAGGACGTATGTAGGCAGTGCGCAGGACGTATGTAGGTATTGTGTAGGACGTATGTAGGCAGTGTGTAGGACGTATATAGGCAGTGTTTAGGACGTATGTAGGCAATGTGTAGGACGTATGTGGGCAGTGTGTATGACGTATGTAGGCAGTGTGTAGGACGTATGTAGGCAGTGTGTAGGGCGTATATAGGCAGTGTGTAGGGCGTATGTAGGCAGTGTGTAGGACGTATGTAGGCAGTGTGTAGGACGTATGTAGGCAGTGTGTAGGACGTATAAAGGCAGTGTGTAGGACGTATGTAGGCAGTGTGTAGGACGTATGTAGGCAGTGCGTAGGACGTATGTAGGCAGTGCGTAGGACGTGTGTGTATGGGCAATGAGTAACAAGTGTGTATGGTGTGTCTAGGAAGTATGTAGGACGTATGTAGGCTGTGTGAAGCACATGTGTAGGCATGTCTATATACGTATTGTAACGAACAGACATTGGGTTGTAACTCATTGAAACCATTGACATGATTTACTTTTTATTGCGTGTCTAGTTACAACTGATGCCACCATCGTCTTGTCCATCGTGTTGAAGACGCAATTAATCCATGAGGGTTTACAAATACATTATGTATAAGTGCATAGTCGATGGCACATCTTCTCGTCTTTGAAGAAGTAATGAGTGTTTACAGATACACGTAAAAGTAGAAAAATGTAGAAAATATGATTACTTTGTGCGTCATATCGGTAATTACCTAACATGACGCAGAGTTGACGAGTCGAGTCATTGCAGGGTAACAAACGAGTGTAGATCCGGTGTGAAATGTCAACCTTGAGATCTGTCAGCAACAATCCATAGCATTGCCTAACATACTTTATAATTCATACATGCTAACATACCTAAGTTTCCTGTGCATGCCACAGCAACGCCGGCCGCGTGGTCGCTGGGCACTGCAGATCTATCGGTAGCGGGTGTCAGGCGGCGGTTCATCGCTTAATCTCATTGCCTCATAGGTTCGAACCCATCATTGTCGTTAGACACTGTCATTAGACAATGTCATTAGACAATGTCATTAGACAATGTCAGTAGACAATGTCATTAGACAATGTCATTATACAATGTCGTTAGGCAATGTCGTTAGACAATGTCATTAGGCAATGTCATTAAACAATGTCGTTAGACAATGTCGTTAGACAATGTCATTAGACAATGTCCTTAGACAATGTCATTAGGCAATGTCATTAGACAATGTCATTAGACAATGTCATTAGACAATGTCAGTAGGCAATGTCGTTATACAATGTCGTTAGACAATGTCATTAGACAATGTCAGTAGGCAATGTCGTTAGACAATGTCAGTAGACAATGTCATTAGGCAATGTCATTAGACAATGTCGTTAGACAATGTCCTTAGACAATGTCGTTAGACAATGTCATTAGACAATGTCATTAGACAATGTCATTAGACAATGTCGTTATACAATGTCATTAGACAATGTCAGTAGGCAATTTCGTTAGACAATGTCAGTAGGCAATGTCGTTAGACAATGTCATTAGGCAATGTCATTAGGCAATGTCGTTGGACAATGTCATTAGACAATGTCAGTAGACAGTGTCAGTAGACAATGTCAGTAGACAATGTCAGTAGACAATGTCGTTAGGCAATGTCGTTAGACAATGTCGTTAGATAATGTTATTATTCACTGTCATTAGACAATGCCGTGAGACAATGTCGTTAGACAATGTCCTTAGACCATGTCCTTAGACAATGTCGTTAGACAATGTCGTTAGACAATGTCATTAGGCAATGTCATTAGGCAATGTCGTGAGACAATGTCATTAGGCAATGTCATTAGACAATGTCAGTAGACAGTGTCAGTAGACAATGTCAGTAGACAATGTCGTTAGGCAATGTCGTTAGACAATGTCGTTAGATAATGTTATTATTCAATGTCATTAGACAATGCCGTTAGGCAATGTCGTTAGACAATGTCGTTGGACAATGTCATTAGACAATGTCTGTAGGCAATGTCGTAAGGCAATGTCGTTAGACAATGTCATTAGACAATGTCGTTAGACAATGTCGTTAGACAATGTCGTTAGACAATGTCGTTAGACAATGTCGTTAGACAATGTCGTTAGACAATGTGGCTAGATAATGTTATTATTCAATGTCGTTAGCCAATGCCGTTAGGCAATGTCGTTAGACAATGTCGTTAGACAATGTCGTCAGACAATGTCGTTAGACAATGTCGTTGGACAATGTCGTTAGACAATGTCGTTAGACAATGTCGTTAGATAATGTTATTATTCAATGCCGTTAGACAATGTCGTTAGACAATGCCGTTAGGCAATGTCGTTAGACAATGCCGTTAGGCAATGCCGTTAGACAATGTCGTTAGGCAATGCCGTTAGACAATGTCGTTAGGCAATGTCGTTAGACAATGTCGTTGGACAATGTTGCTTAACACTCCTTGTCACGTCCATGGTTGCATAATATCATTATGCCATTGGTATGCCACAATCATTATCAGTTATCAGTCTTGTTATACCAGGCTTTAAACTGTATCGTTATTCCGGGGTCTCGTTATACCAGAGTCCTTAAACTGTATCGTTATTCCAGGGTCTCGTTATACCAGATTCCTTAAACTGTATCGTTATTCCGGGGTCTCGTTATACCAGATTCCTTAAACTGTATCGTTCTTCTAGGGTCTCGTTATACCAGACTCCTAAACCGCATCGGTATTCCGGGGTCTCGTTATACAGCATCGTTACACAATCTCGTTAAATAATCTCGTTATACAATATCGCTTTACCATCTCGTTATCAAATCTCGTTGACAACTTCGCTTTACAATCTCGTTCTACCAGGGTAGTTACACATTATTTTTACCCAAACACCGCTACACTATATTATGACATGTATTGATCATTGTCCAGAGACCGTTTCGCCATTGTTATAAATGCAATGATAAGACCATGCCGGCGTGCCCTAGCAGTGGGCCTATGGGGCAGGGTGTATGATATAACATCTTCATGCTGACAGTTTAATACTTGGCTTGTACCATTCTGTGGCCGACGTGTGCCTCGGCGGAGTGTACCGGGGCGGGCTGCGCTGGCTGGGCCGCTGGCGGGTACGAAACGTCGTTGTTAGCAGGGTACGGGTTGACATCGCCAGCGGCCGGCTGCACGGCACCCGGGGGGTAGGCCTGGTTGTACGCCGGGGGTGGTCCCTGAGGGGGGTAGCCCATGGGGGCCTGACCCTGAGGGGGGTAGCCCATCGGGGCCTGACCCTGAGGGGGGTAGCCTGCTTGAGCCTGACCATGGGGACCGGTTGGAATTACTGTCACGGTCTGAAATATACAAGCGAGTTTTGTTAGTGAGAATATACTTCAAAAGACCGCAAACGCAGCAATAGCTTACATATGACGAAAACAAACACGCAGGAATATATTATGAACTTTCCAGTCTCACCCAGACAAAAAATAACCATCTCGGGTAAATATAACTGGATAACAAACGCTGAACCAACCTGTCAGTAATAATATCATCATTAATGATATACAAAGTTACCAAGTTTGTTACGGCAGGACAAAGGTGATCAATGGTCCTAAGACTGCCCACACCGGGTGGCTTAAAGCCGTTCACGGGTCCATTATGATGCGAATGTGGCTTATAAAATATCAAGGTATGTAGCGAGCAGCGATGATGCCTGCTTCTTCCTATCCACTCCCCAATGTGTGGTTAATACTGGTTGGTCAGTTTAAATAGGACGCTTCAACCTTTGTATGTGGCGACAACGAAAAGCCGGGGTCTAGGTAGAGAGGAGCCATGTCTCCTGGGGCAACCCAATACTCTTTGCGAAGAAAGACGAGGAATCATTATCCTGCACGAACGTAGACAGGTGAGGCTCGAACCGCGCACCGGCCGCTTGGCCTAGCACTGATGGGGCTCGAACCACGCACCGGCCGCTTGGCCTAGCACTGATGGGGCTCGAACCACGCACCGGCCGCTTGGCCTAGCACTGATGGGGCTCGAACCACGCACCGGCCGCTTGGCCTAGCACTGATGGGGCTCGAACCACGCACCGGCCGCTTGGCCTAGCACTGATGGGGCTCGAACCACGCACCGGCCGCTTGGCCTAGCACTGATGGGGCTCGAACCACGCACCGGCCGCTTGAACTGGCCATTGCAGAAGACACCCGACAATAGGCCGCGGGGTGACCCCCGTTCGATAGGAGTCTGGTTGTGTCGTTTATGTTACGTTAACGTTACGTCACCCTGACTGACCATGGGGCTTGGTTGTGTGTTGAACGTTACACTGTTTTGACTGACCATGGCGGTTGGCTATGTCTGTTTAACGTTACACTGTTTTGACTGACCATGGGGGCTGGTTGTGTCTGTTTAACATTACACTGTTTTGACTGACCATGGCGGTTGGCTGTGTCTGTTTAACGTTACACTGTTTTGACTGACCATGGCGGTTGGCTGTGTCTGTTTAACGTTACACTGTTTTGACTGACCATGGGGGCTGGTTGTGTCTGTTTAACGTTACACTGTTTTGACTGACCATGGCGGTTGGCTGTGTCTGTTTAACGTTACACTGTTTTGACTGACCATGGGGGTTGGTTGTGTCTTGTTCTTCTTGCCGCAGACTCCAGTACAGATGAGGATGATAAGAACGATGCCTCCCACCAACATCAGCACTGAGATAGTAAGAAGGGCCAGACCCACCTCATATGTGTTAGTGAACAAATTCCTGGAACACAAGAATGATTATGTCTATTGAACGTATATGTCATGTCTGCATTATATATATACACAGCTAAAATTAAAATAAATATATATGTATGTTAAGTCCTAATGTTTCGACTGTGTATGTGTTTGAAACATACTTGAAACAATAAGTATTTTTAAGAATAACTATTATTAACATTATTGGTAGTCCTACTCATCATTTCTTAATTATTTTTTTTCTGTACTAGCATTACACTATTTGCTAGTAGCAAATTAACATTAGGTAATTGACCACAGCTTCTTGGCTGATTATTAGCTTATTAACCTGTTGCGAAGAGTGAGAATGGAGCTTACAGCAGGGGCGACATAAGCACGCCGCCAGCTATCATCATGGGGAAGCCAACGACACACATACAGACGGTAAGGCCCACGGCCACCGCGCTCCCCGCCACCACGTTGGTCTCTCTGTCCGCCCCCGCCCCGGCCCCCTGGCCCTCGCCCGCCCCGGCACCCTGGCCATCACCTGACCCTTCTCCCGCGCCCTCGCCTTTCCCCATCGTAACTAGCGGGATATGTGTCCAACTGCAAGAACAAAGACATAATTAAGTGTAAAAGAAGTGATATCAGAGATATAGGCAAACATAGCATCCCCCCACCTCCCTACCCCTGAACATAAATGACATGAAAAACTTGATTATTAAACAATTATAATTATTAATAAATAAGTTATGAAAATAAATAAACATATATACAACAAGCAATCAGAGTTGACACACAAATAGGCCCATATAACGTTGAAAAGGGATATAGTGCTAGGCGATGTCAGACAATACTGAGGACGGATGACGTTATGATGTGATGAGGCATCGCTAACTGCCTGGGGATGAAGTGTTACACGATGTATAGATAGCCAAACTGTGAACATAGCTTGATAGACAATTGACGATTATGTTCAGCTATTTCTATTTAAAAAACCTTCGTTATGAGTAGTAATTCATATATACTGTTAGTGCAAGTTTAAACCACCCCCTCCTCTTGTTTGTTGTAGAAATGGCGTCCATTGCTAAGAAATTAATGTGAGGTTATTTGTGTTCCAATAGGCGTCTGATGTATTTTTTGTGTTTACAGGTCTGTAGATAATAATAATATAAATATACAATATTCAGACCTACCTATTTGGCGTAAGTCGCGCGAAGGGTGTGTCAACCAGGGTTTATAGAGTGTCCGGAACTACCCTCTCAGCCTTTAACGACAAGCCGCAGCCGAAAGTCCTCTAGCAAACCTTGCTGCCGTATTATATGGTATACACTAAAGCCATGACACCGGTTAAACTGTCACCTCTACGATGTTTTAGTTGAAGCGTGGGTCGTCATGGTCTGAGCTGTTGTAGTAACCGCCAGTGAACACATACCATCCGTTACGCCTGACAAGACTCAGCCCTGCGCCCCCCCACCCCCCCCCCCCCCCCCGCAAAGAGATATACACATGACATGACCGAGTAGTCACGGTCTGCTTATTAATGATGACCCCTACCCCGCCCTCACCTTCACAACGATCAATACCCTCCCTCGTCCAGCTAAGGTCACCCCCCCCCCCATCCCCTGAGGCCTCAAGGACTAAAAAAACTCAGGAACGTGTCTTCGCAACTTTACTTCGCAAAGAGTAGGGGGTTACCCCTGGGGACATGGCTCCACTCTCCCTCCCTTCTCTCATTGACGCGATATGACCAAAAGTGGTTATAAAGCGTGCTGAATATATATCCAATCGCAACTTTAATCTGCGTTATTTGATCCTCATTGGCGGACATAAATGCGCCTTTAATAAGATAAAATGATTGAATAATAATATTCTGACTTACTGTTGTCCAAGAAGTTATTTTGTCTGAAAAGTCGCTAACATTGTTTTCATTAAAAATAATGTATGATCGAGCTTCTTTATTCCATTTATGCACATGTAGACTGTGCAAGTACCAAAAGGCATGTCGTTGATTACGTTTCTTCTCAGATCGGTGTAACTCAAGTGGGAGGTGGTTTTCTTGGGTAGGCCTACTCAACTCTCTGCCGCCGTCATGTTTTCCTTTATAACATGAAGCTTTCTTAAGTACTTAAACACTAATAGCTCTAAGATGAACCAATGTGTTCACTAAATCAAGAAACAGTACTGATCAGTCTTAATTCTCCAAAACTATGAATGGCAAATTGTCTCAATGACTCCTTCCCTTGTGTTAAAGCATCATAGATAGAATCAAAAGTAAGCTGTTGGCCTGCGCAAAACGACTCGCCGCTATTTTAAATCACCAAACCTTTATTCGATTAGAATAGCACGGTATTCATGATAGTTTTCAGCATCAGATTCCATATGGCTCTTTACAAAGTCAATATTTAATACCCATCCCCACATGAGGAAATATTGAAATATGCCTCGATACCAACCGAGAGTAATAACAGATAAGGGGGTGTTGGTGGCGGTGGTAGGAGGTGGGGGGGGGGTCGATATTCACCGGTCGATGCAGCACTTTTTCCGTTCTGCCTTTTAGATTTTTTTTTTAAATGACATTTCTTCTGCTTGGAGCGTCTGGCAGTTAACCTGGTACCCGGACACTCCTGGCTGGTTCAATTACTTGAACGGCGGTCCCAGCTGATCGTGACGTCATCACATGGACGCCAGCCGTATATATGGTTTCTGAGAGGCCGTTAAGTTATACCTCACTGGGTGTAAAGGATGAACCATCAAAAAAACTACGACAGGTATTGGGTCGCTCTAGTATAGCCAGATGGGTCTCTAGATGTGTTATTACTACGCAATTCGTATTAAACGATTTTACAAACAGAACCCAAAAACTTTAAAAATACACCAGATGTGCCGTGAGGTTGACAAGACAGCGCAGTGCATTCAACCCTTTTTAACGACACTGGGAGACCGGATGGACTTTCAATATTGATGAATACGGATTTGTGCTTTAGACCATCGTTACGTACAATCTGGTCAAACTGAGCCAAGCAATGGAAGTAAATGAATCATTCCAGCTGCGGTGTGGCTCCCGTAGAAATTAATGGCGTGGCGAGGATGATGCACAGGATGAACTGAAGTCTGCAGTTGTGCCATAATTTTCTTATCGTTCCTATACTGTTGCACTGACAAGTATAGGCTTCTGAATGTTTCTAGAATATTTAGAAATTAGAAACAAAAAAAATATATTTTGAAATATATTATGTTGGTTCAGAATAGCATGGAAGAGGAAGGAATTTTTAGGCAAATGCTTTCCTCATACATCTAGCATCCCCCTGGAATTCTTTCCGAATCCTTTCCGAATGCTTGGCTCGAACGGTTCGTTTGGTTTAATATCACACCGGATTTTTCTTCTCTGAATGCTATTCGTATAAAAGCAAAATTTCTGCTTCCGTATATCCGATGTAGGTCGAATGTTTCTCGAATAGCCAGCTTTCTATCCGTTCGCTTTCCGAACGTTAGGGCCCCAGAGGGGCTTTTTCGACACGGCGACACGGCGATTTTTAAAATCGACAACGCGACATTGGGGATGTCTTAGAATCGACATGCGACATAAGACTTAGCGACACGCGACACGGAAATTTTCTTAAAATTGACACGCGACATGGACCTTTTCTTAAAATCGACACACGACATGGACCTTTTCTTAAAATCGACACGCAACATGGCTACCCCCCCTCAGGGGCCCTAACGTTTCTCGATATGTAACTCTATATCCCATAATTTCAGGTAAATACTAAAACCATTCGCCATCTTCGAACCATGTTTGGACTGAACCCACCTTATTCTCATCGAATGTTCTCGCTTTCATAACCCAATCGACCCAAAACTACTTTCTTTGTTTTGAATGACAATCGTGCATATTATAAAATAATAGTTTAATATTGACCTGTGTTACTCTGAAAAAGAATACCTTGAATACTTTAACAGAATTCGAGTGGACAATGCTGCTGATCGATCTGGTGAGTAAAATGTTAAATGGATCCACATCTGAAAAAAGACGGCAGCCGATGGAGGCGGCTTCCAATCCACTTCCAGAGGCCCGCCCGATAGCTCAGTGGGTTAGAGCGCTGGCATTCAGCGCCTGAGAGCCTAACGGCACGTGGATCGCTGGTTCGAACCCCGCTGTGGCCATATCTGTGTGGTCGAAGATCGCATGTCCTTCTTCGCAAGGAGTAGGGGGTTGCCCCCGGGGACATGGCTCCACTCTTCCTTCCTTCTCCCATTGGGGCGATATGACCAAAGGTGGTTAGAGCGTCCTGAATATACAGCCAACCAATCCACTTCCAACCTGCAAAATGAGTTTTTCAACCTGTTGCGCTTGGTGTTTGGTGTTTAACCAATAACATGCTTTGTCGAACGCCGACCCATGTAACCCTCTTCAGTCTATAAATGTGACGGATATGCAATAAAATGATATAACACAAACTAAGGACGTCAAGCACAACTTCACCCCCCCCCCCCCCCCACCGCCACCACCACCACCACCTCTTGTCTTGTGTGTGATTTTTGTTCCTTTTATGGGCAAGTTTGAGACGGTTCTCGTAGGATATCTGACGTCTGCACCGTCACACTTAACCCCACCCCCACCCCCAATTGCTTTCAGTATTTTAAAGGAAACGTCATAAATCTTCAGATTTACAGTGTTGAAATCTTTAAACACTTTAAATTGTCATTGACGAGTTCTTTGGGCTATATAAGGCTTAGCAACGGCGGCGTTGATCTGGCGCTGGGCGCTGACGTCGATCTGGCTTCACGCACAGACAGCTTGCTCTGTGTTTGCTCAGCGATATTTACTCTCTCTGACCGAGCACGACGGGTGACGGTGGCTGCCTCGGGACCGCACCGGCAAGGGGCGGTGGGGGCACGGGCAGGGTGCCACGGGCAGGGTGCCACGGGGAGGGTTCTCCACGGATCAATGGTGTGAGTACCCGGGTCACCAGGCAGACTAGAGAGATCGCACGTCTTGCGCCCAACGCTTTCTCTCTCCATAGTGCCAGGCGCAAAAATATACATGTACACCCCGCCCCTGCAGTGTGGCACATTTTGAAGAAGCCCTCTGGACCTTCACCTTCGCTTGCTGGATTTATTATTGGCGTCAATTACACACATTGTGACGGATAGGGAAGCTCACTGATTTAGACAGCCGGGAATTCATAGACCAGGTATAGTTCGTTATAAATCCTGACGCCTCTCCCTCAGCCATCGTATGGCTGTACAGTTGAGTCACTGATTAACTTCTGCTTGAACGATAACTTGGCGTTAGGAATCTACCCCACAGTGGGTGATGTTTGTCTACACATCGGACCACTGTACCCCATGCTAACATAAGGCGCAGTATGTCATGTGTTTGCGCCGTCTGTGTTATATGATTGTCGCCATGGCAATACCGTAGGGTGAAAACAGCGCAGTCAGTTCGGTTGTAGCGTGACGGCAGACCGACATAGGATGGCATAGCGGCCCTCTCTGTATGACGTCAGGTAATGGGGTAACGTTGTGACGTCACGTAATTGGGTGATATGGTGACGTCAAGTAATGGGTGATATGGTGACGTCAGGTAATGCTGTGATATGGTGACGTCAGATAATGGGGTGATTTGGTGACGTCAGGTTGTGGGGTGATATGGTGACGTCAGTTATGGGGTGATATGGTGACGTCAGGTAATGGGTGATATGGTGACGTCAGGTAATGGGTGATATGGTGACGTCAGGTAATGGAGTGATATGGTGACGTCAGGTAATTGGGTAATATGGTGACGTCAATAATGGGGTGATATGGTGACGTCTGGTAATACGGTGATATGGTGACGTCTGGTAATACGGTGATATGGTGACGTCACGTAATACGGTGATATGGTGACGTCAGGTAATACGGTGATACGCTATATGGCTGAATATAACTTATTGTTAATGATTAACGTATTATTTATTATTGGGAATCTTGCATGATACCACTACACCAGCAGTGGTCCGGTCCCAGCTACTGATATCACAACCAGTGTAATGTCAACGGCCAAAGGAATCATCTACGCTCTACCCATGTGTGATAAATGAGAGGAAGTGTATCAGAGGTTATGTTTGTTACCATACCATCTTTGATCTTAAGTCAAATAGAACGGCCAGTTACCATTCAGCGTTTTAGGTAAATCTGCACTACGCACCAAAATGCACAGAATCACTACCGTAAGGTTTAACACCAGATTTCATCATTGTCATATAGGCTATTCCCAAAAAGATGACAAATATTCCCCGATAGTTTGCACATAAATCATACAATTTCAGAACGATCATCGGGCAAGGATACATCTAAAGGGTAGGATATAGCTGTGCCCCCCCCTCCCCCACCCAACCTTTTCAAGTTATGTGCCCCCTTGCCCCTGGGTGGGGAGCACGTGCCCCCACCCCCTCTCCCCTTCCCTTTTAGACCCAAAGGTACACCTCAGGGGCGGATCTAGGGGGGGTTACGGGGGTTGCACCCCCCCCCCTTGAGAACCTGAACATACACTGTTAAAGTTGGCTTCTCCGAGCACCTCCCCCCCCCCCCGGTCGCAAGTTTTCAAAGAGCAACCCCCCCCCCTTGGCAAATTTCTACAGCCGCCCCTGTACTTTACCCCCCTCTCAATACTGTGCACCACGGTCACATACGTATCAGGCTCTTACACGCATTTTTTCTTCGTGCCTTCGCCCCCTTATTGCCTCCCCACCCCCTCCCCCCTTTCAAGAAATCCTGCACACGCCCCTGGATCTTGTTCTCGGATCACGAAGGATATATATCTTTATTCACAATAAGGACGGATAAATGACAAACATTCGCGATTAACCGATTCACGGTTGTTTAATATTAGTCCCACAATAAATCCTACAATAAATGATCTTTGATCACGGGGGTCGGCAAATTCCCCATTCCTAGTTTACGGTGAGAAGGCCATTCCCGAGGAACGTAAATACCCCTTGCCCCCCCCCCCCAAAACATAAGAACACATGTCCGCCCATTAATTCCCCCTCTCCTGTCGGCTTTGTATCATAGTACCCCACCCTTGGGGCATCATACTGTTGATTTTGTACTGGTTCCCTCTGCCGTTTGAACAATATGGCTGTAGGATGGGAGGGGGAGTACCTCGATCCGCCACTTCCCCACCCGAACGTCTATCTGTCCATGTCAACGGGGTCCTGGATGGCTTTTCGATGTCTCATGACAATCAAGTAAATGTTGACATCAACGCTCAATTATCATTTTTGTGTAATTTTCCGAACATGTTAAGTAACTTAATTTAACCGAAAACGGGAAATAAAGGCAAAATCGCTGTGTTAATAAATTGGGAACAAAAATAAAAATTAAAAACGGTTAAAAAAATAAAAATGACGTGCACTGCCCGGGAATCGAACCCGGGTCGCAAGAATGGGAATCTTGCATGATACCACTACACCAGCAGTGCTCCGGTCCCAGCTACTGGTATCACAACCAGTGTAATGTCAACGGCCAAAGGAATCATCTACACTCTACCTATGTGTGATAAATGAGAGGGAGTGTATCAGAGGTTATATTTGTTACCATACCATCTTTGATCTTAAAGTTGCATGTGGAGTTGTTTCGCTGTTTTTGAATGCCAAATTTGCGTATAAGAACACAAACCTAAGGCCTTAAGGTTCATAACAGATAATAAACACCTACCATATCGCTCACCAATTATCTGCCAATGAGCATAACATTTCAAATTCATGAATTGTCCGCCACAAAAATGAAAACCTGTGCAGATTTGAAACGTCATAAACGTGTGTACACAAGTCCTTTACCGGTGCCACCGACAGGGGCGCCCAAGCGCTAAATTATATGAGACAATAGAAGCGTCCGGGGCGCCACTTTTTTTTGGCGGTGGCCGTTGACACTGCTTGTGGTCAAAGGTCACATTTCCTGTTTATGTTTATTTTGGTACAGCCGTTGCAACGGTCAGCTCCACGTGTAACTTTAAGTCAAATAGAACGGCCAGTTACCATTCAGCGTTTTAGGTAAATCTGCACTAGGCACCAAAATGCACAGAATCACAACCGTAAGATTTAACACTACATTTTATCATTGTCATATAGGCTATTCCCAAAAAGACGACAAATATTCCCCGATAGTTTGCACAGAAATAATACATTTTTAGAACCATCATCGGGCAAGGATACATCTACAGGCTAGGATATAGCTGTGCCCCCCCCCCTTTTCAAGTTATGTGCCCCCTGGCCTAGGTGGGAAGCAAGTGCCCCCCCCCCTCCCCTTCCCTTTTAGACCCAAAGATACGCCTCAGGGGCGGATCTAGGGGGGCTTACGGGGGTTGCACCCCCCCCCCTTGGGAACCTGAACATACACTGTTAAGTCGGCTTCTCGGAGCACCCCCCCACCCGGTGTCGCAAATTTTTCAGAGCACGCACCCCCTCCCCCCCCCCCCTCCCCCCAACATAAGAACACATGTCCGCCCATTAATTCCCCCTCTCCTGTCGGCTTTGTATCATAGTACCCCACCCTTGGGGCATCATACTGTTGATTTTGTACTGGTTCCCCTTGCCGTTTGAACAATATGGCTGTAGGATGGGAGGGGGAGTACCTCGATCCGCCACCTCCCCACCCGAACGTCTATCTGTCCATGTCAACGGGGTCCTGGATGGCTTTTCGATGTCTCATGACAATCAAGTAAATGTTGACATCAACGCTCAATTATCTTTTTTGTGTAATTTTCCGAACACGTTTAGTAACTTAATTTAACCGAAAACGGGAAATAAAGGCAAAATCGCTGTGTTAATAAATTGGGAACAAAAATAAAAATTAAAAACGGTTAAAAAAATAAAAATGACGTGCACTGCCCGGGAATCGAACCCGGGTCGCAAGAATGGGAATCTTGCATGATACCACTACACCAGCAGTGCTCCGGTCCCAGCTACTGGTATCACAACCAGTGTAATGTCAACGGCCAAAGGAATCATCTACACTCTACCTATGTGTGATAAATGAGAGGGAGTGTATCAGAGGTTATATTTGTTACCATACCATCTTTGGTCTTAAAGTTGCATGTGGAGTTGTTTCGCTGTTTTTGAATGCCAAATTTGCGTATAAGAACACAAACCTAAGGCCTTAAGGTTCATAACAGATAATAAACACCTACCATATCGCTCACCAATTATCTGCCAATGAGCATAACATTTCAAATTCATGAATTGTCCGCCACAAAAATGAAAACCTGTGCAGATTTGAAACGTCATAAACGTGTGTACACAAGTCCTTTACCAGTGCCACCGACAGGGGCGCCCAAGCGCTAAATTATATGAGACAATAGAAGCGTCCGGGGCGCCACTTTTTTTTGGCGATGGCCGTTGACACTGCTTGTGGTCAAAGGTCACATTTCCTGTTTATGTTTATTTTGGTACAGCCGTTGCAACGGTCAGCTCCACGTGTAACTTTAAGTCAAATGGAACGGCCAGCTACCATTCAGCGTTTTAGGCAAATCTGCACTACGCACCAAAATGCACAGAATCACAACCGTAAGGTTTAACACTACATTTTATCATTGTCATATAGGCTATTCCCAAAAAGACGACAAATATTCCCCGATAGTTTGCACAGAAATAATACATTTTTAGAACCATCATCGGGCAAGGATACATCTACAGGCTAGGATATAGCTGTGCCCCCCCCCCCACCCCCTTTTCAAGTTATGTGCCCCCTGGCCTAGGTGGGAAGCAAGTGCCCCCACCCCTCCCCTTCCCTTTTAGACCCAAAGATACGCCTCAGGGGCGGATATAGGGGGGGTTACGGGGGTTGCACCCCCCCCCCCTTGGGAACCTGAACATACACTGTTAAGTCGGCTTCTCGGAGCACCGGTGTCGCAAATTTTTCAGAGCACGCACCCCCGACCTCCCCCCCCCCCCCCCCGCGGTCGCAAGTTTTCAGAGAGCAACCCCCCTCCCCTCTTGGCAAATTCCTAGAGCCGCCCCTGTACCTCACCCCCCTCTCAATACTGTGCACCACGGTCACATACGTATCAGGCTTTTACACGCATTATTTATGTCTTTGTGCCTTCGCCCCCCTTTTGTGCCCCCCCCCCCTCCCCACTTTCAAGAAGTCCTGCACACGCCCCTGGGTCTTGTTCTCAGATCACGAAGGATATATATCTTTATTCACAATAAGGACGGACAAATGACAAACATTGGCGATTAACCGATTCACGGTTGTTTAATATTAGTCCCACAATAAAATCCTACAATAAATGATCTTTGATCACGAGGGTCGGCAAATTCCCCATTCCTAGTTCAGGGTGAAAAGTCCATTCCCGAGGAACGTAAATACCCCTTGCCCCCCCCCCCCCCCCCCCCAACATAAGAACACATGTCCGCCCATTAATCCCCCCTCTCCTGTCAGCTTTGTATCATAGTACCCCACCCCTGGGGCCTCATACTGTTGATTTTGTACTGGTTCCCCTTGCCGTTTGAACAATATGGCTGTAGGATGGGAGGGGGGGCGGGGGTACCTCCGCTACCTCCCCACTCGGACGTCTATCTGTCCATGTCAACGGGGTCCTGGATGGTTTTTCGATGTCTCATGACAATCAAGTAAATGTTGACATCAACGCTCAATTATCATTTTTGTGTAATTTTCCGAACACGTTAAGTGACATAATTTAACCGAAAACGGGAAACAAAGGCAAAGTCGTTGTGTTAATAAATTGGGAACAAAAATAAAAATTAAAAACGGTTAAAAAAAGAAAAATGACGTGCACTGCCCGGGAATCGAACCCGGGTCGCAAGAATGGGAATCTTGCATGATACCACTACACCAGCAGTGCTCCGGTCCCAGCTACTGGTATCACAACCAGTGTAATGTCAACGGCCAAAGGAATCATCTACACTCTACCTATGTGTGATAAATGAGAGGGAGTGTATCAGAGGTTATGTTTGTTACCATACAATCTTTCAGCTTAAGTCAAATAGAACGGCCAGTTACCATTCAGCGTTTTAGGCAAATCTGCACTAGGCACCAAAATGCACAGAATCACAACCGTAAGATTTAACACTACATTTTATCATTGTCATATAGGCTATTCCCAAAAAAACGACAAATATTCCCCGATAGTTTGCACAGAAATAATACATTTTTAGAACGATTATCGGGCAAGGATACATCTAAAGGCTAGGATATAGCTGTGCCCCCCCCCCCCTTTCAAGTTATGTGCCCTCTGGCCTAGGTGGGGAGCGCGTGCTCCCCCCCCCCCCCACCTCCCCTTCCCTTTTAGACACAAAGATACACCTCAGGGGCGGATCTAGGGGGGGTTACGGGGTTGCACCCCCCCCCCTTGGGAACCTGAACATACACTGTTAAAGTCGGCTTCTCGGAGCACCCCCCACCCGGTGTCGCAATTTTTTCAGAGACCACGCCTCCCCCCCCCCCCTTGGCAAATTCCTAGAGCCGCCCCTGTACCTCACCCCCCTCTCAATACTGTGCACCACGGTCACATACGTATCAGGCTTTTACACGCATTTTTTATGTCTTTGTGCCTTCGCCCCCCTTTTGTGCCCCCCCCCCCTCCCCCCTTTCAAGAAGTCCTGCACACGCCCCTGGGTCTTGTTCTCAGATCACAAAGGATATATATCTTTATTCACAATAAGGACGGATAAATGACAAACATTGGCGATTAACCGATTCACGGTTGTTTAATATTAGTCCCACAATAAAATCCTACAATAAATGATCTTTGATCACGAGGGTCGGCAAATTCCCCATTCCTAGTTCAGGGTGAAAAGCCCATTCCCTAAGAACGTAAATACCCCTTGCCCCCCCCCCCCCCACCCAACATAAGAATACATGCCCGCCCATTAATCCCCCCTCTCCTGTCAGCTTTGTATCATAGTACCCCACCCCTGGGGCCTCATATTGTTGATTTTGTACTGGTTCCCCTTGCCGTTTGACCAATATGGCTGTGGGATGGGAGGGGGGTACCTCCGCCACTTCCCCACTCGGACGTCTATCTGTCCATGTCAACGGGGTCCTGGATGGCTTTTCGATGTCTCATGACAATCAAGTAAATGTTGACATCAATGCTCAATTACGATTTTTGTGTAATTTTCCGAACACGTTAAGTAACATTATTTAACCGAAAACGGGAAACAAAGGCAAAATCGTTGTGTTAATAAATTGGGAACAAAAATAAAAATTAAAAACGGTTAAAAAAATAAAAATGACGTGCACTGCCCGGGAATCGAACCCGGGTCGCAAGAATGGGAATCTTGCATGATACCACTACACCAGCAGTGCTCCTGGCGCTGGTCTCGGTATCACAACGACATACTCAGTGTAGGGCAATGGCCAAAGGAATGTACACTTCACATGTGTGCGGAACGTAACAGCGGTGTTATAATCATATCAGAGGTTAGGGTTAGGGTTAGGGTTAGGGTTAGGGTTATGTAGGGTGCCATACGATCCCTGATCAGGACCACTTACGATTCAGCGTTTTGGGCAAAAATGCACTACGCACCAGTTAAAAGTGCATGTATTACCCCCCCCCCCCACACACACACATAAAAAAGCGACATTTTATAGTATATTGAGAAAGAAAACAGTAAGGGACGGATCATTTGATATGCAGGGGTGGGGGTGGCTTTTGGCCCAAACAAATGTGGTTCTGCTTTTTGTTTCTGTGTGACCCTGGATATCAAAGAGCCCATCCCTAACGTACGTGCACTGCCCGGGAATCGAACTCTAACGCAAGAATGCAATTATATTGCAGGGGCGGATACATACAAGAATGTGAAAAGGGGGACTTGGTCCATTGAAATTTGCGACCTAGGGGGGAGAGGGGCTCTGAACAATCAGGGGCACGCATCAGATGGCCTAACTTTTGTATTGAAAAGCGGCATTCTTCCTCATAAAAGGTCCCACTCCATGGCCCTTTCAATTGTTGCAAATGTAGCAATTGTGTGTTCAGTCCCGCCTCCCCCCCCCCCCCTGGATCCGCCCTTGTATTGCATGATACCACTACACCAGCAGTGCGTTGTAATCTGTGTGCCGATGTTTTACGCGGTGTGAAACGTGCTACATAAGAATATATGGGGAGTACGGGGATAAGAATATTTAACCCTCTACAGTGTGTCTACCATCATGTCTTAAAGGTCCCATGAGAGTATTAATGCTGCTTGACAGATCTGGAAGATCGACTTTCAAACGTACGAGAAATTCAGCCGGTAATTTTTTCTCGTTTTGTGCTTCCAAATTGTACACCTAGATCAAGAAATAGGAACCAGATGGAGAGTCTGCTAAGATTTACCTATCAAGTTCACCTTCATTTTCTTGCTGTCCCAAGAAGAATAGCTTGACGAAATATCACGTCCACTATCTTGTAGCTATTGTTCTTGCATTCAATTCATGAGGTCATATTTTGATATTCGTGAATATACCTAAATTATCGTGTTTATAGGATTGTCGCTGATATATAATTAGTTTTCAGTGCTTGTTACAGACCAACATGAGGCTAAATTTGAGACCCTTAATTGAATTCAGGCGGAGGCCCCTCCCTTCCCTCAACCTCCCCATCACCTCGTTTAAGCGGATCACACTTGACGTCAGCAAGAAATTCAGTTTTTCATTTAACATAAGTCAAATATTTAGAGGATATATATAGTTACTATTTGACCCCCCCCCCCCCACCCCCATCCCCCCTTCACCACACCCGAATTGACCTAAAATATATGACTTTCACGTTCTTCTGCTCATTACCATGCAGTGGCGCCAGAAACCTCTTGGCGTTAACGTCAAGGCCCACGCCCATGGGACACGTGACAGGCCTAGGGGACGCGCAGACCACGTGACAGGCCTAGGGGACGCGCAGACCACGTGACAGGCCTAGGGCACGCGTCGACCGAGTGACGACCATGGCTTCCAATGGTGGCGTGGTGCGTGCAGACGGCGGCGAGTCGAGAACGAGGCCGCAGGAGGTGGTGGTGGCAGCGGGAGCCAATCACGGCGTGGCAGTCACCATCATCGTGTGTGTGATCGGCTTCCCGTGTCTGATTGGCGGAGCAGTCCTTATGGCGATGGCCTACACGCTGTGAGTCACCAGCCCATAACTGTCATCTCATCTGCCCCGTCCAGTGTGAAGGGGAGGGGGGGGGGGGGGTCTAATCCCCATTCACGGGAAACAAGCTTGATCGAGTTGCGAAAGTGTATAGAAAGCAAGGAAACACTTAAAAATAATTCATTGTTTAATTAATACAAATAATTAATATTATAATGAACCATTAATATACTATAATCACATGTCACAAGTCTATGCGAGAATGCGAGGTCTATACGTCATGGTGCTGTATCCCATGGAGAACCAAATAAATAAAAATAAGTAATACTATTAACATTTGTGTCTTTTAATGGTTGTTTCCCTGGCGGCGGCAGGGAGGCGGCGGCCTTCAGTGTGGGGGTCGCCCTGCTGGTCCTGGCTCTCATCCTGCTGTTGGTCGGTCTCATCCTCATCATACTGATCCGGAAGGGAATCTGCACCAACCAGCGCAAAACCGTCCGGGAGTCCGGTCCGGAGGTGAGTGCCAGATCGTCCGGGAGTCCGGTGCGGAGGTGAGGGCGCGCCTGGGGAGGGGGGAGGGGACTCCAGCTGTGTCATCCCATCTTCTCTGCTGGCTCCTGTTTTTCATGATTTCCGTGTATGTGTAATTGTTTTTTGGTGCATGCGATATTTTCAGTTATGACGTTTATTTGAGATACTTTTAGCAACAATAATTATTCAGACATAAAATTAACTCAGAGATACGTTAGTTTTGAAACCATGCATCGTAATGATTGTAATGGTGCATCCAATCGTAATGATTGTAATGGTGCATCCTTGCTCTGTGTTTATGTTGACCACAGTCAGTGGTGGTAAAGGTACAGAAGAACCACGGGTTCAGTGACCCTGCCACCCAAGTCCGGCCCCGGGGTGCCCTCACCCAGTCTAACCAGCCCCGTGGTACCACCCCCACCCAGTCCCAGAGCTCGGGGCAGCCTCACTCCTCGCCCAGGAAACAGGAAACACCCGCACTGTAAGGCCCTGAATACAACATAACCCGACAAATTACAATTTATGAATTAAAATATTCGTTTCCTTTTTTTCCACGTATAATGGACAAAGTAGGTCTGAGGATGTTCATCATTTAAGTAACGATAACCACATAGCAATATATGGATATCTACGAAATATAATATTCTATAACCTAAGGTCTGGCAGCTGACAATTGTTCATGTCCTCGATTAAAAGTTCTTGTTAAAGCCAATTACAAAATATATAACTAATACATGTATATGATATTACAGTTGTGTAAAAGAACCATCTTTGTTTGGAGTATCTAGCCCGATGTTTTTGTTTGCCCCCTGTGACGTCACAGCGTGCGTGTACCAGAGCCTCCTCACTACACAACAGGTCGGGAACCAAGTCAAGACTCAGAGTCACCCGTCAGTAAACCAAAGCATAAAAAGTCACATGAGGCCAAAACTCACAAAAAGGGCGAGAAGTCACGTGACAAGGCGGCGGGTGAGCCGGGGACGAGCGGGACGAGCCCGGAGACCTCTCCCCGGCGGGCTGGGGGGTCCAACAAACACGTGACTCTCAACATTACGTCACCGGATATGACGTCGATAAAGGAGGAGAATACTCAAGAGGAAGGTCTGCGCCATAAGACGCCGGAAGGGGGCGCCAGACGGCAAGGCAAGGACGAACAGGCAGCGGGGTCCGGCGGCTTTGTCCAAACCAGAGCCGCCAGTGACACGTATTATCGCCCGGCACAAGGCGCCCCTAGCGACCGGTCCCTGGAGACGCCCGCTAGGGGGAGCGGGCAGCCGGGCGGCCTTGGCGGTGGAGACAACAACCGCCTGAAGGTGGAGGACAACGCTGAAGGTCGCAGCCGGAGTGAGAGTGACTACAGCGGAAGTTACACTGACACCGGAAGTTCATACACGTACAGCGACGAGAGCACCCAGCGAGGCACCGGAAGAGGGCTGTCAGCCAATCAGATGGAGGCAGACGGTGCCAGAGACAAACGCCTCGCGGATAAGGAACTGAATTTCCCGATGCGCATGTGCTGAAGTGGGGCTGATGGGAATATTGCAAGAAAGACGCATAGCGGTCACAGAGCTGACGTGAATGGGTGGGAATGGGTCCTATAGAAATGTAGGGTTAGGGTGGGAATGGGTCCTATAGGAATGTAGGGTTAGGGTGGGAATGGGTCCTATAGGAATGTAGGGTTAGGGTGGGAATGGATCATATAGATGTGTAGGGTTAGGTTGGGAATGGATCATATAGATGTGTAGATTAGAGGGGGAATATATTTAGTTTATAGAAGTGTAGGATTAGGGCTAGAGTTGATCCCATAGAAGTTTAAGGTCAGTAAGGGTATGGATTCATTTAAAGTGCAGGGTTAGGGTGGGAATGGATCATATAGAATTGTAAGGCATGGGTTGCACAGAACCTCAGGTATAGGTGTTGGAGGAGGTCCTACATAAGTATAGGTTTTGTTGGGTCGTGGATCGATATAGGCTCGTGGCCTGTCAAAATAACGGCCAACCTGTCACGTAGTGTTTATGTAGAAAGTTATCTAACGTATTCACGTTACCTATTACAAATCTGCTATGGTTAGATTGTCTCCGTCTGTTTCACATGGCGTAACAGTTACCTTTATACATATTAAACAGTGGGGGAATGGACACGAATTTAAAAGAGGGGGGGGCACTGAAAACTTGCGATCGGGGGGGGGGGGGGCTCTTTGCTCTCTGAAAACCTGCGATCGTGCTAGAGGCGGTCGGGGGGGGGGGCGTTAACACCACTCCCCCTTGGACCCGCCACTGTTGAATTTACATTTATATCGTCTTAGTCATGCTCCAGATATTTTACTCTCATATATTCAGATATAACTGTGATATCTGTTGATATTGGATTTGATATATTATATAATGGACTTCATGTAGCTTCTATTAAGCTCATCTTGCTGATAACTTAATTGTCGTGCTTTTTTGTACAAACATGAATGTATGCCATTATTTTCTCTCAAATGGCAAATAAAACTTTGTGTTTGATACCCTTTGCGTGTTCTCAGTCAGCAATCAGAGACGAGGGATGGTATCCGACTGCCTGCTTTCTCCGTGTGCATAACACACCGCGTACATAGCATATCGATGGTGTCCTTTAAGTCAGCTGCCTCCCGACAAAACTGATCCTTGACAACAGTGGCGGCTGGTGAACAGGCTCTCCGTAATACCACACACGCACTGCCTCACACACAACAAAGAAATGTCCCGCCCTTTGGATGCGCTAGGAGCGCCACCTGCTGGCGTGAAAAATCAATCTTGGAAGTCGGACATTTACCCGAGCACGTGGTCTGGGAATGTGATACATCATCCCCTATCATCGCTCACTTATTGAAACGTTACTTCACATAACTATGATCTGCAGGATGTTGACATTTGCGCTAGTATTTTATTTAGTATTGAGAGCAGCACTCTCCCTGGCTGACTTTGGTGAGGCCTCGACCTCGGGGTGAGATACGGAAGGAACTGGCGCATGGCCGCAGCACGCTATGGCTACAGCACGCTGGCTACAGCACGCTATAGCTACAGCACGCTATAGCTACAGCACGCTATGGCTACAGCACGCTATGGCTACAGCACGCTATGGCTACAGCACGCTATGGCTACAGCACGCTATAGCTACAGCACGCTATGGCTACAGCACGCTATGGCTACAGCACGCTATGGCTACAGCACGCTATGGCTACAGCACGCTATGGCTACAGCACACTATGGCTACAGCACGCTATGGCTACAGCACGCTATGGCTACAGCACGCTATGGCTACAGCACGCTATGGCTACAGCACGCTATAGCTACAGCACGCTATGGCTACAGCACGCTATGGCTACAGCACGCTATGGCTACAGCACGCTATGGCTACAGCACGCTATAGCTACAGCACGCTATGGCTACAGCACGCTATGGCTACAGCACGCTATGGCTACAGCACGCTATGGCTACAGCACGCTATAGCTACAGCACGCTATGGCTACAGCACGCTATGGCTACAGCACGCTATGGCTACAGCACGCTATAGCTACAGCACGCTATGGCTACAGCACGCTATGGCTACAGCACGCTATGGCTACAGCACACTATGGCTACAGCACGCTATGGCTACAGCACGCTATAGCTACAGCACGCTATAGCTACAGCACGCTATGGCTACAGCACGCTATGGCTACAGCACGCTATGGCTACAGCACGCTATGGCTACAGCACGCTATAGCTACAGCACGCTATGGCTACAGCACGCTATGGCTACAACACGCTATAGCTACAGCACGCTACAGCACGCTATAGCTACAGCACGCTATAGCTACAGCACGCTATGGCTACAGCACGCTATGGCTACAGCATGCTATGGCTACAGCACGCTATGGCTACAGCACGCTATAGCTACAGCACGCTATGGCTACAGCACGCTATAGCTACAGCACGCTATAGCTACAGCACGCTATGGCTACAGCACGCTATAGCTACAGCACGCTATGGCTACAGCACGCTATAGCTACAGCACGCTATAGCTACAGCACGCTATGGCTACAGCACGCTATAGCTACAGCACGCTATGGCTACAGCACGCTATAGCTACAGCACGCTATGGCTACAGCACGCTATACCTACAGCACGCTATGGCTACAGCACGCTATAGCTACAGCACGCTATGGCTACAGCACGCTATAGCTACAGCACGCTATAGCTACAGCACGCTATGGCTACAGCACACTATGGCTACAGCACGCTATAGCTACAGCACGCTATGGCTACAGCACGCTATGGCTACAGCACGCTATAGCTACAGCACGCTATGGCTACAGCACGCTATGGCTACAGCACGCTATAGCTACAGCACGCTACGGCTACAGCACGCTATGGCTACAGCACGCTATAGCTACAGCACGCTATGGCTACAGCACGCTATAGCTACAGCACGCTATGGCTACAGCATGCTATGGCTACAGCACGCTATGGCTACAGCACGCTACATGTTTGGGACATGACGTTAGCCCATGACGTTAGGCCATGATGCTAGGCCATAAGGTTAGGCCATGACGCTAGGCCATGACGCTAGGCCACGGCACTAGGCCATGAAGCTAGGCCATGGCACTAGGCCATGAAGCTAGGCCATGACGCTAGGCCATGACGCTAGGCCATGGCACTAGGCCATGAAGCTAGGCCATGACGCTAGGCCATGGCACTAGGCCATGAAGCTAGGCAATGACGATGTTGGGCCACCATGTTGGGCCGTCGTGTTCGCTCCGGTTGGACTGAGCTTTGCTATGAGTCGGTGTGGGGCACTGCTATGCTAGGGAGTCATGGTGACAATACTAAGATTAGTGTTGAACCACAGTGAACGTGTTCTGGCACTAGAGGGCGCCTCTCCTGTAATTCGCGAATCGAGCCACCAGGGGCGCTCTCCATTGAGAATGCAAATTGTACGAAACTGATTTTTGTAGCTCTTTACGCCATGTTTGGTAAAAACGTTGCAGATATGAATAACAATTCGGGTATAGAGTGGTCTGAAGGCAAACATGGTCACGCCAGTTACGTGAAATCGGGAGGGCATGGGGGAGGTTGGGGAAGGGTAGGGGGATACCGGGGGGTGAGCCTATATCATATCCGCGGACACAGGTCCAGGCGCGAAGAGCACGTGCCCCCCCCCCCCCCCCCCCCACACACACACACCTCCGAACTCCCGGCAGAGGGCGTTACGCTTGCGCGATGTGATGTGAGGAACGAGCTCCCTCTGCCGGCAGTGACACATCTCCTGACCATTGGTTTCAGCCTGCCACGGCGCGACCCCTAGCGGTCAGGATCATTCTCCTACAACACTGTAAACCACAGCTGTCGTAACCGGACACGCCACCTCGCGGCCGCGAGAGACAACAAGGCTGTTGTAATTATAATGAAGCGACACGATATTTAACCCTTTGTTTCTGGGGCGCATGTAGGAGCCTGCCAATTAGTACTGACTATTAACCCTCGGGCGCCAGCATGTGGTGACCACTCCCTGGCCTGGCGTATAGTGAAGGTGTCGGTGAGTGGCGCGCCCAGTGTCTCCCATGTCAAGGTGGGACCAGGCTATAATTAACGATCAACGCTGTCGGCAAACAGGAGCTGTGGCGTGCAGCAAAATACAAGGCCAGTAAATGCGAAAAACCCGGTCTGATAATGACAACAATGGATTCATTGTCGGTTGTTGTCAGCCCTGTATACCAGTGGCAGTGGTGTACAGACTGCAGTGATTCTTAACTATAACCCTCTCGTCAGCGCATATCATGACCGGGGCACTGGAGAACATTTTTCTCGACTTTCCACCCTAATAAAATAAACGAAAATACTAAAGTTTCCCAGATTGGGCATTAAAGTACAGCCCTTCAAATACAGCATATTTAAAGGTAAATTGCGCAAAATACACTGAATATCAAAGATCATGTCAGAGACAAATGTAGGACTAGTTTATTGAAAACAAGAAACTGATCGACTGATCAAAGACGCGCGGGTGACGTGACAGGGTATCGATGAGATAGTCAGTGAGTGAGGAATGCTATGTAAAGACTCCACAACAACAACTTGCATAGTGAAAATGAAACTCGTGAAGACACCCCGTGGGTTATCTGCAGTGAATGTGAAGCAGGGAACCACAGTAATCTCCGCTATGAGAGGTCAGGGAGGTTGCCCTATCAACTGTCAGGTATAGGCTACGGATATCACGCCGACACAGAACAGTCCAGATCTAAGGTACAATGTCATAATAACACACTTAATACACTCCCTGCCTTCTTCAGCTGCACGAAGTGCTTTAATCGGACGTATACACACCCGCCGACCGTAACTGTGTAAACAGTGTAAACACGGTTAACACTGAAACCGGTGTAAACACTGTGAACAGAGTAAACAGTGCGAACAGAGTAAACACTGTAAACATAGCAAACAGAGTAAACACTGTAAATAGGGTGAAAACTGTAAACAGAGTAAACAGAGTAAACAGTGTAAATAGGGTAAAAACTGTAAACACAGTAAACACTGTAAACAGTGTTAAATGCTGTAAACAGAGTAAACACTGTAAACAGAGTAAACACCGTAAACAGAGTAAACACCGTAAACAGACTAAACACCGTAAACAGAGTAAACTATGTAAACAGAGTAAACACTGTAAACAGAGTAAACATTGTAAACGTTGCAAACTTGGTAAACGTTATTAAGACTATTGAGACCGAATAAAGACCGTAAAGTCTTAAAGAAACACTCGTTAGGAAGACATAAAATTAAGGCTACCACGGGATCTACAGCTTGTCACGTGACCCCAAGATGCGCCAGGATCTACAGCTGGTCACGTGACCCCAAGATGCGCCAGGATCTACAGCTTGTCACGTGACCCCAAGATGCGCCAGGATCTACAGCTGGTCACGTGACCCCAAGATGCACCAGGATCTACAGCTGGTCACGTGACCCCAAGATGCGCCAGGATCTACAGTTTGTAACGTGACCCCAAGATGCGCCAGGATCTACAGCTTGTAACGTGACCCCAAGATGCGCCAAGATCTACAGCTGGTCACGTGACCCCAATATGCGCCAGGATCTACAGCTGGTCACGTGACCCCAATATGCGCCAGGATCTACAGCTGGTCACGTGACCCCAAGATGCGCCAGGATCTACAGCTTGTAACGTGACCCCAAGATGCGCCAGGATCTACAGCTGGTCACGTGACCCCAAGATGCGCCAGGATCTACAGCTTGTCACGTGACCCCAAAATGCGCCAGGATCTACCGCTTGTCACGTGACCCCAAAATGCGCCAGGATCTACAGCTTGTCACGTGACCCCAAGATGCGCCAGGATCATGGCCCACACACAAGGATCTGTAAACCCCGCGCTATTACTGCTGCGATCACGTGGTACAGCAAAGTGGCGTCTGTCAACCATGACCCAATCACAGTAGTCATGGCTGCAGTCGAATCAGACATTAGACACATTCAGACACACATTTTGGTGATCTAAAAGCCACTTGTTGAACGGTAAGAACACCAATATCACATGTCAAGCCCCCGATTACATTGAGACAGGCTGTCGGTCTGTCAGCCGGTAAATGTCGCCTTAATTCATAGACACAATATAGTGTGACAGTTGGAAAGCAGTGCACAAACGCTGGTGAAAATCAGAATCTGACATACGCCAGCGACAAACTTCAGTCAAAGGACACTTGCGACAACAGAAATATATATATGCGACTATACTAAATTATTCTCCTTGATTATGTCACCGAGATGATTAAGATCAGTCTGTGCTTCCTGCGATATACACCATGTAACGGGCAGACGTTGGTCCAGGGTAAGTAGCTCCAGACACCTCTGTCCGCTCTCCCTCGAAACCTCGCTCAATTAAATACACTGATATAGCGATCATATATAGGACATCTGCAAACTAAAGCCGCCAAGAATGGCTTGTCAGATATGTACCGATGTGACACAGACTTTCTGCAAATTACCTCCGTCACTATCTTCTAAACATTGTTCACCAGGTATATCTTGAAAATACACAACCTGTGACTCTAACTCTAACAACCTGTAACTCTGAAATCATTCGGACTTGGAGTATCTCGGGTTGAAGCAGCATGGACCGGGGTTAGGTTTAGTACCCGTAATGACACTGAAGCAGTCACTATACTGTGCTTAACTAGACGAACAGCTCATCTATCCCATATAGCGGATAAACCAGTCACTCCATTGCCTTGTAGACGGTGATGGATGGCAAACACACCCGCAACGTTACTTACAGAAGCGAATAATGAACTCTGTCGAGCAAAGATACGAACTAACAACGCTACATTCTAGTACTTCGCCGGTATGTTAATTAAAAGCAAAACAAAAGAGCAAAAAGAGAAATACATCTATCCCTCATAAACAGATACGTAAAGGAGGTCACTCAGTTAGCAGGTAAAGTAAGCATACCCTATTGGTTACCTTACCCATCAGAGGACCAAGCGACCTACTGGCCAAGTTACATCATAAACGGCGCAAAGGTATGGCACCCACAGGTTAACGAGAGCTTGGCACTGGCGTTAGACTTTGATTGGTGCTACTCTTTAACAGGACGTACACGGTGAGTATTGTTACTATAGCGCCACTTCTAACACCCAACGTGAGCAAAACGAAACACCCCCGAGCTTCGTGCCAGTGCACGAGTACTAACACAGATGGTCACTTCCGGTTTACCACTTCCGGTTTCTCTGGCGATTTAGGCTAAGAAACAAGCTATATACACAACACGTTAACATGCACGTGTCGGCCACTACGAGCGGAAAAATAACAATGATAATAGTGGTATATATTAAGAAGTGTGCTAAAAATATAGTTAACGAGATATTTAAAGAAAAAAAAAACCCTGATGAGCTTCTAACACTCATAAAGTAGCTGGTCATGATGTGATGAACGGCTTAACTATACAGCCCGTCGAAGAGCACCGTGAGGGAGGCCGTGGGGGAGGCCGTGCAAGCCATGTGAAGGGGGGGGGTTAGCACCCTGCGATACACACGTGAACACAGGAACACCAACTAGGACATTCTATACTCGACAGGATAACATGCAGTCACTAATAAACTCCAGACTAAATATGATAACATGCAGTCACTAATGAATTCAAAATAACATGTTCCCAA
The DNA here is from genome assembly GCA_964019135.1 of Arenicola marina. Classification (NCBI taxonomy): domain Eukaryota; kingdom Metazoa; phylum Annelida; class Polychaeta; family Arenicolidae; genus Arenicola; species Arenicola marina. The sequence continues at coordinate 49,063,946 of OZ025251.1, forward strand.
TAATGAACTAAATGTGATAACCTTTTCCTCAATAATGAATTCAATAAGACAACATGTAGTCAGTCAATCAATCAATCAGTTCTCGAAACTGTCAATCAGTCATAAAAGGCGACTTGAGATGACAACATTCAGTCAATAAAGACAAAGGGGATATCTTAATCATGATTTGAAAGTGCATCAATGCTTATACTGATGTTTATTCAGTCCGAGTGAATGAGCAAAGGGACTGGCTGTTAGCATGGCGTGGCTGTTTACCGGCACGTCATGCAGCTATAAGGCAAGACAAGGCTTCACCCACTCATACATACACATCCACCCCACCCCCCCCTCCCCCACATACCCACCCACTCACACACATCACACACCCAAACATTCATCCCTCTCTCGTGATGGCCGCGACAAATGTCTATATACATAGACAGGCCTATGTACATTAAATTGTCTGCTTCTTAAGCGTCGCCATCTTGATTTTCTGCCTCATTCCTCTGGCCTCGTCCGTTTCTCAGCCACACAAATAACGGATTTGTCACTTTGTTTATCTCCTTTGATTCACCAAGTCCTCGGATCGGGGGTTTGTGGTTCCGTTCCCGGGCGGTTCCTGGCAGTGGCACACAGACATAACCCCAACACTGACCCACACACTCCATCCACTCCCACACACACAACGACAAGATCCATCCCTAGGCGGCGCCACTGGTGTTATCTGTGGCGGACGAAGCGTCCCGTTTCGGGATCAATCTCCCCGAGTTCAGACTTGGGGTCCGGCGAAAAAGTGCTCCACCTGGTGGCCTTACACGACGGCAACTTGCTGCAGAGCGGAAGTCGCTCCCCGACGACGCATGAGTCGGCGACGCGCCAGAACTGTGACGTCAGCTCATCTATCCAGTTCCTGAGCGCGCTGCCGGAGCGCTGGCTGTTGAGGCGTGCCAGCATCAGCGCCTCGTTCGGGTCGTCCAGGTTGAGGCGGTCCCGGAGGTGGTTGAAGTCCTGGTTGCGCTGGTACACCCCAGCGTCCGGGCCGCGGTGCAGGCGGGTCGCCTCAGCGTCCTGGATCGGGCGGCCGCCGTAGTGGGAGTACGGCGTCACCAGGAAGTAGGTCTCGGCCACAACCTGCCACAGGTACAGCAACTTGACGGTCCACACGCCAGGACGTAGCGGCAGCAACAGGTCCGGCTTCAGCGACTGGACGTAGGCGTCCTTGGCAACCGTCTCCTCCATGGAGACGGCCACCTCGTTGGCCGGGTCGACCACCACGACGGTAACCTTGAACTCCTTGCCGGAGTCCCAGGCGATGCCGACGGTGAACTGGCTGTGGGGACCCAGCAGGCCGCCCCAGTTGCGGAAGATCTCCTCTTTGGGGTCGAAGCCAGTGCCGATCTGTGGACAGCCAGGAAGAATATGTCACTGAATGTACAAACCACATGTCAATACCTACAGATGGTGTGTCATTTGACTCAACCAAACAAGTAGTTCTTTTGCAATCCATATTTCAATCCAAAATTGACACAAACAAGATAACATCGTAACATTATTCAATTTTTTTGTGTAATCTTTATCCACACATGGTCTAAAACGAGCCAGAACTTTACAAGACCGAGGAGGATTACTTAAATGCACTTGACTCTTTTTTATGAATATAATTTCTACTAATTAAGCACGTGGCTGTCCATCAGGCGGCGGGGATACCTCGACGTTCTTGAGCCTGGTGATGGGGCCGCTCAGGGTCTTCACGTTGAACTGCCGCTGGTAGTGGAGGTACGTCTCCATGGTGTAGGTCTCCGGGTCTCCGGGCCGTGACACCTCCAGGGTGACCACCAGACCCTGGCAATGGAACCATAGACCGGGGGTGTCAGTGTGGTCTGTCGTCAGGGAGATGGGAGGGGGGTGGGCGAAACAGGTGGACCGGGGGTGTCAGTTTGGTTTGTCGTCAGGGAGGGGGGGGGGAATTGGTCCCCGGGCCGTGACACCTCCAGGGTGACCACAAGACCCTGGCAATGGAACCGTGGACCGGGGGTGTTAGTGTGGACTGTCGTCAGCGAGGGGGGGTGGGAGGGTGGGGGTGTGGGGGGGTGGGGGTGTGGGGGGGGGGGGGGGCGAAACGCTCCCTTACCAACCCTGGGGTGTGCATGTATAACATGGGTTCGCGTGCCAGATCGGCTTACCTCGGGACGTCTACCATATGCTGCTCTAGCTTTACTCTCTAGGATACGATAGAGGCGCAATGTCACAGGCATTTCTTTCCACGACCCTTAGTGAAGGTTTTTACAATTATTGGTAGTGGGCCGCCAAATGACAACAACTGAATTTATACAAGTAAACAAACACAAGATGATCATAGGAACATTAGCCCACTGCACAATGGAGGCAGAGAACGGAGGCAGCGGGAACAACTCGCGGCGAGTGCTGGCGCCGGGCGCGCCACCTAGCGGACGTACCTGGAAGGTGTCGCTCTGCTTGTAGACGGTAGTCTCCAGCACCCTGCCCGGGGTGAGGACGCAGGCCTCCCGGCCCTTGGCGCTCCGGCTCAGATGCTGGGTGGCCAGACGGCCGAACGTGTGGTAGAAGGTGCTGGTCGTGTTGATTAGGTCTGTGACCATGTCCTCGTGGTGGTAGGCACTCTCCCAGTAGGAGCTCAGCCCGGCCAGGTCTGGGGGAGAAACACTCTCAATGTATCTAACGATGTACATATAGGTAGGAGCTCAGCCCGACCAGGTCTGGGGGAGAAACTTATAATAATAGATGTACATACAGGGAGTGGTTTCAGGTCTGGGGAAGAAACTCAACCGGTTATATACGAATCGATAGCGGTCCTCCCCCCTCCCACCTCCTTACCTTGCGGGTAGCTGCCCTCCCCACTCCCCCCCCCCCTTACCTTGCGGGTAGCTGCCCTCCCCCCTCTCCCTTCCCCTCCCCGTTATCTTGCGGGTAGCTGCCCTCCCCCCCCCCCCTTACCTTGCGGGTAGCTACCCTCCCCCCTCTCCCCTCCCTCCCCCCTTACCTTGCGGGTAGCTGCCCTCCCCCCTCTCCCCTCCCTCTCCCCTTACCCTACGGGTAGCTGCCCTCCCCCCTTACATTACGGGTAGCTGCCCTCCCCCCTCTCCGCCCCGCCCCCTTACCTTGCGGGTAGCTGCCGTGCAGGTAGGCATCCAGCTCGGTGATCACTTCCTGGTTGACGATCGCCTCAAACTTCCGGCCCAGGAACACCACCTTTTTCGTGTCGTAGATTTGCTGAAAGCCACGTGGCGAGAACAGTGGTGTAAATAATATAGTCCCGGAGTCCTTTTCACCGGAAGGACAGTCGCTGTGGAAAATGTTCTGATATACGAATTAAGCCAACGGGGCCAGCTGGTATAGAATATTGCAGAACATTTCTCACATTTCATATCTCGTAGTACGAATCTAGTGTTCGCTACACACACCGGGGTCCCAGGAAAGCATATGATGCAGTGTGCGTGGGAAAACAATATCCTTGAAACCGATCCCAAAATAAGCTTTAATCATGACTCATCACTCCATACGTCCATTCCCTTCACGCCACCGGAAGTGACGCTTGGGCGACTGGCGGAGGTCGTAGTTCCGCCGCCCACCGCCCGGCGCCGCCACGTGACCGGAAGCTTACCGTAAACTTGCGGAGATCTGGCGCGAGGAAGTCGTTGGGCGAGCACCCGCACCAGTCGACGATGGCCTTGTACTGACACTTGCATCCCTTGCGGCGGTTCCAGTTGACCACGTGTAGGTTGTTGTTGATCGCTGTGCCGCAGAACTGGCTGTTCTGGAGCACGGTGTGGAAGTACGACTGCGGGGAGAGAGCGGGGCGGGGGGGGGGGGTTAATACAGGCAGTCATGTTGATCATAGAGAGAGGCTTGCGTTGTGCTCAGGGAACCTTTGGGTATATGTATGATACATAAACGAGCCTTTGTGGTGCGAAAACATATTACACATTTCGGTTTCATTCGCGATAAATAAATTTAAAAAAAGTTAATTTTCAATACTGATAACATCGTTTGAAGACCCATTGCGGCCTGAGGAATATTCCGGGACAATGATATGCATGATGAGTGGAACAAACTCGGGTTCACGGAATAAATTGACAGAAATTAATCTCATCTACATCCTCGTCAAACCAACACCCCCCCCCCCCCGGGGGCTAGCAGACCTCACCTCCCCGGGCAGCAGCGTGTACTCCCAGTAGGGCCGGAGGAGTGACCCCCCTCCCCTCACCCCCCCCCCCCAGAGCCAGCAGACCTCACCTCCCCGGGCAGCAGCGTGTACTCCCAGTAGGGCCTGAGGAGTGACCCCCCTCACCCCCCACCCCCCGGGGGCCAGCAAACCTCACCTCCCCGGGCAGCAGCGTGTACTCCGAGTAGGGCCTGAGGAGTGACCCCCCTCACCCCCCACCCCCCGGGGGCCAGCAAACCTCACCTCCCCGGGCAGCAGCGTGTACTCCGAGTAGGGCCGGAGGTGTGACCCCCCCCCCCCCCCCCGGGGCCAGCAGACCTCACCTCCCCGGGCAGCAGCGTGTACTCCCAGTAGGGCCGGAGCGAGGCGATCAGCTGGTCCTGTGACGTCACCAGGTAGTCGCAGAAGTCCCGACTCGTGACGATCCAGTCGCTGCCGCCGTCGATCCGGATACCGGTCGGCAGCTTCCGGTTCCCGACCCGCCACATGTGGTGGTCGCACTGGACGAACGTCCGGTCCAAGCCCTGCTTCTGGATGAACCTGGATCAGCGGGGGGGGGGGCAGGATGCGTCAGTATGGGGGGGGGAGGACTCACGTAGGGATCTGGATCTCAGAGGGGGGGGGCGGGGCGGTCAACATAGGGGACGAGCGGAGTTACACATGGGGCTCTTCTCTTCATTAAACTTCTTTGAGGAGTCGTGAATATCAAATTAATTATCAAGTTTAGAACTCAATATGGTCATACTATGTATTATATTACTTTATTTTAAAAAGTGAAGGAACGTTGAGGCGGTCACAGCTATTTCACGGCGATAAAGTGATTCCACTCGGCAAGAAAATCGGCGGCAATGTAAATACGTCACGGAAGTAAATATTTTATTTCACTGAATATAGCATATATATCTACATAACGATCTACATGAAGATCCACCTTTAAGTACACAGCTGGCCCTCAACCGGATACAGGCATATGACAACTTGGCAATTGAGAACATATTGTGTGGTAGTAAAGGGCACACAAGATAGTTATCAACAGACTATTTATATGTGTATTTCATCGGGTAATCCGCGTGAAAGAAATTAACTAAATCAAAGCAATCTAGATATAATGCACTGATATATTATTGGCTTGCGAGACAAATACATAGATATTTGTACGGGTGGGGGTTTGACCCACGCACCGGCGGCTTGGGCTACAGTGGTTGATTCCAGCAATACACCTCCTGGGCCGTATTCATACACCAGACCTAAGCCACGCACATCTGTCTTCAAGCGGAACATGAACATTTTCCGAGCGATTATAGGGGTCAAAACATCACAGTATTCACCCAAGAGGGGGGTTTCCTGATTTACTAAAGCAATGAAATGTAATATATTAAATATCATATCTTCATCATGAGCACCATCACAACGAGCTGGTGAGGCTAACACGACAAACAATGGACTTGTCGTGTGTAACCCACGGTCGGTCTATGACTACGGCCCCCGGTGTTCTAACACTCACTCTCCGCCCTGCAGCCTTCTACTCACCTGGCCACGGACCCGGGGATCCCACCGACAAAGTTCTTGTTTCGATGCACTGTTAAAAACGCTACCATGTAATCTATATTCCTGTAAGAAAACATGGCGGAGTTCATTCCTCATCCGGTGGGTGGTGTCCCAGCGCGCACGGCGTCCATCACATGCAGGGTGTGACACACACCGCCCCTAGCGGTCACCCTGGTGGACGACCACCACGGGGGGGGGGGTGCAACAGGGTGGGGGTGTCGTTAATAGATTAGTCCAAGCACAACTGACCTTGGCGTGTCCTTGCCGTGAGACTTGAGGAAGTTTTTGCCAAGGTGAACGGTTAGGAAGGCAACCAGCTCTTCTAATGATCTGTTAAGAAGGTAAGAAAACACAACACGACTTCTAGGTAAAAAAACACTCGATGTTAGTATGAAAATATTCCGACGACAGGACTTTTGTCAAATCCACGTTTGACGAAACACCGGTTGTCTAATAATTTGTGAATAGGATCGGGCTACAGTAATGTGAACAACAGTTATCATTGGTGAATCGGCCGAGCGAACGGATTGGAAGCAGCGACCAATTTGACTGTGAGAGTAAGCTATGCTAAATAATCTGGTGACTTGATGGGACGGGTACGGGTTACACGTGAACAAGGAAAGGACACAACACGGCGGGGTGGGGGGAGGGGGGAAGGTGCCGGTAATTACACTGAAAACATTCACAGCTGACATAGTATAATTCAGATAACACAAAACACCAACACAAAATACCCTAAGTCAAATCATGAAATACTCGAGTCTTTATTGAACTAACATTTCGTTCCAGAACTCTTTGATTCTACTACGGACTATTTATTTGAGGTCAACATGAGTATCTGTCACTGCTAGATCAATGGGTGCAGAAAACGCCTCGTACCCAAAACGTCTGTTTCTGGAGGTACACGCGTGGTCCTTGTACGGAAACCTATACTCCTGATTGCCACTACTATATTTAATATTATGTTTACTGTTACGGCGTAGTCGGGGGTGAGTGTTTACCTGATGGGGAAGTCCGACTCGCTGAGGTTCAGGAAGAAGTCCCACTGCCAGTCTGTCTCCAGCAGCAGGTACTCCATACACCTGAGCAGCATGGTGGCTAGGTTGGCGCCGCCCCAGATGGTCGCGAACCGGTACGGCATCATACGGACATTGGGCAGGGCGGCCACGGCCCGGGACACCTCCCGAAACAGGTAGTCCTGTCTCTGGAACAATAGCGCGACACGGTCAGGATCACAGGGGGACCATACCAGGACACATCCCGGAACAGGTAGTCCTGTCTCTGGACCAACAGAGCGACACGGTCAGGATCACAGGGGGACCATACCAGGACACCTCCCGGAACAGGTAGTCCTGTCTCTGGAACAACAGAGCGACACGGTCAGGATCACAGGGGGACCATACCAGGACACATCCCGGAACAGGTAGTCCTGTCTCTGGAACAACAGAGCGACACGGTCAGGATCACAGGGGGACCATACCAGGACACATCCCGGAACAGGTAGTCCTGTCTCTGGAACAACAGAGCGACACGGTCAGGATCACAGGAGGACCATACCAGGACACATCCCGGAACAGGTAGTCCTGTCTCTGGAACAACAGAGCGACACGGTCAGGATCACATGGGGACCATACCAGGACACCTCCCGGAACAGGTAGTCCTGTCTCTGGAACAACAGAGCAACACGGTCAGGATCTGCCCCCCCCTCCCCCCAGTACTTACAGAGTTCACGTGGACCAGGTAGTAGTGGTCGGTGTGGTAGAGCGCCTTCAGGAGCCGCCGGACCTGCCCCCCTCCCCCCAGTACTTACAGAGTCCACGTGGACCAGGTAGTAGTGGTCGGTGTGGTAGAGGGCCTTCAGGAGCCGCCGGACCTGCCCCCCCCCTCCCTTATCCCTCCCCCCAGTACTTACAGAGTCCACGTGGACCAGGTAGTAGTGGTCTGTGTGGTAGAGGGCCTTCAGGAGCCGCCGGACCTGCCCGCCCCCTCCCCTTACCCCTCCCCCAGTACTTACAGAGTCCACGTGGACCAGGTAGTAGTGGTCGGTGTGGTAGAGGGCCTTCAGGAGCAGCCGGACCTGCCCGCCCCCTCCCCTTACCCCTCCCCCAGTACTTACAGAGTCCACGTGGACCAGGTAGTAGTGGTCGGTGTAGTAGAGCGCCTTCAGGAGCCGCCGGACCTGCCCCCCTCCCCCCAGTACTTACAGAGTCCACGTGGACCAGGTAGTAGTGGTCTGTGTGGTAGAGGGCCTTCAGGAGCCGCCGGACCTGCCCCCTCCCCTTTACCCCTCCCCCCAGTACTTACAGAGTCCACGTGGACCAGGTAGTAGTGGTCCGTGTGGTAGAGGGCCTTCAGGAGCCGCCGGACCTGCCGCAGGGCGCGGCCGTTCAGGGTCAGGACGAAGGCGATCCGTGCCCGGCGCAGACTGGGGTCAAGGTCGGCCGGCTCCACCAGCTCCGGACTCTCAGTGTTACGGGCTGCAGGGGGGTGGAGAGGGGGGGGGAGGGTAAGTGTATTAGATCACAGGTCTTTGCGGGGTAAACAGACAGACATGATGTGCTTTATGTAGAACGAACTAGACGGCGTTAAAATACAATAGAGACAATACAACTCTAGCTCCAATTAATAAAACACTGCAGATATATATATATATATATTGCATTTTTCAAAACAAAAATCACAAAAAAAATGTTGCCGGTATTCTAAGTAAGACCAGATAGATAGATATATCGTGAAGAAATACAGCTTACAAAAATTGACATTAATCTATAGGCTATTTTATTTTTCCTAATTAATACCTGTATGCTATTTCATTTTTCACAACATTTTACAATGAGAACATATCAAAGCAAAGACAGTGCTATGATAATAGCAATCATGTGACCTCCGGCCCCCGACCGGTACACGTTCATGGTGAGGAAGCCGCCACAGTTACGGGAGGTACTGCCGGGACATGGCTTGTCACAGACCTACCTCCGGCCCCCGACCGGTACACGTTCATGGTGAGGAAGCCGCCACAGTTACGGGAGGTACTGCCGGGACATGGCTTGTCACAGACCTACCTCCGGCCCCTGACCGGTACACGTTCATGGTGAGGAAGCCGCCACAGTTACGGGAGGTACTGCCGGGACATGGCTTGTCACAGACCTACCTCCGGCCCCCGACCGGTACACGTTCATGGTGAGGAAGCCGCCACAGTTACGGGAGGTACTGCCGGGACATGGCTTGTCACAGACCTACCTCCGGCCCCTGACCGGTACACGTTCATGGTGAGGAAGCCGCCACAGTTACGGGAGGTACTGCCGGGACATGGCTTGTCACAGACCTACCTCCGGCCCCCGACCGGTACACGTTCATGGTGAGGAAGCCGCCACAGTTACGGGAGGTACTGCCGGGACATGGCTTGTCACAGACCTACCTCCGGCCCCCGACCGGTACACGTTCATGGTGAGGAAGCCGCCACAGTTACGGGAGGTACTGCCGGGACATGGCTTGTCACAGACCTACCTCCGGCCCCTGACCGGTACACGTTCATGGTGAGGAAGCCGCCACAGTTACGGGAGGTACTGCCGGGACATGGCTTGTCACAGACCTACCTCCAGCCCCCGACCGGTACACATTCATGGTGAGGAAGCCGCCACAGTTACGGGAGGTACTGCCAGGACATGGCTTGTCACAGACCTACCTCCAGCCCCCGACCGGTACACGTTCATGGTGAGGAAGCCGCCACAGTTACGGGAGGTACTGCCGGGACATGGCTTGTCACAGACCTACCTCCAGCCCCCGACCGGTACACGTTCATGGTGAGGAAGCCGCCACAGTTGTGGGAGGTACTGCCGAGACATGGCTTGTCACAGACCTACCTCCGGCCCCCGACCGGTACACGTTCATGGTGAGGAAGCCGCCACAGTTACGGGAGGTACTGCCGGGACATGACTTGTCACAGACCTACCTCCGGCCCCCGACCGGTACACGTTCATGGTGAGGAAGCCGCCACAGTTACGGGAGGTACTGCCGGGACATGGCTTGTCACAGACCTACCTCCAGCCCCCGACCGGTACACGTTCATGGTGAGGAAGCCGCCACAGTTACGGGAGGTACTGCCGAGACATGGCTTGTCACAGACCTACCTCCAGCCCCCGACCGGTACACGTTCATGGTGAGGAAGCCGCCACAGTTGTGGGAGGTACTGCCGGGACATGGCTTGTCACAGACCTACCTCCAGCCCCCGACCGGTACACGTTCATGGTGAGGAAGCCGCCACAGTTACGGGAGGTACTGCCGAGACATGGCTTGTCACAGACCTACCTCCAGCCCCCGACCGGTACACGTTCATGGTGAGGAAGCCGCCACAGTTGTGGGAGGTACTGCCGGGACATGGCTTGTCACAGACCTACCTCCAGCCCCCGACCGGTACACGTTCATGGTGAGGAAGCCGCCACAGTTGTGGGAGGTACTGCCGAGACATGGCTTGTCACAGACCTACCTCCGGCCCCCGACCGGTACACGTTCATGGTGAGGAAGCCGCCACAGTTACGGGAGGTACTGCCGGGACATGACTTGTCACAGACCTACCTCCGGCCCCCGACCGGTACACGTTCATGGTGAGGAAGCCGCCACAGTTACGGGAGGTACTGCCGGGACATGGCTTGTCACAGACCTACCTCCAGCCCCCGACCGGTACACGTTCATGGTGAGGAAGCCGCCACAGTTACGGGAGGTACTGCCGGCACATGGCTTGTCACAGACCTACCTCCGGCCCCCGACCGGTACACGTTCATGGTGAGGAAGCCGCCACAGTTGTGGGAGGTACTGCCGAGACATGGCTTGTCACAGACCTACCTCCGGCCCCCGACCGGTACACGTTCATGGTGAGGAAGCCGCCACAGTTACGGGAGGTACTGCCGGGACATGACTTGTCACAGACCTACCTCCGGCCCCCGACCGGTACACGTTCATGGTGAGGAAGCCGCCACAGTTACGGGAGGTACTGCCGGGACATGGCTTGTCACAGACCTACCTCCAGCCCCCGACCGGTACACGTTCATGGTGAGGAAGCCGCCACAGTTACGGGAGGTACTGCCGGGACATGGCTTGTCACAGACCTACCTCCAGCCCCCGACCGGTACACGTTCATGGTGAGGAAGCCGCCACAGTTACGGGAGGTACTGCCGGGACATGGCTTGTCACAGGCAGCCTCCGCCAGCTTCACGGCCTCCGAGGGGACGAACTTCTCGGCACACCAGCACTCCACACCCCACTGCACCCCCACGTACTCGTGCCCTGCGAGAGACAAGAAGGAGGTTGGGGGGTAAGGTCGGGAAGGTCGAAACACAACTTGTGATACGTCAGAAACTCGTCTTCCGTACTGCCACGTGGGTGTGGACGAGTGGGGCGTAAAGCAGCAACCCACGGTCCATGGATTCAACGGCTCCAGAAGTGGATTGTACAGTGTGAAATTCCGGAACCAAGATGTTCATAAGTAGGTAACAAGATCGTCCAATCACTTACGTGCGCCTAAATATAGAAATAACTGTATGAAGATGTCAGAAATATGGGAACGCGTATATTTAACATGTGGTTTACCAGGCTTAACTTTCTATGTTCTACACAAGTTTTCAAGAGAACGGGAAGAAGTATGTTGCTAAAATACATTATTGATAATTGAGAAATAGCATTTGAGATCGTATTGATAGCTTGCATACCTTTTGTAGCATAACAATATTTGAGGAATAAAACAGTTGTTTTGTGTACGGCATTATGATAATAACTAAATCTTTTAAATTTTATTATTAATATGATTTTTTCTTGCACTGCTTCTGCTCAGTTTGCGATGGAAATGTAATGCACATGCTTTTATACGAAATTATTAAATGGTCTATCTCTACGCGACCCTATTCACCAGATGGTCTATCTCTACGCGACCCTATTCACCAGAGGGTCTATCTCTACGCGACCCTATTCACCAGATGGTCTATCTCTACGCGACCCTATTCACCAGAGGGTCTATCTCTACGCGACCCTATTCACCAGATGGTGAACCTGTTAAGTCTATCTCTACGCGACCCTATTCACCAGATGGTGAACCTGTTTGTCTTTAAATGGTCTATCTCTACGCGACCCTATTCACCAGAGGGTCTATCTCTACGCGACCCTATTCACCAGATGGTGAACCTGTTAAGTCTATCTCTACGCGACCCTATTCACCAGATGGTGAACCTGTTAAGTCTATCTCTACGCGAACCTATTCACCAGATGGTGAACCTGTTTGTCTTTAAATGGTCTATCTCTACGCGACCCTATTCACCAGATGGTGAACCTGTTTGTCTTTGAATGGTCTATCTCTACGCGACCCTATTCACCAGAGGGTCTATCTCTACGCGACCCTATTCGCCAGATGGTCTATCTCTACGCGACCCTATTCACCAGATGGTCTATCTCTACGCGACCCTATTCACCAGATGGTCTATCTCTACGCGACCCTATTCACCAGATGGTCTATCTCTACGCGACCCTATTCACCAGATGGTCTATCTCTACGCGACCCTATTCACCAGATGGTCTATCTCTACGCGACCCTATTCACCAAAGGGTGAACCTGTTTGTCTTTAAATGGTCTATCTCTACGCGACCCTATTCACCAGATGGTCTATCTCTACGCGACCCTATTCACCAGATGGTCTATCTCTACGCGACCCTATTCACCAGATGGTCTATCTCTACGCGACCCTATTCACCAGATGGTCTATCTCTACGCGACCCTATTCACCAGATGGTCTATCTCTACGCGACCCTATTCACCAGATGGTGAACCTGTTTGTCTTTAAATGGTCTATCTCTACGCGACCCTATTCACCAGAGGGTCTATCTCTACGCGACCATATTCACCAGATGGTCTATCTCTATGCGACCCTATTCACCAGATGGTCTATCTCTACGCGACCCTATTCACCAGATGGTCTATCTCTACGCGACCCTATTCACCAGATGGTCTATCTCTACGCGACCCTATTCACCAGATGGTCTATCTCTACGCGACCCTATTCACCAGAGGGTCTATCTCTACGCGACCCTATTCACCAGATGGTGAACCTGTTAAGTCTATCTCTACGCGACCCTATTCACCAGATGGTGAACCTGTTTGTCTTTAAATGGTCTATCTCTACGCGACCCTGTTCACCAGATGGTGAACCTGTTTGTCTTTAAATGGTCTATCTCTACGCGACCCTATTCACCAGAGGGTCTATCTCTACGCGACCCTATTCACCAGATGGTGAACCTGTTAAGTCTATCTCTACGCGACCCTATTCACCAGATGGTGAACCTGTTAAGTCCATATCTACGCGACCCTATTCACCAGATGGTGAACCTGTTTGTCTTTAAATGGTCTATCTCTACGCGACCCTATTCACCAGATGGTGAACCTGTTTGTCTTTAAATGGTCTATCTCTACGCGACCCTATTCACCAGAGGGTCTATCTCTACGCGACCCTATTCACCAGATGGTCTATCTCTACGCGACCCTATTCACCAGATGGTCTATCTCTACGCGACCCTATTCACCAGATGGTCTATCTCTACGCGACCCTATTCACCAGATGGTCTATCTCTACGCGACCCTATTCACCAGATGGTCTATCTCTACGCGACCCTATTCACCAGATGGTCTATCTCTACGCGACCCTATTCACCAGATGGTCTATCTCTACGCGACCCTATTCACCAGATGGTCTATCTCTACGCGACCCTATTCACCAGATGGTCTATCTCTACGCGACCCTATTCACCAGATGGTGAACCTGTTAAGTCTATCTCTACGCGACCCTATTCACCAGATGGTGAACCTGTTTGTCTTTAAATGGTCTATCTCTACGCGACCCTATTCACCAGAGGGTCTATCTCTACGCGACCCTATTCACCAGATGGTCTATCTCTACGCGACCCTATTCACCAGATGGTCTATCTCTACGCGACCCTATTCACCAGATGGTCTATCTCTACGCGACCCTATTCACCAGATGGTCTATCTCTACGCGACCCTATTCACCAGATGGTGAACCTGTTTGTCTTTAAATGGTCTATCTCTACGCGACCCTATTCACCAGATGGTCTATCTCTACGCGGCCCTATTCACCAGATGGTCTATCTCTACGCGACCCTATTCACCAGATGGTCTATCTCTACGCGACCCTATTCACCAGATGGTGAACCTGTTTGTCTTTAAATGGTCTATCTCTACGCGACCCTATTCACCAGATGGTGAACCTGTTTGTCTTTAAATGGTCTATCTCTACGCGACCCTATTCACCAGAGGGTGAACCTGTTTGTCTTTAAATGGTCTATCTCTACGCGACCCTATTCACCAGATGGTGAACCTGTTTGTCTTTAAATGGTCTATCTCTACGCGACCCTATTCACCAGATGGTCTATCTCTACGCGACCCTATTCACCAGATGGTCTATCTCTACGCGACCCTATTCACCAGATGGTCTATCTCTACGCGACCCTATTCACCAGAGGGTGAACCTGTTTGTCTTTAAGTCAAATAACGGTCTCTCAGAATCATGAGCGCTGACCTCCGTTGATCATGATCATTGCCGTAACCGTCAGCACAAGGCGGCCATTATACCTAGAGCCACGTACGTGACTGATTGGGATCAACGGAAGTGAGCGCTCGTCGTACTGACTAGCACAGCACGCATATAGTGCCGCCATCTAGTGAGACCTTCCGTAGTTAATGGATAGCCGCCGAATAGCTGGATAGCCGGATAGCCCCCCAACGCTCTTCTCTACATTATTGCCAGGGTAACAAAGGAAAACAGACCCCGGAGTATTATCGTGCTCGAAGTGTGATTGGTTGAAATAAATCATGTATATGTCTGCGGCTACTCAGGCAAACCTAATATACATCAGACATCCTGGATGAAAACACCGCCAGATACCTAACCTTTACGGTGTTCACTGGCCTGGATACATGGCTGCCTGAGGGATGGCGCTGCGCCACGGGGAACGCAAAACACCGTGTATGTCGTCGACTCAAATCAGGGGAAAATGGCGATTCGAACCTAAAACTCATCCATCCCTGCTATTTAGTATTATTACCGGCTGTGATTCGGTATCGTCACTGGTCTGGGTAACCAACCCCCCCTCCTCCCCCCTGCAGGGGCCGGTCAGATTTGGCCGGGGGTCAGCCAGTTCTGCTGATCCTTAGTCCCATATGCGACAGTTGTCACGTGACACCAACAATGTCCCATGGAGCTACTTTGTCCTGTGAGGTCTGCCAGACCTGCTGTTCAGTGACAGCGGTTGGTCAGAGACCGAATGATCATGCTTATGCAGGACAAAAATCGCCGACAAAATGGAGGTTACCCCCTGGGTAGAACTTAATTCTACCCTTGACTAGATATATACGCTGCGTGATATCAACCAACAGAATACATCGACTGAAACCAACCAAGCAAATGATACTTCGGTTTGTCTTATTCCTTTTCCCATCTCTATCTCGCCGCCCTCAAAGTCCACAGCGCAAAACACGCGTTCCATAACCAGACAGACTGTCATTAATGAGACAGTTCCGGTTTACACGACAGGGTGGGGCGGGGGGGGGAGCAGCCTGAGAGTTGTGCCACAGACCCCCCCCCCTCCTCCCCACCACCCCCCTTAAAATAACGCGCCCAGAGTAAACCTCGCGTACTTTATGTGACCTGTCTAGACGATAGCGTCTATAAAATGGACCATGAAACAACTTTAAACCCACTTCCTGGGTGCCTATGGTGAGTGTGAGTCACCCATGCACGATTTCCCGCAGATGGAACCATGTCAGAGGCTTTACCAGCAATAACAACCCCCCCCCCCCAACCCCCCAAAGCTTGGGGGTAAGTGGTAAACGCTTCACAGTTCGCTAAGGAGAAGTCCCTTCCACAGGGAAGAAGCTGGGAGTGTCACTAGGTTAACGCAAGCCGACATCACCACTGAGGTACATTTCGCTTCAGCAGCAAGCAGCACACCTCCGCCAGGTGGCAAGGCCAGGACAGAAATAGCCTTGGCGTTTAACCGCAAGCTGTACAGCGACACACTTTGATGTTCGTTTCACGGGTGGGTCTGAAGTAAAGGCGTCAATTAACGTCTGTCTTTTTACAATCTGCGGCTTAATGAAGAGGCAAGCGGCGACTTAGGTTAGTGAGTCTGTCCCCATTGCAAAAGTCCGGCCACACGCTCTCATCTTGAGCATGGCAGGTGCCTGGTTCCCCGCAGTAGTAACGTTTACCTACAGGGCACCCATACACGTGCCGGCGGAATGTCAACACACACAAGTATGCCGGGGAAAGCAGAATATATATGAAAAAACAAACGCAAGATTTGTATCTCCTATATTGAATACACAAGTAGCAACAGCGGCCGGTAACCGTGGGTTTGTTACCATAGTAACACGGCGACGGCCACGTGGCATCTCGATGCAAAAATCGGGTCCTTGGGGATAAGTACGTCAACTGTGGTTCTGCATCTCCTGACTGGCAGACTGGGGGCTGGGACCAGGTTTAACGTATCTCGTCATCATACCGCCTCGTGTAACGGGCAGACTGGGGGCTGGGATCAGGTTTAACGTATCTTGTCATCATACCGCCTCGTGTAACTGGCAGACTGGGTGCTGGGATCAGGTTTAACGTATCTTGTCATCATACCGCCTCGTGTAACGGGCAGACTGGGGGCTGGGATCAGGTTTAACGTATCTTGTCATCATACCGCCTCGTGTAACGGGCAGACTGGGGGCTGGGATCAGGTTTAACGTATCTTGTCATCATACCGCCTCGTGTAACGGACAGACTGGGGGCTGGGACCAGGTTTAACGTATCTTGTCATCATACCGCCTCGTGTAACTGGCAGACTGGGTGCTGGGATCAGGTTTAACGTATCTTGTCATCATACCGCCTCGTGTAACGGACAGACTGGGTGCTGGGACCAGGTTTAACGTATCTTGTCATCATACCGCCTCGTGTAACGGACAGACTGGGTGCTGGGACCAGGTTTAACGTATCTTGTCATCATACCGCCTCGTGTAACGGGCAGACTGGGGGCTGGGATCAGGTTTAACGTATCTTGTCATCATACCGCCTCGTGTAACGGGCAGACTGGGGGCTGGGATCAGGTTTAACGTATCTTGTCATCATACCGCCTCGTGTAACGGGCAGACTGGGGGCTGGGATCAGGTTTAACGTATCTTGTCATCATACCGCCTCGTGTAACGGGCAGACTGGGGGCTGGGATCAGGTTTAACGTATCTTGTCATCATACCGCCTCGTGTAACGGGCAGACTGGGGGCTGGGATCAGGTTTAACGTATCTTGTCATCATACCGCCTCGTGTAACGGGCAGACTGGGTGCTGGGATCAGGTTTAACGTATCTTGTCATCATACCGCCTCGTGTAACGGGCAGACTGGGAGCTGGGATCAGGTTTAACGTATCTTGTCATCATACCGCCTCGTGTAACGGGCAGACTGGGGGCTGGGATCAGGTTTAACGTATCTTGTCATCATACCGCCTCGTGTAACGGGCAGACTGGGGGCAGGGATCAGGTTTAACGTATCTTGTCATCATACCGCCTCGTGTAACGGGCAGACTGGGAGCTGGGATCAGGTTTAACGTATCTTGTCATCATACCGCCTCGTGTAACGGGCAGACTGGGGGCTGGGATCAGGTTTAACGTATCTTGTCATCATACCGCCTCGTGTAACGGGCAGACTGGGGGCTGGGATCAGGTTTAACGTATCTTGTCATCATACCGCCTCGTGTAACGGGCAGACTGGGGGCTGGGATCAGGTTTAACGTATCTTGTCATCATACCGCCTCGTGTAACGGGCAGACTGGGAGCTGGGATCAGGTTTAACGTATCTTGTCATCATACCGCCTCGTGTAACGGGCAGACTGGGGGCCGGGAACAGGTTTAACGTATCTTGTCATCATACCGTGTAACGGGCAGACTGGGGGCTGGGATCAGGTTTAACATATCTTGTCATACCGCCTCGTGTAACGGGCAGACTCGAGACTGGGATCAGGTTTAACGTATCTTGTCATCATACCGCCTCGTGTAACGGGCAGACTCGAGACTGGGATCAGGTTTAACGTATCTTGTGATCATACCGTGTAACGGGCGGAGTGGGGGGGGGGGGGGAATCAGGTTTAACGTATCTTGTCATCATACCGCGTAACGGGCGGACTGGGGGCTGGAATCAGGTTTAACGTATCTTGTCATCATACCGTGTAACGATCAGACTGGGGGCTGGGATCAGGTTTAACGTATCTTGTCATCATACCGCCTCGTGTAACGGGCAGACTGGGGGCCGCGATAAGGTTTAACGTATCTTGATAGAACCAGTGGGGGACGTGTAGACAGTGGTCGCTGATAGAACCAGTGGGGGACGTGCAGACAGTGGCGGCTGATAGAACCAGTGGGGGACGTGTAAACACAGTGGTCGCTGATAGAACCAGTGGGGGACGTGCAGACACAGTGGTCGCTGATAGAACCAGTGGGGGACGTGTAGACACAGTGGTCGCTGATAGAACCAGTGGGGGACGTGCAGACAGTGGTCGCTGATAGAACCAGTGGGGGACGTGTAGACACAGTGGTCGCTGATAGAACCAGTGGGGGACGTGCAGACACAGTGGTCGCTGATAGAACCAGTGGGGGACGTGCAGACACAGTGGTCGCTGATAGAACCAGTGGGAGACGTGCAGACACAGTGGTCGCTGATAGAACCAGTGGGGGACGTGCAGACACAGTGGTCGCTGATAGAACCAGTGGGGGACGTGCAGACACAGTGGTCGCTGATAGAACCAGTGGGGGACGTGTAGACACAGTGGCCGCTGATAGAACCAGTGGGGGACGTGCGGACACAGTGGTCGCTGATAGAACCAGTGGGGGACGTGTAGACACAGTGGCCGCTGATAGAACCAGTGGGGGACGTGCAGACACAGTGGTCGCTGATAGAACCAGTGGGGGACGTGCAGACTCAGTGGTCGCTGATAGAACCAGTGGGGGACGTGTAGACACAGTGGTCGCTGATAGAACCAGTGGGGGACGTGCAGACAGTGGTCGCTGATAGAACCAGTGGGGGACGTGCAGACACAGTGGTCGCTGATAGAACCAGTGGGGGACGTGTAGACACAGTGGTCGCTGATAGAACCAGTGGGGGACGTGCAGACACAGTGGTCGCTGATAGAACCAGTGGGAGACGTGCAGACAGTGGTCGCTGATAGAACCAGTGGGGGACGTGCAGACACAGTGGTCGCTGATAGAACCAGTGGGGGACGTGCAGACACAGTGGCCGCTGATAGAACCAGTGGGGGACGTGCAGACACAGTGGTCGCTGATAGAACCAGTGGGGGACGTGCAGACACAGTGGTCGCTGATAGAACCAGTGGGGGACGTGCAGACACAGTGGTCGCTGATAGAACCAGTGGGGGACGTGCAGACACAGTGGTCGCTGATAGAACCAGTGGGGGACGTGTAGACACAGTGGTCGCTGATAGAACCAGTGGGGGACGTGCATACACAGTGGTCGCTGATAGAACCAGTGGGGGACGTGTAGACACAGTGGTCGCTGATAGAACCAGTGGGGGACGTGTAGACACAGTGGTCGCTGATAGAACCAGTGGGGGACGTGCAGACACAGTGGTCGCTGATAGAACCAGTGGGGGACGTGTAGACACAGTGGTCGCTGATAGAACCAGTGGGGGACGTACAGACACAGTGGTCGCTGACAGAACCAGTGGGGGACGTGTAGACACAGTGGTCGCTGATAGAACCAGTGGGGGACGTGCAGACAGTGGTCGCTGATAGAACCAGTGGGGGACGTGTAGACACAGTGGTCGCTGATAGAACCAGTGGGGGACGTGCAGACAGTGGTCGCTGATAGAACCAGTGGGGGACGTGTAGACACAGTGGTCGCTGATAGAACCAGTGGGGGACGTGCAGACAGTGGTCGCTGATAGAACCAGTGGGGGCCGTGCAGACAGTGGTCGCTGATAGAACCAGTGGGGAACGTGCAGAGACAGTGGTCGCTGATAGAACCAGTGGGGGACGTGTAGACACAGTGGTCGCTGATAGAACCAGTGGGGGACGTGTAGACACAGTGGTCGCTGATAGAACCAGTGGGGGACGTGCAGACACAGTGGTCGCTGATAGAACCAGTGGGGGACGTGTAGACACAGTGGCCGCTGATAGAACCAGTGGGGGACGTGCAGACACAGTGGTCGCTGATAGAACCAGTGGGGGACGTGCAGACTCAGTGGTCGCTGATAGAACCAGTGGGGGACGTGTAGACACAGTGGTCGCTGATAGAACCAGTGGGGGACGTGCAGACAGTGGTCGCTGATAGAACCAGTGGGAGACGCTCAGACACAGTGGTCGCTGATAGAACCAGTGGGGGACGTGCGGACACAGTGGTCGCTGATAGAACCAGTGGGGGACGTGTAGACACAGTGGTCGCTGATAGAACCAGTGGGAGACGTGTAGACACAGTGGTCGCTGATAGAACCAGTGGGAGACGCTCAGACACAGTGGTCGCTGATAGAACCAGTGGGGGACGTGCGGACACAGTGGTCGCTGATAGAACCAGTGGGAGACGTGCAGACACAGTGGTCGCTGATAGAACCAGTGGGGGACGTGCAGACACAGTGGTCGCTGATAGAACCAGTGGGGGACGTGTAGACACAGTGGCCGCTGATAGAACCAGTGGGGGACGTGCGGACACAGTGGTCGCTGATAGAACCAGTGGGGGACGTGCAGACACAGTGGTCGCTGATAGAACCAGTGGGAGACGTGCAGACACAGTGGTCGCTGATAGAACCAGTGGGGGACGTGTAGACACAGTGGTCGCTGATAGAACCAGTGGGGGACGTGCAGACACAGTGGTCGCTGATAGAACCAGTGGGGGACGTGTAGACACAGTGGCCGCTGATAGAACCAGTGGGGGACGTGCGGACACAGTGGTCGCTGATAGAACCAGTGGGGGACGTGCAGACACAGTGGTCGCTGATAGAACCAGTGGGGGACGTGCAGACAGTGGTCGTTGATAGAACCAGTGGGGGACGTGTAGACACAGTGGTCGCTGATAGAACCAGTGGGGGACGTGTAGACACAGTGGCCGCTGATAGAACCAGTGGGGGACGTGTAGACACTGTGGTCGCTGATAGAACCAGTGGGGGACGTGCAGACACAGTGGTCGCTGATAGAACCAGTGGGAGACGTGCAGACAGTGGTCGCTGATAGAACCAGTGGGGGACGCTCAGACACAGTGGTCGCTGATAGAACCAGTGGGGGACGTGTAGACACAGTGGTCGCTGATAGAACCAGTGGGGGACGTGTAGACACAGTGGTCGCTGATAGAACCAGTGGGAGACGTGTAGACACAGTGGTCGCTGATAGAACCAGTGGGAGACGCTCAGACACAGTGGTCGCTGATAGAACCAGTGGGGGACGTGCGGACACAGTGGTCGCTGATAGAACCAGTGGGAGACGTGCAGACACAGTGGTCGCTGATAGAACCAGTGGGGGACGTGCAGACACAGTGGTCGCTGATAGAACCAGTGGGGGACGTGTAGACACAGTGGCCGCTGATAGAACCAGTGGGGGACGTGCGGACACAGTGGTCGCTGATAGAACCAGTGGGGGACGTGCAGACACAGTGGTCGCTGATAGAACCAGTGGGAGACGTGCAGACACAGTGGTCGCTGATAGAACCAGTGGGGGACGTGTAGACACAGTGGTCGCTGATAGAACCAGTGGGGGACGTGCAGACACAGTGGTCGCTGATAGAACCAGTGGGGGACGTGTAGACACAGTGGCCGCTGATAGAACCAGTGGGGGACGTGCGGACACAGTGGTCGCTGATAGAACCAGTGGGGGACGTGCAGACACAGTGGTCGCTGATAGAACCAGTGGGGGACGTGCAGACAGTGGTCGCTGATAGAACCAGTGGGGGACGTGTAGACACAGTGGTCGCTGATAGAACCAGTGGGGGACGTGTAGACACAGGGGCCGCTGATAGAACCAGTGGGGGACGTGTAGACACTGTGGTCGCTGATAGAACCAGTGGGGGACGTGCAGACACAGTGGTCGCTGATAGAACCAGTGGGAGACGTGCAGACAGTGGTCGCTGATAGAACCAGTGGGGGACGCTCAGACACAGTGGTCGCTGATAGAACCAGTGGGGGACATGTAGACACAGTGGTCGCTGATAGAACCAGTGGGGGACGTGTAGACACAGTGGTCGCTGATAGAACCAGTGGGGGACGCTCAGACACAGTGGTCGCTGATAGAACCAGTGGGGGACGTGCGGACACAGTGGTCGCTGATAGAACCAGTGGGAGACGTGCAGACACAGTGGTCGCTGATAGAACCAGTGGGGGACGTGCAGACACAGTGGTCGCTGATAGAACCAGTAGGGGACGTGTAGACACAGTGGCCGCTGATAGAACCAGTGGGAGACGTGCAGACACAGTGGTCGCTGATAGAACCAGTGGGGGACGTGTAGACACAGTGGTCGCTGATAGAACCAGTGGGGGACGTGCAGACACAGTGGTCGCTGATAGAACCAGTGGGGGACGTGTAGACACAGTGGCCGCTGATAGAACCAGTGGGGGACGTGCGGACACAGTGGTCGCTGATAGAACCAGTGGGGGACGTGCAGACACAGTGGTCGCTGATAGAACCAGTGGGGGACGTGCAGACACAGTGGTCGCTGATAGAACCAGTGGGAGACGTGCAGACACAGTGGTCGCTGATAGAACCAGTGGGGGACGTGCAGACACAGTGGTCGCTGATAGAACCAGTGGGGGACGTGTAGACACAGTGGCCGCTGATAGAACCAGTGGGGGACGTGCGGACACAGTGGTCGCTGATAGAACCAGTGGGGGACGTGCAGACAGTGGTCGCTGATAGAACCAGTGGGGGACGTGTAGACACAGTGGTCGCTGATAGAACCAGTGGGGGACGTGCAGACACAGTGGTCGCTGATAGAACCAGTGGGAGACGTGCAGACACAGTGGTCGCTGATAGAACCAGTGGGGGACGTGCAGACACAGTGGTCGCTGATAGAACCAGTGGGGGACGTGCAGACACAGTGGTCGCTGATAGAACCAGTGGGGGACGTGCAGACAGTGGTCGCTGATAGAACCAGTGGGGGACGTGCAGACACAGTGGTCGCTGATAGAACCAGTGGGGGACGTGTAGACACAGTGGTCGCTGATAGAACCAGTGGGGGACGTGTAGACACAGTGGTCGCTGATAGAACCAGTGAGGGACGTGCAGACAGTGGTCGCTGATAGAACCAGTGGGGGACGTGCAGACACAGTGGTCGCTGATAGAACCAGTGGGGGACGTGTAGACACAGTGGTCGCTGATAGAACCAGTGGGGGACGTGCAGACACAGTGGTCGCTGATAGAACCAGTGAGGGACGTGCAGACAGTGGTCGCTGATAGAACCAGTGGGGGACGTGCAGACACAGTGGTCGCTGATAGAACCAGTGGGGGACGTGTAGACACAGTGGTCGCTGATAGAACCAGTGGGGGACGTGCAGACACAGTGGTCGCTGATAGAACCAGTGGGGGACGTGTAGACACAGTGGTCGCTGATAGAACCAGTGGGGGACGTGTAGACACAGTGGTCGCTGATAGAACCAGTGGGGAACGTGCAGACACAATGGTCGCTGATAGAACCAGTGGGGGACGTGCAGACACAGTGGTCGCTGATAGAACCAGTGGGGGACGTGCAGACACAGTGGTCGCTGATAGAACCAGTGGGGGACGTGCAGACAGTGGTCACAGCCCGCTATTATATGCCCGGTAGACCCCTCAACCACACCCATTGTTTGCCTTCAGCTCAATGTCACGCAAGGTCAATCGTTTAAAGAACTCGTTGGAATGCTAATTGATTTACACGTCGTCCCCAGTTTAAGACACGGGCATATCAATTGATTACGTCACCACCAGGTGGCGTCACGCGCAATACGGGGGGAGAATGGAAGATTCTTCGTGAATGACGGGTTGACAGGGAACCAAGCAACTTGTTAGCACTGCGCAAACTGATCGGGTCGGAACCATCCGGAACTGTACTGTAACCCTGGTACACATGTCGATATCCCGGACACATGTCGATAACCCGGACACACGGAACCCAAGTCACTGACACAGCTGCTTACACAAAACCCAGTATTGCGGACATGATTAACTTCGATCGGCTCTAATTATACAGCAAAAACTGCCATCGCCGGCAAATCTTAAGTGTGCGATGAGCTTTGATATCGTCTTGACTCGTGGGAAACCTCATTAAATCAATGACATGATATGAACACTAAGTGCCTGTCAATATGATCAAAGTGGCCCGCAATAAACTTATGGCAGCAGACGTATTGTCTAGTCTTTAGTGTCGGTTGATGTCTCTCGGTGATCTAGTGACAGTGGAGTGCTAATACCATCGACTTGTGTGGCAGGACCCCACAGCCACCCAGCTGTCACCCAGCTGTCACCACAAACCCACAACATAACGACCGTCATAAATTCTAATAAAGAAGCGGCGTCTAAGATTTGAAAATTAAAATAAAATATAAAAATTCTTCCTTAAAAAGTCTCTGCCCCCCCCCCCCCCCCCGCGGTAATATAGACAACAGATGATGCCCAAGGACGCTTTAATTAGCGTCCTGCCCAACGTACCAGCTTGGGGCCAGAGGAAGGATGAAAGTACCGTACAGTGGCGCCCCATGCGGTCATTATGCTCACTTTATGGGTTCTAGCGCTGTTTCGTAATGGCGAGCTTATTAGTGAGTCTAAGAATAAATTACACATTATGAATATGAATTGTTTATAATTTCTACACAGACGTGCATTTCATACCCATCAAAATGAGCCGATTGATTAGCTTAAAGGGAACCGCCAGCCTGGCCTCTAGCGCTGCTTTACCGATTCATATAATACCTAATTATCTATCCTCCAAATTACATAATTGTTCGTTCTATCTATAGCTCACAATAAAATTTAGAAGTGACCGCCGGGCACGACTTTGCCGCCTACCCAGGCGGCAGCCCTTTTTGGAGGTGTGTCCGCGGTTGACCAATCAGGAGGCGATACTCTAATTTATTCAAGCCGGAAATTGCGCCTATTGTGTGAGCAAGACAAGAGCGCGTGATCATCGCTTATATAAAGAGCTGCGATTCCAACTCAAATCATGGCATTGTTGCGGAGTCAATCGTCGCAAGACGTATATCAATTTGTTCGGATGGTACATTTCCATAAAACACTGAGAACATGTTCTACTGCGCGGCTTGGAACTGCCGCTGTTCATCTGTAAATCGCGGCCCTGATATCTCTCTCCGCGAGTGATAACATAAGGCGGTGCCACATGAATAGTCACAATACGCGTCACTGCTCCCGGCAAAATGGCGCTCTGCTCGACATTGCTGGGGGCAGGTTGCCTTAAGTTTTTTCTCCTTACCGGTCGGCTGAAACGAAGCGTTAACACTCGACAATTTAACTTTAAGATGTAAACTTTCGGTGCAGATCACGATTAAATTAGGTTGGACACCCGCTTTAAAGGAGTTTGAATTAATGTCGTGGGCTGAAGCAGACACCGTACGCCTCAGCTTCATTGCCTTGCTGGATATTTACTTTCTTCGCCTTTTAAGTCCTCGTGTATATTGGAAAAGCGTAAAGTTCATTAAAAGACAAACCTACCAATTTGGATGCTTTGCATAATAACTTCGTTTTAATTACCAAATATTTATTTATCAACATTTGTCGAAAGTAATGATAATGAATCTAAGTTACTTTTAAGTAACTTAAACACTTAAATTACTACATCAGTATACCAGAGATAATGCATACGATATCTGATAACTTATACTTATAAATATAAGTGATGTGGTTGCCAAGGAACGACACAGCCCGTAATGCTACGGAAACAAACAATGCTTGCAAGTGAAAGTCCTTGGGTAACCAGGTTCCTGTTACAGGACCCATATCCGTGTGTAATGGCGCTCTATACCCCTGATTTAGGGGTGTACGGTCGGTTTCTAGACTTGCAATCCTCTAACACAAATGTTAACACTGAAGCTGAGTGTTTCTCACGGGACCCACTGTACCATAAAACTTTACTTTTCCTTGGGTATGATCTGACCTAGAGCTCCCGACCGACACCGTGACGCCAGGTTTTGTTAACAGATGGCATCCATACAGGATCCCGAAGACAAGGCAAGGCGCCACTCATCTGCACCGCCGCCTGCACGATGGGCTTAAGGAGATCTCCGGCATGAGTTCACAAAGGGGTAATATGGTGCTATCAGACACAACAATCAGACGGCCAACCTCGGGGTAACACTTGGCCACGAGCGGCGTACTTCACATACATACCGCGAGTGAGGGGGAGGGAGGGAGAGGGGGGGGGGTGATAGCATAGCGACGTAACGAGATCCAGACCAGGGTCCCCCTTTCCCCACTTCCCCCCTCCCCCCTGGGAAGCATACAAGTGCTATGTTTGCATCATCGCTGGTGGGGAGGGGGGGGGGGTTCACGGTGGTGGTGGGGACGGGCGGGGTCAGGGTGCTGGGTGGGGAGGGGCGGGGTCACGGTGCTGGTGGTGAGGGGCGGGGTCACGGAGCTGGTGGGGAGGGGCGGGGTCACGGGGCTGGTGGGGAGGGGTAGGGTCACGGTCCTGGAAGGGCGGGGTCAGGGTGCTGGGTGGGGAGGGGCGGGGTCACGGTGCTGGTGGTGAGGGGCGGGGTCACGGGGCTGGTGGGGTGGGGTAGGGTGACGGCGCTGAAGGGGCGGGGTCAGGGTGCTGGGTGGGGAGGGGCGGGGTCACGATGCTGGTGGTGAGGGGCGGGGTCACGGTGCTGGTGGGGAGGGGCGGGGTCACGGGGCTGGTGGGGAGGGGTAGGGTCACGGTGCTGGAGGGGCGGGGTCACGGTGCTGGTAGGGAGGGGCGGGGTCACGGTGCTGGAGGGGCGGGCTCACGGTGCTGGTGGAGAGGGGCGGGGTCACGGTGCTGAAGGGGCGGGGTCAGGGTGCTGGGTGGGGAGGGGCGGGGTCACGATGCTGGTGGTGAGGGGCGGGGTCACGGTGCTGGTGGGGAGGGGCGGGGTCACGGGGCTGGTGGGGAGGGGTAGGGTCACGGTGCTGGAGGGGCGGGGTCACGGTGCTGGTAGGGAGGGGCGGGGTCACGGTGCTGGAGGGGCGGGCTCACGGTGCTGGTGGAGAGGGGCGGGGTCACGGTGCTGGAGGGGCGGGGTCACGGTGCTGGTAGGGAGGGGCGGGGTCGCGGTGCTGGTGGAGAGGGGCGGGGTCACGGTGCTGGTGGAGAGGGGCGGGGTCACGGTGCTGGTGGAGAGGGGCGGGGTCACGGTGCTGGAGGGGCGGGCTCACGGTGCTGGTGGAGAGGGGCGGGGTCACGGTGCTGGAGGGGCGGGCTCGCGGCGCTGGTAGAGAGGGGCGGGGTCACGGTGCTGGTGGGGAGGGGCGGGGTCACGGTGCTGGTGGAGAGGGGCGGGGTCACGGTGCTGGAGGGGCGAGCTCACGGTGCTGGATGAGAGGGGCGGGGTCACGGTGCTGGAGGGGCGGGGTCCCGGTGCTGGTGGGGAGGGGCGGGGTCACGGTGCTGGAGGGGCGGGCTCACGGTGCTGGAGGGGCGGGGTCACGGTGCTGGTGGGGAGGGGCGGTGTCACGGTGCTGGTGGAGAGGGGCGGGGTCCCGGTGCTGGTGGAGAGGGGTCACGGTGCTGGTGGGGAGGGGCAGGGTCAAGGTGCTAGAGGGGTGGGGTCCCGGTGCTGGTAGGGAGGGGCGGGGTCACGGTGCTGGTGGGGAGGGGCGGGGTCACGATTGGTTTTAGGGGTTGTTTAGGTAGAATTTTGTATTTTCGACGCAGAACTTGAAACATATAACCATTCCGTTGTCTTACGATTGCAATGGAAGGGTTAAACGAAAACAATATTTCAAAATAACACGGGGTCAAAGTTCAAAGCGTTTCACGCCTTCGTCAATTCATCCAGTACTGTCCCAGTAGCACAGTATATGCTATATAGTGGTGTATTTGGTGCCAAACTGTGAAGATATCTTCGATTAGATTCATTTCAGTTTTTGCGTATAAAGGATAATTCTCATGGTTTAATGTGACGTGGGGCAGAGGGACTATAGCTCAAGCGGAGCGCCTTCTGCCAGGAAATCGACCTGGTCACAGACAACAAAACGCATGCGCGTACAAAGCAAGCTGCCGCAGAATATGGCTTAATAACTTAAGGTACCACTAATAACAAATTATTGTAAAGAGCAGACCCATCAGCTGATGAACAGCGATATTAGCCATTAGAGAAAGACAACGTCAGCGCTTCCACAATATCCAACTGAAACTGTAATTAAATGTAACCAAACTACTTGACTAATTACCATACATAACGAAATGCATACTGCTCACACGGAAAAGTATGACAGTGACGGAAACCACGGAGGTCATTAAGCGGTTTAACGAAGCAGGTTGTTATCACAAACAGCTTACGGTCAGATCGGACTAACGAACGAGACAGAATGAGTTGCTTACCATCGATCATACGTCATAGACATCGGTGTGCACCACGTGGCTGAGGCTCAGGTTAGGGGTACCGACCTAGGCTAATTCTCTAGGCTAACTCCCTAGGGTAACTCTAGGCTAACTCTCTAGGCTAACTAACGGGCCACGTGACACGGAGGTGGGAGGCGCATCGGTCAGTCTGCCCGGCAGTACCCGGATGTGATCTCCCACATGGGTACAGGAGAGGCGAGGGGGGGTGGGGGGGGGGTGCGGTCAGTAGGGTGCATGACCTCACTTGGCGGTCAGTCAGTTATCTACAAGTGTCTACTGATGCCCATCGCCTCGTCGCTTCTGTCCGTCATCCCCTGTAGAACAAGCCCCCCCCCCCACGCCACTCCACTACCACACCCCACCCCTCACAGACCCCCCCGCCACCCCACCACCACCCCCCATCCCATCACAGACCCCAAACCACACTAGGCACTGGCACCCCCTCACAGACCCCACCGCCACCCCACCACCACCCCCCATCCCATCACAGACCCCAAACCACACTAGCGGTGGAGGCACTGGCACCCCCTCAGACCCCAGCAGACCATTAGCGCCGGCCCCTCAGGCCTAACGAACCCCATACACACAACACATGCCACCTCTCGTGTCTAGAGGGGGGGGGGCATACACACACCACATGCCACCTCTCATGTCTAGAGGGGGGGGGGCATACACACACCACATGCCACCTCTCATGTCTAGAGGGGGGGGCATACACACACCACATGCCACCTCTCGTGTCTAGAGGGGGGGGGGCATACACACACCACATGCCACCTCTCGTGTCTAGAGGGGTGGGGGGCATACACACACCACATGCCACCTCTCGTGTCTAGAGGGGGGGGGGCATACACACACCACATGCCACCTCTCGTGTCTAGAGGGGGGGGGGCATACACACACCACATGCCACCTCTCATGTCTAGAGTGGGGGGGGCATACACACACCACATGCCACCTCTCGTGTCTAGAGGGGGGTGGGGGGCACCTGTGCCACCAGGGGCCGCCCCGATAGCTCATTGGGTTAGAGCCCTCGCCTGGAGAGCTCTGGCCATCGTAGAGCCTAACGGCACGTGGATCGGTGGTTCGCGCCCCGCTGTGGCCATGTCTGTTTGGTCGCAGGATAAAGATCCCATGTCTTTCTTCGCAAAGATAGGGGGTTACCCCCCGGGGACATGGCTCCGCTCTTCCCTCCCTACTCCCAATGACGCGATATCACCAGAATTGGTCTAAACGTCCTGAATATAGAACCAACCAACCAAACTGTGCCAATGTGTAGACAGTAAAATCTAGCTCACACCGTGCAGGTTTTGGATGCGGTTTACCCCGGTCCTCCCCGGTCCTCCCCGGTTCTGCCCGGTCCGGGACGAACCGATGCCATCTCGCAAACTTTTGGCGTGAAAACCGTAGGCCACGATGTTACTGCCGTGCTACGATTCATCCCGGTAGTTTTGAACACTTCAAAACCAACGGGGCGACCAACGGTTCACCACGGTACACCCCGGATCAGCCCGGATTGACTACGGACTCGCTACGATTGCCCAGGGTTGTCGAAGGTTGTCCCCGGTAGTCAGGACCGGGATAAACCGGTACAGTGCGAGCTAGCCTATGGTATGCTTGTCTTCGAGATGGCAGGGGTACTATCTTTGGGGCATGGCCCCATCAAACCCTCGAGCCTTCCATCGACTTCGCCGTCCATAAAACTCACCATGTACAGGACGCCATGACCTTACTCACCATAGCAACGTTACCCTGCGGCCACGGTACTTTATTGGCTGGCATCCACCCGCTCTCAACCCCGACACAATGTACCGCAACCTCAGCTCGTAGGGGAAAATCGCCTTCTCAAACCCCGACCGAGCTGCGCCGTCACGAGCCACCCTCGTGGCTAGGAGTCGTGACGTGACCATGATAACCCCGGGGTCGTGGCGTGACCATGGTAACCCCGGGGTCGTGGCGTGACCATGGTAACCTCGGGGTCGTGGCGTGACCATGTTAACCCCGGAGTCGTGGCGTGACCATGGTAACCCCTGGGTCGTGGCGTGACCATGCGAACCCCGGGGTTGTGGCGTGACCATGGTAACCCAGGGGTCGTGGCGTGACAATGGTAACCCCGGGGTTGTGGCGTGACCATGGTAACCCCGGGGTTGTGGCGTGACCATGCGAACCCCGGAGTCGTGGCGTGACCATGGTAACCCCTGGGTCGTGGCGTGACCATGCGAACCC
Source organism: Arenicola marina (assembly GCA_964019135.1). Classification (NCBI taxonomy): domain Eukaryota; kingdom Metazoa; phylum Annelida; class Polychaeta; family Arenicolidae; genus Arenicola; species Arenicola marina. Next base: position 49,094,501 of record OZ025251.1, read on the forward strand.
CGGGGTTGTGGCGTGACCATGGTAACCCAGGGGTGGCGTGACAATGGTAACCCCGGGGTTGTGGCGTGACCATGGTAACCCCGGGGTCGTGGCGTGACCATGGTAACCTCGGGGTTGTGGCGTGACCATGGTAACCCCGGGGTCGTGGCGTGACCATGGTAACCTCGGGGTCGTGGCGTGACCATGTTAACCCCGGAGTCGTGGCGTGACCATGGTAACCCCTGGGTCGTGGCGTGACCATGCGAACCCCGGGGTTGTGGCGTGACCATGGTAACCCAGGGGTCGTGGCGTGACAATGGTAACCCCGGGGTTGTGGCGTGACCATGGTAACCCCGGGGTTGTGGCGTGACCATGCGAACCCCGGAGTCGTGGCGTGACCATGGTAACCCCTGGGTCGTGGCGTGACCATGCGAACCCCGGGGTTGTGGCGTGACCATGGTAACCCAGGGGTCGTGGCGTGACAATGGTAACCCCGGGGTTGTGGCGTGACCATGGTAACCCCTGGGTCGTGGCGTGACCATGGTAACCCCGGGGTCGTGGCGTGACCATGCGAACCCCGGGGTTGTGGCGTGACCATGGTAACCCAGGGGTCGTGGCGTGACAATGGTAACCCAGGGGTCGTGGCGTGACAATGGTAACCCCGGGGTTGTGGCGTGACCATGGTAACCCAGGGGTCGTGGCGTGACAATGGTAACCCCGGGGTTGTGGCGTGACCATGGTAACCCAGGGGTCGTGGCGTGACAATGGTAACCCAGGGGTCGTGGCGTGACAATGGTAACCCCTGGGTTGTGGCGTGACCATGCGAACCCCGGGGTTGTGGCGTGACCATGGTAACCCAGGGGTCGTGGCGTGACAATGGTAACCCCGGGGTTGTGGCGTGACCATTGTAACCCCGGGGTTGTGGCGTGACAATGGTAACCCAGGGGTCGTGGCGTGACAATGGTAACCCCTGGGTTGTGGCGTGACCATGCGAACCCCGGGGTTGTGGCGTGACCATGGTAACCCAGGGGTCGTGGCGTGACAATGGTAACCCCGGGGTTGTGGCGTGACCATTGTAACCCCGGGGTTGTGGCGTGACCATGGTAACCCAGGGGTCGTGGCGTGACAATGGTAACCCCGGGGTTGTGGCGTGACCATTGTAACCCCGGGGTTGTGGCGTGACAATGGTAACCCAGGGGTCGTGGCGTGACAATGGTAACCCCTGGGTTGTGGCGTGACCATGCGAACCCCGGGGTTGTGGCGTGACCATGGTAACCCAGGGGTCGTGGCGTGACAATGGTAACCCCGGGGTTGTGGCGTGACCATTGTAACCCCGGGGTTGTGGCGTGACCATGGTAACCCCGGGGTCGTGGCGTGACCATGTCTGTGGCTTGGTAGCCTAGGCCACGACGATCAGAGCCACATACCGATGGACATCGCGAAATGACGAACCCATGTTACACCACGAGTCCACGAGAAACCACTAACAGCAGGTTAATAACAATTCAATACTTAACACTACACACATACAGATTAATATTCAATGGGCAGGGCAGCCATCGGTAAACATACTTCAGTCTCTGATCGCCAGGGGGCGTCGCATCGAGTAAACACAGGGCCACCACGGTGAGTAAACAACACGGTCATCCCTGACACCCAAGGCCGACCCATCATCGAGACCCGACACCTACAGCAATAGCCACTCACCCTATGGTAATATAATAACCAAGCCCCCACCCCCTTACAGCAATAGCCACTCACCCTATGGTAATATAATAACCAAGCCCCCACCCCCTTACAGCAATAGCCACTCACCCTATGGTAATATAATAACCAAGCCCCCACCCCCTTACAGCAATAGCCACTCACCCTATGGTAATATAATAACCAAGCCCCCACCCCCTTACAGCAATAGCCACTCACCCTATGGTAATATAATAACCAAGCCCCCACCCCCTTACAGCAATAGCCACTCACCCTATGGTAATATAATAACCAAGCCCCCACCCCCTTACAGCAATAGCCACTCACCCTATGGTAATATAATAACCAAGCCCCCACCCCCTTACAGCAATAGCCACTCACCCTATGGTAATATAATAACCAAGCCCCCACCCCCAAACAGCAATAGCCACTCACCCTATGGTAATATAATAACCAAGCCCCCACCCCCTTACAGCAATAGCCACTCACCCTATGGTAATATAATAACCAAGCCCCCACCCCCTTACAGCAATAGCCACTCACCCTACGGTAATATAATAACCAAGCCCCCACCCACTTACAGCAATAGCCACTCACCCTATGGTAATATAATAACCAAGCCCCCACCCCCTTACAGCAATAGCCACTCACCCTATGGTAATATAATAACCAAGCCCCCACCCCCTTACAGCAATAGCCACTCACCCTATGGTAATATAATAACCAAGCCCCCACCCCCTTACAGCAATAGCCACTCACCCTATGGTAATATAATAACCAAGCCCCCACCCCCTTACAGCAATAGCCACTCACCCTATGGTAATATAATAACCAAGCCCCCACCCCCTTACAGCAATAGCCACTCACCCTATGGTAATATAATAACCAAGCCCCCACCCCCTTACAGCAATAGCCACTCACCCTATGGTAATATAATAACCAAGCTCCCACCCCCTTACAGCAATAGCCACTCACCCTATGGTAATATAATAACCAAGCCCCCACCCCCTTACAGCAATAGCCACTCACCCTATGGTAATATAATAACCAAGCCCCCACCCTCTTACAGCAATAGCCACTCACCCTATGGTAATATAATAACCAAGCCCCCACCCCCTTACAGCAATAGCCACTCACCCTATGGTAATATAATAACCAAGCCCCCACCCCCTTACAGCAATAGCCACTCAGCCTATGGTAATATAATAACCAAGCCCCCACCCCCTTACAGCAATAGCCACTCACCCTATGGTAATATAATAACCAAGCCCCCACCCCCTTACAGCAATAGCCACTCACCCTATGGTAATATAATAACCAAGCTCCCACCCCCTTACAGCAATAGCCACTCACCCTATGGTAATATAATAACCAAGCCCCCACCCCCTTACAGCAATAGCCACTCACCCTATGGTAATATAATAACCAAGCCCCCACCCCCTTACAGCAATAGCCACTCACCCTATGGTAATATAATAACCAAGCCCCCACCCCCTTACAGCAATAGCCACTCAGCCTATGGTAATATAATAACCAAGCCCCCACCCCCTTACAGCAATAGCCACTCACCCTATGGTAATATAATAACCAAGCCCCCACCCCCTTACAGCAATAGCCCCTCACCCTATGGTAATATAATAACCAAGCCCCCACCCCCTTACAGCAATAGCCACTCAGCCTATGGTAATATAATAACCAAGCCCCCACCCCCTTACAGCAATAGCCACTCACCCTATGGTAATATAATAACCAAGCCCCCACCCCCTTACAGCAATAGCCACTCACCCTATGGTAATATAATAACCAAGCCCCCACCCCCTTACAGCAATAGCCACTCACCCTATGGTAATATAATAACCAAGCCCCCACCCCCTTACAGCAATAGCCACTCACCCTATGGTAATATAATAACCAAGCCCCCACCCCCTTACAGCAATAGCCACTCACCCTATGGTAATATAATAACCAAGCCCCCACCCCCTTACAGCAATAGCCACTCACCCTATGGTAATATAATAACCAAGCCCCCACCCCCTTACAGCAATAGCCACTCACCCTATGGTAATATAATAACCAAGCCCCCACCCCCTTACAGCAATAGCCACTCACCCTATGGTAATATAATAACCAAGCCCCCACCCCCTTACAGCAATAGCCACTCACCCTATGGTAATATAATAACCAAGCCCCCACCCCCAAACAGCAATAGCCACTCACCCTATGGTAATATAATAACCAAGCCCCCACCCCCTTACAGCAATAGCCACTCACCCTATGGTAATATAATAACCAAGCCCCCACCCCCTTACAGCAATAGCCACTCACCCTATGGTAATAGTATAACCAAGCCCCCACCCCCTTACAGCAATAGCCACTCACCCTATGGTAATATAATAACCAAGCCCCCACCCCCTTACAGCAATAGCCACTCACCCTATGGTAATATCATAACCAAGCCCCCACCCCCTCACAGCAATAGCCACTTACCCTATGGTAATATAATAACCAAGCCCCCACCCCCTTACAGCAATAGCCACTCACCCTATGGTAATATAATAACCAAGCCCCCACCCCCTTACAGCAATAGCCACTCACCCTATGGTAATATAATAACCAAGCCCCCACCCCCTTACAGCAATAGCCACTCACCCTATGGTAATATAATAACCAAGCCCCCACCCCCTTACAGCAATAGCCACTCACCCTATGGTAATATAATAACCAAGCCCCCACCCCTTTACAGCAATAGCCACTCTCCCTATGGTAATATAATAACCAAGCCCCCACCCCCTTACAGCAATAGCCACTCACCCTATGGTAATATAATAACCAAGCCCCCACCCCCTTACAGCAATAGCCACTCACCCTATGGTAATATAATAACCAAGCCCCCACCCCCTTACAGCAATAGCCACTCACCCTATGGTAATATAATAACCAAGCCCCCACCCCCTTACAGCAATAGCCACTCACCCTATGGTAATAACCAAGCCCCCCCCCTCCCCCTTACAGCAACAGAGATACTCACGCTGTAACAACGTGTATTCAATTTGCTGAAACATCCTTATTTTCCAAACAGAGAATCAGTTATTCTTGTCGCACCCCGACCTCCCCCCCCCCCCCCCACCCCTCGATGACATTGCGAGCACCGAACGACCTTTGAGTATCGGAACTCGCCGAGTGATGACGTCATCCCGATGGTCGGGGAATACAAACAGACCTACGGTAGAGTATGGACATAGCACTGTGCACTGATCGCAATGCTAACACAGGCGGGGGCATAGGGCCCTTCACTCACGGCAGCCCCCCGCGTGTACCAGACCAGCTGACTGGACAACCAGGGAGAGAAAAGGCACTCGAGACCATGACGAGAGGAATAACATTACGACAATGGCCAGAGGAATAACTTTACGACAATGGCAAGAGGAATAACTCTACAACAACGACCGCATAGCCATGGTCAGATGATTGGCTTAAAATCAATGACCACAGTGTTGCCTTGACAACAATGGCCAGATGATTGGTTGGACACCGAAATATCCCATTGTGAATTGTTTGAATACGATAGCCGATACATAGCTACGCAACAATGATACGTTTGGAACACGCCACCGAAATGTCAGTACGACGGTCTAATTCACTACACATGTCACAGTAACAACCTGGATGGTGTCACACAGCATCAAACAGATTGTAGTAGATTAGATATTAGAGATTGAATAAGATATGGATCAAATATCAACTTTCATAGGCACGAACGACTTATCTCCATACAAAAAGAGTTGCAAAAGTTGCAACTGACAAATGCTGCCAGTTTGGTCGCATGGGGTCTGGGGGCACAACCACACAGCTTGCTGACACCAGGTAACCCGCGGCACTGAATCACTCTCCGGCCTTCAGCAGCAAATACCGGTGGCACCGTCTGGCGGGGAATATTAAACCGAGGGAACGCAGACTGAAGGGGGGGGGGGGGAATGGATATACGCAACTGATGAGGGGTAACAGCTAAATATCACACATACCACAGTACACCACACCCCTGACACCATTGCTTTCCCGTATCTGAATCTTATGAAAACAAGCGCCCGCTGGGTCCATTTTGCCGGCACACTTACTGCTGCTGGCCAACCGTGCCTCGTTCTCAACATGCTCCACGACGTGGTGAGGAAATTAGAGCACATCCTCCCGCCACTCAGCCACACACACGCCTCCCAGATGTCGCCCACCCCCCGGGTCCGGGGGGTGGGCGGCGGCAGGCAAAGCACCTGCCACGGCACGCGGAGCCTCTACCCAGCGCCGGCCTGGGACTGTTTCTGTCACTTGCCACGCGTAATTCACTGGCGATGACGGACAGGTTCGAGTCAGAGGTAGTGTTTAAGACCCTGGTGGAGGGTTGGGGGGGGGGGGGAGTGAGAAGCGGTGGGTGTGGGTGAGGCCCGAGGGTGGGTGGGAAAGGGGGCGAGGCCCGAGGGTGGGTGAGGGTGAGGCTCGACGGTGGGAGTGGGAGCGGGCGAGGCCCGAGGATGGGTGAGGGTGAGGCCCGAGGGTGGGTAAGGGTGAGGCCCGAGGGTGGGAGGGGGAGCGGGCAAGGCCCGAGGGTGGGTGAGGGTGAGGCCCGAGGATGGGGGTGAGGCTTGGAGGGGGGGGGTGGCGTGAGGAGCGGTCCGGATGGTGAGGAGGAGGATCCGGCAGATGAGGGTGCCCGGGAAGGCCAGGCAAACTGGCAAAGGGGGTGTGGCCCGTAGCCCGTGTAATTGTAGGTTGAGATAGGAGTGGTGAAATGTGATAGATACCCATCTGGGGTCGGGGGGGGGGGGGGGGCGTGCACGTGTGACTCCCACGATTCAGCACCGGCACAGGGGCCTGGCCAGGGAAATCAGTAGGAGCAAGCCATGGACCACCCCTGGCCTACACCAGGATCTGGGAGACTCTACCAGGGGTTCCCGGCCACCACCTCTGTGAGACCCCGAGTCGGTCCCCGGCCACCTGGCCTCTGTGAGACCCCGAGTCGGTCCCCAGCCACCTGGCCTCTGTGAGACCCCGAGTCGGTCCCCGGCCACCTGGCCTCTGTCAGACCCCGAGTCGGTCCCCGGCCACCTGGCCTCTGTGAGACCCCGAGTCTGTCCCCGGCCACCTGGCCTCTGTGAGACCCCGAGTCTGTCCCCAGCCACCTGGCCTCTGTGAGACCCCGAGTCGGTCCCCGGCCACCTGGCCTCTGTGAGACCCCGAGTCGGTCCCCGGCCACCTGGCCTCTGTGAGACCCCGAGTCCGTTCCTGGCCACCTGGCCTCTGTGAGACCCCGAGTCCGTCCCCGGCCACCTGGCCTCTGTGAGACCCCGAGTCCGTCCCCGGCCACCTGGCCTCTGTGAGACCCCGAGTCGGTCCCCGGCCACCTGGCCTCTGTGAGACCCCGAGTCGGTCCCTGGCCACCTGGCCTCTGTGAGACCCCGAGTCTGTCCCCGGCCACCTGGCCTCTGTGAGACCCCGAGTCTGTCCCCGGCCACCTGGCCTCTGTGAGGCCCCGAGTCGGTCCCCGGCCACCTGGCCTCTGTGAGACCCCGAGTCGGTCCCCGGCCACCTGGCCTCTGTGAGACCCCGAGTCCGTCCCCAGCCACCTGGCCTCTGTGAGACCCCGAGTCGGTCCCCGGCCACCTAGCCTCTGTGAGACCCCGAGTCTGTCCCCGGCCACCTGGCCTCTGTGAGACCCCGAGTCTGTCCCCGGCCACCTGGCCTCTGTGAGACCCCGAGTCTGTCCCCGGCCACCTGGCCTCTGTGAGATCCCGAGTCGGTCCCCAGCCACCTGGCCTCTGTGAGACCCCGAGTCGGTCCCTGGCCATCTGGCCTCTGTGAGATCCCGAGTCCGTCCCCGGCCACCTGGCCTCTGTGAGACCCCGAGTCCGTCCCCGGCCACCTGGCCTCTGTGAGACCCCCAGTCTGTCCCCGGCCACCTGGCCTCTGTGAGACCCCGAGTCTGTCCCCGGCCACCTGGCCTCTGTGAGACCCCGAGTCTGTCCCCGGCCACCTGGCCTCTGTGAGGCCCAGAGTCGGTCCCCGGCCACCTGGCCTCTGTGAGACCCCGAGTCGGTCCCCGGCCACCTGGCCTCTGTGAGACCCCGAGTCCGTCCCCAGCCACCTGGCCTCTGTGAGACCCCGAGTCGGTCCCCGGCCACCTAGCCTCTGTGAGACCCCGAGTCTGTCCCCGGCCACCTGGCCTCTGTGAGACCCCGAGTCTGTCCCCGGCCACCTGGCCTCTGTGAGACCCCGCGTCGGTCCCTGGCCATCTGGCCTCTGTGAGACCCCGAGTCTGTCCCCGGCCACCTGGCCTCTGTGAGATCCCGAGTCGGTCCCCGGCCACCTGGCCTCTGTGAGATCCCGAGTCGGTCCCTGGCCATCTGGCCTCTGTGAGATCCCGAGTCCGTCCCCGGCCACCTGGCCTCTGTCAGACCCCGAGTCTGTCCCCGGCCACCTGGCCTCTGTGAGACCCCGAGTCGGTCCCCGGCCACCTGGCCTCTGTGAGATCCCGAGTCGGTCCCCGGCCACCTGGCCTCTGTGAGATCCCGAGTCGGTCCCCAGCCACCTGGCCTCTGTGAGACCCCGAGTCTGTCCCCGGCCACCTGGCCTCTGTGAGACCCCGAGTCTGTCCCCAGCCACCTGGCCTCTGTGAGGCCCAGAGTCGGTCCCCGGCCACCTAGCCTCTGTGAGACCCCGAGTCGGTCCCCGGCCACCTAGCCTCTGTGAGATCCCGAGTCGGTCCCCGGCCACCTGGCCTCTGTGAGGCCCCGAGTCGGTCCCCAGCCACCTGGCCTCTGTGAGACCCCGAGTCTGTCCCCGGCCACCTGGCCTCTGTGAGACCCCGAGTCCGTCCCCGGCCACCTGGCCTCTGTGAGGCCCAGAGTCGGTCCCCGGCCACCTGGCCTCTGTGAGACCCCGAGTCGGTCCCCGGCCACCTAGCCTCTGTGGGACCCCGAGTCGGTCCCCGGCCACCTAGCCTCTGTGAGATCCCGAGTCGGTCCCCGGCCACCTGGCCTCTGTGAGGCCCCGAGTCCGTCCCCAGCCACCTGGCCTCTGTGAGACCCCGAGTCTGTCCCCGGCCACCTAGCCTCTGTGAGACCCCGAGTCCGTCCCCGGCCACCTGGCCTCTGTGAGATCCCGAGTCGGTCCCCAGCCACCTGGCCTCTGTGAGACCCCGAGTCTGTCCCCGGCCACCTGGCCTCTGTGAGATCCCGAGTCCGTCCCCGGCCGCCTGGCCTCTGTGAGACCCCGAGTCTGTCCCCGGCCACCTGGCCTCTGTGAGACCCCGAGTCTGTCCCCGGCCACCTGGCCTCTGTGAGACCCCGAGTCTGTCCCCGGCCACCTGGCCTCTGTGAGACCCCGAGTCGGTCCCCGGCCACCTAGCCTCTGTGAGACCCCGAGTCGGTCCCCGGCCACCTAGCCTCTGTGAGACCCCGAGTCGGTCCCCGGCCACCTAGCCTCTGTGAGACCCCGCGTCGGTTCCCAGCCACCTGGCCTCTGTGAGACCCCGAGTCTGTCCCCGGCCACCTGGCCTCTGTGAGATCCCGAGTCGGTCCCCGGCCACCTGGCCTCTGTGAGACCCCGCGTCGGTTCCCAGCCACCTGGCCTCTGTGAGACCCCGAGTCTGTCCCCGGCCACCTGGCCTCTGTGAGACCCCGAGTCTGTCCCCAGCCACCTGGCCTCTGTGAGACCCCGAGTCCGTCCCCGGCCACCTGGCCTCTGTGAGACCCCGAGTCGGTCCCCGGCCGCCTGGCCTCTGTGAGACCCTGAGTCGGTCCCCGGCCACCTGGCCTCTGTGAGACCCCGAGTCTGTCCCCGGCCACCTGGCCTCTGTGAGACCCCGAGTCAGTCCCCGGCCACCTGGCCTCTGTGAGACCCCGAGTCGGTCCCCGGCCACCTAGCCTCTGTGAGACCCCGAGTCGGTCCCCGGCCACCTAGCCTCTGTGAGACCCCGAGTCGGTCCCCGGCCACCTAGCCTCTGTGAGACCCCGAGTCCGTCCCCGGCCACCTGGCCTCTGTGAGACCCCGAGTCCGTCCCCGGCCACCTGGCCTCTGTGAGACCCCGAGTCTGTCCCCGGCCACCTGGCCTCTGTGAGATCCCGAGTCGGTCCCCAGCCACCTGGCCTCTGTGAGACCCCGAGTCTGTCCCCGGCCACCTGGCCTCTGTGAGACCCGGAGTCGGTCCCCAGTCACCTGGCCTCTGTGAGACCCCGAGTCCGTCCCCGGCCACCTGGCCTCTGTGAGACCCCGCGTCGGTTCCCAGCCACCTGGCCTCTGTGAGACCCCGAGTCTGTCCCCGGCCACCTGGCCTCTGTGAGACCCCGCGTCGGTTCCCAGCCACCTGGCCTCTGTGAGACCCCGAGTCTGTCCCCGGCCACCTGGCCTCTGTGAGATCCCGAGTCAGTCCCCGGCCACCTGGCCTCTGTGAGACCCCGCGTCGGTTCCCAGCCACCTGGCCTCTGTGAGACCCCGAGTCTGTCCCCGGCCACCTGGCCTCTGTGAGACCCCGAGTCTGTCCCCAGCCACCTGGCCTCTGTGAGACCCCGAGTCCGTCCCCGGCCACCTGGCCTCTGTGAGACCCCGAGTCGGTCCCCGGCCGCCTGGCCTCTGTGAGACCCTGAGTCGGTCCCCGGCCACCTGGCCTCTGTGAGACCCCGAGTCTGTCCCCGGCCACCTGGCCTCTGTGAGACCCCGAGTCAGTCCCCGGCCACCTGGCCTCTGTGAGACCCCGAGTCGGTCCCCGGCCACCTAGCCTCTGTGAGACCCCGAGTCGGTCCCCGGCCACCTAGCCTCTGTGAGACCCCGAGTCGGTCCCCGGCCACCTAGCCTCTGTGAGACCCCGAGTCCGTCCCCGGCCACCTGGCCTCTGTGAGACCCCGAGTCCGTCCCCGGCCACCTGGCCTCTGTGAGACCCCGAGTCTGTCCCCGGCCACCTGGCCTCTGTGAGATCCCGAGTCGGTCCCCAGCCACCTGGCCTCTGTGAGACCCCGAGTCTGTCCCCGGCCACCTGGCCTCTGTGAGACCCGGAGTCGGTCCCCAGTCACCTGGCCTCTGTGAGACCCCGAGTCCGTCCCCGGCCACCTGGCCTCTGTGAGACCCCGCGTCGGTTCCCAGCCACCTGGCCTCTGTGAGACCCCGAGTCTGTCCCCGGCCACCTGGCCTCTGTGAGACCCCGAGTCTGTCCCCAGCCACCTGGCCTCTGTGAGACCCCGAGTCGGTCCCCGGAGACATGGCCTCTGTGAGATCCCGAGTCGGTCCCCGGCCACCTGGCCTCTGTGAGACCCCGAGTCGGTCCCCGGCCACCTGGCCTCTGTGAGACCCCGAGTCGGTCCCCGGCCACCTGGCCTCTGTGAGACCCCGAGTCGGTCCCCGGCCACCTGGCCTCTGTGAGACCCCGAGTCTGTCCCCAGCCACCTGGCCTCTGTGAGACCCCGAGTCGGTCCCCGGCCACCTGGCCTCTGTGAGACCCCGAGTCGGTCCCCAGCCACCTGGCCTCTGTGAGACCCCGAGTCGGTCCCCGGCCGCCTGGCCTCTGTGAGACCCCGAGTCGGTCCCCGGCCGCCTGGCCTCTGTGAGACCCCGAGTCGGTCCCCGGCCACCTGGCCTCTGTGAAACCCCGAGTCGGTCCCCAGCCACCTGGCCTCTGTGAGACCCCGAGTCGGTCCCCGGCCACCTGGCCTCTGTGAGGCCCCGAGTCGGTCCCCGGCCGCCTGGCCTCTGTGAGACCCTGAGTCCGTCCCCGGCCGCCTGGCCTCTGTGAGACCCCGAGTCGGTCCCCGGCCACCTGGCCTCTGTGAGACCCCGAGTCGGTCCCCGGCCGCCTGGCCTCTGTGAGACCCCGAGTCGGTCCCCGGCCACCTAGCCTCTGTGAGACCCCGAGTCGGTCCCCGGCCACCTAGCCTCTGTGAGACCCCGAGTCGGTCCCCGGAGACATGGCCTCTGTGAGATCCCGAGTCGGTCCCCGGCCACCTGGCCTCTGTGAGACCCCGAGTCGGTCCCCGGCCACCTGGCCTCTGTGAGACCCCGAGTCGGTCCCCGGCCACCTGGCCTCTGTGAGACCCCGAGTCGGTCCCCGGCCACCTGGCCTCTGTGAGACCCCGAGTCTGTCCCCAGCCACCTGGCCTCTGTGAGACCCCGAGTCGGTCCCCGGCCACCTGGCCTCTGTGAGACCCCGAGTCGGTCCCCAGCCACCTGGCCTCTGTGAGACCCCGAGTCGGTCCCCGGCCGCCTGGCCTCTGTGAGACCCCGAGTCGGTCCCCGGCCGCCTGGCCTCTGTGAGACCCCGAGTCGGTCCCCGGCCACCTGGCCTCTGTGAAACCCCGAGTCGGTCCCCAGCCACCTGGCCTCTGTGAGACCCCGAGTCGGTCCCCGGCCACCTGGCCTCTGTGAGGCCCCGAGTCGGTCCCCGGCCGCCTGGCCTCTGTGAGACCCTGAGTCCGTCCCCGGCCGCCTGGCCTCTGTGAGACCCCGAGTCGGTCCCCGGCCACCTGGCCTCTGTGAGACCCCGAGTCGGTCCCCGGCCGCCTGGCCTCTGTGAGACCCCGAGTCGGTCCCCGGCCACCTAGCCTCTGTGAGGCCCCGAGTCGGTCCCCGGCCACCTAGCCTCTGTGAGACCCCGAGTCGGTCCCCGGCCACCTGGCCTCTGTGAGACCCCGAGTCGGTCCCCAGCCACCTGGCCTCTGTGAGACCCCGAGTCGGTCCCCGGCCACCTGGCCTCTGTGAGACCCCGAGTCGGTCCCCGGCCACCTGGCCTCTGTGAGGCCCCGAGTCGGTCCCCGGCCGCCTGGCCTCTGTGAGACCCTGAGTCCGTCCCCGGCCGCCTGGCCTCTGTGAGACCCCGAGTCGGTCCCCGGCCACCTGGCCTCTGTGAGACCCCGAGTCGGTCCCCGGCCGCCTGGCCTCTGTGAGACCCCGAGTCGGTCCCCGGCCACCTAGCCTCTGTGAGGCCCCGAGTCGGTCCCCGGCCACCTAGCCTCTGTGAGACCCCGAGTCGGTCCCCGGCCACCTGGCCTCTGTGAGACCCCGAGTCGGTCCCCAGCCACCTGGCCTCTGTGAGACCCCGAGTCGGTCCCCGGCCACCTGGCCTCTGTGAGACCCCGAGTCGGTCCCCGGCCACCTAGCCTCTGTGAGGCCCCGAGTCGGTCCCCGGCCACCTAGCCTCTGTGAGACCCCGAGTCGGTCCCCGGCCACCTGGCCTCTGTGAGACCCCGAGTCGGTCCCCAGCCACCTGGCCTCTGTGAGGCCCCGAGTCGGTCCCCGGCCACCTGGCCTCTGTGAGGCCCCGAGTCGGTCCCCGGCCGCCTGGCCTCTGTGAGACCCTGAGTCCGTCCCCGGCCGCCTGGCTTATGTACCGACAGCCATTACGCCCGCCTTGATGGCGGAGTAATTCCCTCAGCCGCCACGGCCACCAGCCATGCCACAGGTGTAACATTAATGATGCAGGCCCATTACTGCAGGCCCAACTTGACCAGACCCTGCCTGGCTCTGTGATCTTTCCCTTTCAAATTCTTTTATTTCCTGATAAGGCTCTTTGACTCTGGTGTGAAACTGGCCCAGGAATCCCGGCCTCCACTTTAACCGCTTCAACAGCTACACTTCAACCACAGATAATTTACTTCTCCTTCGGCAGGAGACGTTGTTTGGTTCGAGAAGTTAAGTTTACTGGCTGAAGTCGTATGACGTATCAGTGTCGTATCAGAGGGGAGGATCCCGGGCGGAGAGGAGCCACGGCCAGCGGTGACTCCCCGCTTGTACCGATCAGGGTGAAAACAAACGCCGGAGCCTTGTCCCCACATGACGGTACATCGTACAGAAAGACGGGATTTATAGTATCAAACAAAGCACACCCCAGAGGTGAGCAGTTATAACTCTGGGTAACTCACCTCAAACACCCACGAACCAACCCACCGTCACAGTATATCAATGCTGGGCTCGCGTTAGCATTCGCCAATAGCCATTTGGCGAGAAAATTCGGGATTTGGCGATAAGAACTTCCTGGACACTCGCCAAAATGGCGAATATAAAATTTCAACTACAAACACATTTTTATTCATGTTTTTTTCAACAAATGGAACCAGAGAATCCTCGAACAAATATTGGCTAATGTTTTTCCACGGAATTAGCCAAAATGGCTAATGAAAAAAATATCCTAGCGCGAGCCCAGCAATCGTCTTACGTTATCCACACAAAACACGGCCTCATACGGCTGTGCCGTGACCCGACTGTAGGATGGCGTGCCCCCCCACCCCCCACCCCGCCGCCCGCGACCCATGTCGCTGTGCCCTCAATCGCGACCAGGGAAGCCACCCCCCACTCTCCCGGAGACCTATCGAGTTCCGGGCGCAGGCAGTTAATTGGCGTCCGGTGTCAGAGGGCGTTCTTCCGGCTAACGAGACACCCAACTCGACAGCCTCAAGTCTCTCCTGCGCGTCTACCACGGGCTCTACCATGGGGGTCTACCACGGGGTCTACCATGGGGGTCTACCACGGGCTCTACCATGGGGCTCTACCATGGGGGTCTACCACGGGTTCTACCATGGGGCTCTACCACGGGCTCTACCATGGGGCTCTACCACGGGCTCTACCATGGGGCTCTACCATGGGGGTCTACCATGGGGGTCTACCACGGGTTCTACCATGGGGCTCTACCATGGCGGTCTACCACGGGCTCTACCATGGGGGTCTACCACGGGCTCTACCATGGGGCTCTACCATGGGGGTCTACCACGGGCTCTACCATGGGGGTCTACCACGGGCTCTACCATGGGGCTCTACCATGGGGGTCTACCACAGGCTCTACCATGGGGGTCTACCACGGGCTCTACCATGGGGCTCTACCACGGGCTCTAACATGGGGGTCTACCACGGGCTCTACCATGGGGGTCTACCACAGAGTCTACCAGTGGGCCCTTCTACCGTCACTTACGGGTTAATGTCGGTTGTTTCACATACCAGACATGAGGCACAGATTAATCCCAGTTGTTTTTACTTTTCGGAAACGAGGCACAGATTAAGCCAGTGTTTTTACTTACCAGACATGAGGCAGAGATTTATGCAGTTTTCGGGTGAATTGTTTTCCATTTTCTTCTCAAAGCCTTCAAATAGTCTTGACGTCTTCGAGTCCTGGTAACAGCCTAAATAGTCCCCTCTATGTTCATCTGTGAAGCAAAAGATACAGACATAACAGCTTGGAAGTGTTTGTTCCAGGAAGTGGGGTGAAACAACACGTTCCCGTAATAACAGCGGTATTTTATTCTGGGCCGCGTTTGGGGACAAAACTACGGGCTGGTCTGGGAAGTGCTCCACAGCCAAGCGGACAGGAGTTCTGACGTTCGGCCTCTCTATGTTGCCTGATGGCGAAACAAGCCACGCTAATGGGAGATTGGCAAGTTTTGTATGACCCGTCGGTTTATAATTACAAAATCAGGAGTACCTCACCTGGCTCATGTTAACTACTGACGGAGAACCAATGCGCCGGGGGTGGTCAGGGGGGGGGGGGGGGCGGCAGGGATATGAGGGTGCAGGGGGCCACGTCCACTGCGGAGACTAGTACATTGATACCATTATGCCTAGTTATATGTTCAGCTGTGTCACATTGAGACAAAATGAAGAAGGGAGTATTTCGGGTGTTACAATGTGTCACGTGACTATCAAGATATTACCAGCCAACGAAATGAGCGCCAGACCGTTCTCCCTATCAGTATTATCAACCTCGCTGGATATGCCCTGGTGTCCAGGAAACATGCTTACCCAATGATCTTCATTTATCAAATAATTACAATGGTGAGACTAATTACGTAAAAATAACACCACAACCAGTTCATCAGATGGCATTGTCTACATGAAGCCACCCAACCACGAGCCCTGTAGCCCTGTAGAATATCTCCGAAACACTCATATATTAAATTTCTTTATTATATTTTTTTTCAAAAATTACCTAGAGTTTCTCTGAATATCTCTGGCTGAGCTCCGTATGTTTGCATTCACGGCACAGACTTGATAGGATGTGGTGTGTGTGGCGTGGGGTGGGGGGGGGGGGGTAGGCGGGCGGTCTTCAGCCGATGTTATCGGAACTTAGGCCTATAATAGTACAAGACCCATCGCCATTATTGGGTTTGGGATTGTTTCGTAACGGCCATGTAATCACCACACAAGGGACACATGCTCATAATGAGACACCAGAATCAACACCACAATCCACGACTTACTCCGCAGTGGACACGAGCTCTTGAAGGGTCCCTTCGGGTAGAGCTCGCCTCGCTTCTCCAGGCACGCCACATCGGCAATCTGCTGTTTACACTGGTTTGATGTGGCTCGCTCAATGGCCAGCAGCGCGTCCTTGTGGGTGATGGGACACTGGGCCTTGTAGCCGGCGTCCTCGCTGTGGCCAATGTTCACCAGGTTAGCCCCGTGCTGGGCCAGATCACCCCTCAGGGACTGCGCCGCTTGACGCTTCTTGATATTATTATTATTATTATTATTATTATTATCCAGGTTGTTAATGCCTGTCCTGTTTTTAAGCAGCGAGGCGGCGTTGTGCAGTCTGTGTATATCCACGCTGCTGTCGTTCACTGGGGACGCGGGTTTGATGATACTGCTCCTGGGGTTATCGTCACTGCTGTGAGGCTGCTGGGGGTACACCGGCAGCCTCGTCTTGGGGTTGTGCACTGAGGGATCCAGGCGATCCCGACTGTCATGGTTCTCTGGATTCACCGGAAACACCTCGGCCTGCTGCAATAGACAAGACAAGAGTCAACCCTCCATAAATACATGTTCCCGAATGGATCCCATTACCACGGCAGATAAGACAACAATACATATCACCAACAAATCCGGGCGTGGACAAAGGGAATCCGTATAAAATATCCCACAATAAGATAGCAAGGACTATTTGAGAAATGTGATATTTTCAAATTTATCCACAGTAAAACAGGTGTGGCATTTCACAAGCATAAATCACACTGCACTAACACCTTGGATAGCCCAGCAATCCATTACATTCATTGATTAACCATCCTGGTAGTAAATGGTATGCTAAAATGTGGTGGTGCAGTGCAAGAGCAAGGTGTGGCTGGTAGACCACAGTAGGACTGGAAAAAATATACTGCTAGTATCCGTATTTTAGGATGCTTTTGTGCAGTGAATGCTAAATTGGTCCAAGACACGTCCCGAGACAATAAAATGGGGCTGGATGAAACTTGGCCCAGATGCAGGTGTCAGGGTTCGAACCTACGACCTGTTGATCTGTAGCTCAGCCTGCGGGCCAAGTGAGCTAGTGAGGCTCCCTTAAGACTGATAGAGCATAGTGTGACTGGTAGAGCAAGGTATGACTGGTAGAGCAAGGTATGACTGGTAGAGTAAGGTATGACTGGTAGAGCAAGGTGTGACTGGTAGAGCAAGGTATGACTGGTAGAGTAAGGTATGACTGGTAGAGCAAGGTGTGACTGGTAGAGCAAGGTATGACTAGTAGAGCAAATTGGGACTGGTAGAGCAAGGTATGACTGGTAGAGCAAGGTATGACTGGTAGAGCAAGGTATGACTGGTAGAACAAGGTATGACTGGTAGAGCAAGGTATGACTGGTAGAGCAAGGTATGACTGGTAGAGCAAGGTATGACTGGTAGAGCAAGGTATAACTGGTAGAGCAAAGTTTGACTGGTAGAGCAAGGTATGACTGGTAGAGCAAGGTATGACTGGTAGAGCAAAGTGTGACTGGTAGAGCAAGGTATGACTGGTAGAGCAAGGTATGACTGGTAGAGCAAATTGGGACTGGTAGAGCAAGGTATGACTGGTAGAGCAAGGTATGACTGGTAGAACAAGGTATGACTGGTAGATCAAGGTATGACTGGTAGAGCAAGGTATGACTGGTAGAGCAAGGTATAACTGGTAGAGCAAAGTTTGACTGGTAGAGCAAGGTATGACTGGTAGAGCAAGGTATGACTGGTAGGGCAAAGTGTGACTGGTAGAGCAAGGTATGACTGGTAGAGCAAGGTATGACTGGTAGAACAAGGTATGACTGGTAGAGCAAGGTATTACTGGTAGAGCAAGGTATGACTGGTAGAGCAAGGTATGACTGGTAGAGCAAGGTATGACTGGTAGAGCAAGGTATGACTGGTAGAGCAAGGTAGGACTGGTAGAGCAAGGTATTACTGGTAGAGCAAGGTATGACTGGTAGAGCAAGGTATGACTGGTAGAGCAAGGTATGACTGGTAGAGCAAGGTATGACTGGTAGAGCAAGGTATGACTGGTAGAGCAAAGTTTGACTGGTAGAGCAAGGTATGACTGGTAGAGCAAGGTATGACTGGTAGAGCAAAGTGTGACTGGTAGAGCAAGGTATGACTGGTAGAGCAAGGTATGACTGGTAGAGCAAGGTAGGACTGGTAGAGCAAGGTATTACTGGTAGAGCAAGGTATGACTGGTAGAGCAAGGTATGACTGGTAGAGCAAGGTATGACTGGTAGAGCAAATTGGGACTGGTAGAGCAAGGTATGACTGGTAGAGCAAGGTATGACTGGTAGAACAAGGTATGACTGGTAGAGCAAGGTATGACTGGTACAGCAAGGTATGACTGGTAGAGCAAGGTGATCTGGTAGTGCAAAGTATGACTGGTAGAACAAGCCCCCCCGCCCCCTCCCCCCCAGTTGCAGGTTTGTCACTGCATTTGTGCCTGGATAATACTTAAATAACTGGTGCCCTCCCTTTTGATAAAGTCCTGGATCCGTCACTGGACTGGTACAGGTTGTGGGTGGAAAAAGGGATATTTTTTGATACTATGTCATCAGACTATGGGCATTATTGATATCCTTAAAAAGTCAATATCAAAACAGCTTAGACAATGCAGCCACTTTATTACTACAAGGTGATGTGAAATTTCTTATGCAAAGATAAAAATACTCTATTAGCCACTTTAAATCTCCAAAAATTATTTGATTATTATCTCCATATTGAAAATATAAATAGACTAATCCATATGAAATGTACTCATCCAGGAATAAAATAATTTAATAATAGATCTATTGATTAAATATATAAAGAAAATTGAAATATATCATTTCTATTTCTATTTCTGAAATCAATCATTTATTTATAGATGTCAGATGAATGATTCCTACCAGAGAAAAATAAAAGATAAAAGAAGATAAAAGTAGTATACAGATGATTTAATATTTCATTAAGTATATGTAACAAAATGAAATTATTCGTATAGGCCAATCCATTTTGTAAATTACTGCAGCAATGTTATTTCATATATCACCCTGTAATAGTCATGTATAGTAATGTACTTCTGAGAAGGATGCATTTGGCTGGTATCTGAGCAATCACTAGCTACAAACTTGTGGCACTATTGCCGAAAACATCAAGTATATGATGGAGTTAAGAAACCACTCACCATTGATCTATTAAACTACTTTAAAATTATTATTCAACTTTTGACTACATTCTGTACCTTTATCTGGGTGAAGTAGACAAAGATACACGATCAAGAGCCTTATCTGCTCATACCAGTTGGAACAATATTATATTGAGCAAATTAATTTGATTAGGTTTTCGCCAAGCCCAAAGGCCACCTTGATAGCTCACTGAGTTAGAGTGTTCACTCTGGCCACCTGAGAGCCTAACAGTACATTATCTGAGGTTTATGCCCTGCTGTGGTCTGTGGCGTAGCAGGATAAATATCTCATGTCCTGCCTCCTAAAAAATCTAGATTACCTCAGGGATATGCCTTCGCTTTTCTTTTCCTTCTCCTATGGTTAAAACATCCTAAATAAATAACCAACCAATGCTAACGCTAAGCCAATGCTAATGTAACACATCGCTGGATTGGCCTAAGTGCATCCAGGCAAGCCCACTTCTCACCACTTCCCAGTGGGGGCACTTGCGCCAAGTCGTTGGAAAAAATATCACTTTTCTATACACTTTAATCCCAACCACGATTCTACCATAGTTCAAATGATATTGAGGAATCTCATAAGACCTGAAATAGGGTAAAACAATATCCATTAACATTGGCCGGTAGGCCTACTGTGTCTCTCACTGTGTCTGTGAGTGTGAGCAGGTGAGTGTGACACTGACAGTGACAGCAAGCGGACAGCTCACAGGCCCAGCACCATGCAACGACAGCGGTCGGCAACTCACCCGTTTTCCAGTGGGAGTGAACGACACCCCGCGATTTACGCTGTGTTTCCACCGAGCCTCTAACTCCTGGAGCTCCTGTTGGCTGACGTAATAAAAGCTATATGCCATATATAATTGAATAGTCACTAACAGGAAGGATACATAGAAAAATAGCTTATATCTTCTACAAAACCGCCGCGCCCACGACGATATTCTGGACGCAGCCATGTTTACAAATGGAACTGTCACTTTCTGCCTCCGCTACATCAATGAAGAGCTCCCACATTCTCCGTGTAGGGGGCGCTCGCACGCAGCCACGTCCTGGCTGACCCGGAGCGGTGCGCTGGCCGGGGTTGGTGCTGACTGCCACGTTACAGGCCGCTCAGGCCGTGGGTGCCGGGCGGTCTGGAGTGGCTGGCAGCCCGGATGGGTCTCTCTGGCGCGCTGAGGCGTGCTGGAATGAATCTGGGTAACTGACATATGACACTCGGGAACGGGTCGTGACCTGTCGCATTTTACCGTATTTTGTCTCACGGGCGCCGGGGTTGTATTTCTTAAGGAATGGTATATTGACACAGGAACGATATGCAGACACTGATCTACTGCGGAAGTATAAAATTAAAAAATGCATCATTATCTGTTATTACTATTTGACAAATCTGTGATATCGTCCCCACCAGCTATATAACGCTCGATGTACATTTAATCAATATATACCACATATAACTTACACTCTCAGCAGGTGATATCTAAATGGCTAATCAATACTTAAGCAAACAAAAACCCTTCTCCAATAGCCCGAACCAGAGAGAGCGTCCGCACATCGATTATGAGGATCAAACGCACAACACAACTTGAGTGACGAGCTGAAGAGCTGAGAGTCACCTCGCCGAGTGGGACGGGACGGTTCTGGAGGCTGTAAAATAAGCCAGTTCTTAGTGTCACCATTATTATGCAAGCGAGTATGCAAGATTTCGATGGGGGCGTAATTTCGGTGGTGCGTTTGGCCGGGGTGGCTGAGACCGCGGAGACTGAGGACATCTTAGACCCAGGGGCGCATCCCAAAAGGAGGGCCCCTGAGGGGGGGGTAGCCATGTCGCGTTGTCGATTTTAAGAAAAGGTCCATGTCGTGTTTCGATTTTAAGAAAAGGTCTATGTCGCGTGTCGATTTTAAGAAAAGGTCCATGTCGCGTGTCGATTTTAAGAAAAGTTCCATGTCGCGCGTCGCTAAGTCTTATGTCGCATGTCGATTCTAAGACAACCCCAATGTCGCGTTGTCGATTTTAAAAATCGCCGTGTCGCCGTGTCGAAAAAGCCCCTCTGTTGCCCTAAAAGGGCGGGTGGGGGAGGGGGGGGGCACATGTAAATGGGGTTCACAACAAAAAGACCTGGGTGAGTGGAATCGATATAATTTCGAATCAAAATTCAGTATCTTGTCTGGTCCTTGCTTTACTAAAGAAATGCACACATCATGGCAATGTGAAAGCGTCAGTAGTTTTAGTAGCACACTATGTTCGCATCCTCCTCTATTCGCAATACAATGTAAGACTCTATTAGTTACGGTCGACTGTAACGGGCCGTATGGTTTTTCAGTCCTGACAGGGGGCAGGGGGTTCGGAACCGCTTTTTGGGCAATGTTTCCTCGAAGTTTGATGAGGATTCCGCCCTTCGCCAAATGTTTGTGGTCCCCGGGGCTCAGAAAGCAGTATTTCGGAGAGCTTACTTCCACCCCCTCCCCCCCCCCCACCTCCCACCACTCTTCCCCTCCGGTCATCAGATCGACATGATCCACCTAAAGCGAGGTGACCTCATGACCTTGTGGGTCTAGTGCGTTCGACTATTCATTGTCCAGTGTGTTCCACTAAGTCGGTGCGTGGTTCGAGCCCCACCCGTAAACGTGTCTTCATTTCCACCCTGCCTACTTTTCAACACTGCGGATCCGAGAATCAATAAGATATCGGACAGAGCAACATTCGCCATCATTCAGGCTTCATTTGTTCAGTGCCGATACTGAACCAACGCCGCTGTCCCTCATTTGGTCAAAGCTGATTCTGAGCCAATGTTGAACCAAATGTTATAGCCAACGCTATCGTATTTAGATGTTCAGTCTGCGTACGCCATGCATGGGGACATTGTGCCGAGACAGGTAGCCATGGTCGGCCGGCGCACTCGTCATAATGCATTCATGTCGTTGCGAGCGGCGTGGGGGGCCAAAATTTGACGATCATATAGTTGTACGCTTCAACTTTTTGTCCAAAGAGCAAAAGGGTTGGCGAAAGTAAGTAAAGTCTACATTCGCGTTAGCCAAATGGAATACGGACGTATTTCTACATTTTAGCACAACATCGTCGTCTTTACAGAATACAAGATCTATAATCCCTTTGCAGATGTATATCAGAGTTATAAGGCGGTTTCCAAACACACAAAAAACAACTTGACAAAACCATGATAGTTTTAATTTGAAGCAAAACTTTAAGTATATAGATCACAGGTAATTTCGGTATTTGGCACATGATCATTTAATTGGTGTAGTTTCGTAGTTTCGTAGTTTGGCGCGAACGAAGGCAACTCTTTACAATAAATAGTGACAATATCATGGTAACAAGTGGATAGTCTGTCTTGTAAATACCATTTGTTGGCCAATATATCCGGGCTGACTATTAAATATTACATGTAAATAGAATAACAGCATATGTATATAAAACGGGAACTGAATACGCACATTCGCAGATATAAATCCATCCACATATAAAGATATACTTCACACTAAAGTCAAAATTCAAATACATATATTGTCAGTCTTTAATTGTTCATAAGCATACCCACACCCGTACAAAATCCAGCGAGATTCACCAGAAATAGCCTTCGGGAATGTTTTGCTCTCCCTTCCACCCCCCCGCCCCCCCCCCCTCTCCCCTACCTCATAGAAACCGCCTTGTACCAAGATACAGAATAGAGATATATGAATAACACCATTTACATCATTTCCTTAAAATAAACCAGAAATGTGGAAAATAACCCACTACGCTAAGCTTACAATGCACGCCATACCGAGTCATTGTGTGCTGCCGCCATATGGATGTCCTTATAATGCACGCCATACAGTCATTGTGTGCTTCTCATTGTGTGCTTCTCAATGTTCATCAACGTCATACTTATTAGTTGACACAACCACACTTCGCGTATTAATTGGCGAAGACCCTTTTTTCACGGGGTTTGTAAGTGCAGCGTAAATCACCTCCAGAAGACGACGCTCTGGGTACATCGTACCAGCGGCACCTCTTTCTCATGGCCTCCGCGGTGTCTTCATATCAATATGTTACAGTGTGGCATAGAATATGGACTTACATTTCACATATCATCTACATATTATAATTCATGCCATTTGAAGAAAACAAGATCTACTAGGCGTCTAACTGAGACCACTGACACTGTTGGCCATGTACCCAAGCCGTCGGTCTCTGGCGGTCCATGCTAGCTCGTTACTTTGCGCGCCCAGACCCTACCACGCACTACATAATACTTGATGCGATCACGGACAAATGCTTAATTATAAGTAAATACAGCAAGCGGCGTTTGCAAGGAAACTACTGCCGCGTCTTTGTATTTTTCGTGGCACTGCCATTGGTCGTGACGAGTTGCAATGTTTTCCTGGCTTCCCTGAAAGGAGAAGACACCATATCACACCACAGTGTCACGAAGCTTATACACCTCTGACCCACGGATTCAAAGAATAAAGCTATGTGTGTCTTACATTCTGTCACAACTAGAGATTAACAAGTCTACTACTGCTGTATCATTCCAGTGAAGCTGCTTGGATGCGTTCGGCGGTGGGGGTGGGGGGGGGGAGGGGGGGGGGGGTACAAAAGCCATATAACCCATTAAAGCGCTTTTCCTTTCTCTCTCCAACCCCTTGTTAGTTGTGGACCAAGGCCATCAATTATTTAAGTTCCAGCCCCGCACAAATTCCTGGATCCGCCCCTGAGACCCCCCAGGTCAGTGGACAGGATAATGCCGGGAGAGACCATGTCCTTGTCAGACGTTGGGTGCACGTGTACCTAGACAGTGGTCCGTCTCCTTTCTCCTTGTCGGCTAACATCTGAAGCACACGCCTGTGGTGGCAGTTCAGCACACCAAAGTTTCGGATAATCTGAAGACAAAGGTGTCAAGACATTAAAGCAAGGGGCAACACACGTTTCAAAAATGAAATTCTGCGGTTTGAAAAGGGTTAACTAAGGGTAAAACAGAAATGCAGCCGCTACCACATAAAGACTTTAACGCCGCGCTTGCATCCAAGCGAAAGAAAACCCGCACGGAAAATTTCTGAACACCAGACACGACAACAAGCCAGTCACTTGAGTCCAGTTCATATTAATCGGTCCAGTGCCATTACAGTATATAAGAAGTATCACTTACCATTAATCTGACGTAGTCGCTGGAATCCAGCTCAACCATCTCTAACAGCTTGCGGATAATCCTGTCACTCTTCATGCCTAGACTGCCCTAATCCGTGAGAAGAGTCAGATTGTAAACAAAGGTGCGGCTGACGTGTAGCATCTTGGGAAGCATTCGTATCTTAGGCAATAAGAATGGCAGCGAATGGTAGCCCATCGCAAACAGTGATACGCCATACACTACTGGGACAACAAGGCAAATTACGCAAAAGGCGTCCACGCTTAATCAAAAATCGATATATAAGCTTTGAGAAATATCCGTATAGTAATTTCATCATCCATTTGGCTTTACCACAATTGTACGCAACAGATTTTAGGTTGGTTGGTTGTATATTCAGAACGCTTTAACCACTTTTGGTCATATCGCGTCAATGGGAGAAGGAAGGGATGAGCGGAGCCATGTCCCCGAGGTGACCCCCTACTCTCTACAAAGAAAAACAAGGGATGTGGCCTGCGACCACACAGACATGGCCACATCGGGGCTCGAACCACCGATCCACGTGCCGTGAGGCTCTCAGATGGCCAGAGCACTCGAGGCGAGCACTGACCCACTGAGCTACCGGGCCTGGCCCTAGACGTGAGGTGCTCTGCGAGTCTTACAATGCAGATGGCGGCCTGGGCGCGGATTTCCTCCTTGGGGTCGCTCAGCTTCCGCTCCACGGTCTCGCAGGCTCGCGCGAACAGCTCCAGAGACGCCAGGGCCTTGGCCGCCTCGTGGCGCACGTCCTGGTGACGTCAGTGCAAGGCGTAAGGAGAGGATCATCGCATCACCACATGTAATGGTCAATTCGACAGTCGACATGGCATTGGTACCCTCCATTTTCATTATCTACTCTCTTATGTACTATGGTGACTGTGTTATAAATGTGAGTCTACATTGCACCTGATCGCAACAAGGTAATGAGTGGACAACCTGTGGATATTTAAGGCTTAATCTACTGCCGTAACTATTTACCTTGTTGGGATCATCCCAGAGTTTCTTCTCCAGAAGGTCGTAGACTTGGTCTGTCATGGTCGAGTCCACACCGAGAGCTCGTTTACCTGGCGAAGAGAATGATAATGATCTATTTCGATTATTGGTTGTTTATCAAGTTAAATAACCACGAAATAATAACCCCACAACACCTGTTGCCACCATATTCGCGTGACGTCACCATATTGACAGCCCGCAACTTTCGCCGGGAACCAACCTGTCGACAGACTGCATTTTCCGACGAGGCATTTCCACTGATATTAAATGTAATTGGGTCTTAATACTAAATTAAAGGTTAACTACAATGGAAACAGTCTAAAACACGTGAAGACGAGGTATCTACCGATGACGATGAGGTGTTTGGCGGCCTCTTTCCGGTGTTTCCACACGGCCGAAGACCTCAATTGTTGCAGGACTGTCTGGACGATCTCCTGGTCAGACTGGTGCAGCTGTCGCACCAGGATCTCCAGCGCCTAGCGAGGCAAACAGGGAGGAGACGTAAAACTAGTACTGTCAATCCAGCACTCAACAGTGTTTGGGTTGGTTGGTTGGTTCGTTGGTTGGTTTTATATTCAGGACGCTTTAACCAATTCCGGTCATATCGCGTCAATGGGAGAAGGAAGGGAAGAACGGAGCCATCTCCCCAGGGTAACCCCATAGTCTTTGCGAAGAATGACATGGGATCTTTATCCTCCGACCACACAGAAATGGCCACAGCTTGGCGCGAACCACCAATCCACGTGCCGTTAGGCTCTCAATTGGCCACAGCGCACATTGCGACGGATCAAACCCACCGAGCTACCGCAGGTATCCTCAACAGTGTTTGGGTTCCAACTAATACTTCATTTACGTATCTGGTGTCGGTATACGGTAAACGTAAGTACAAAGATCTTGGCGCAAGATCATTTGGTCACGATCTCCATCACTATTTCTGTCCGTGTATTGGGACGGTTACACTGGGCACCCACCTGCGCCTTCTTGTGAGTGTCCTGGCTGCACTCGACGACCTGGCGCAGTTTGCTGACCGCCTGGTCGTCGGCGACACACAGACGCCCCAGACACACGGCCGCCTGGAACGCCGTCTCGTCATCCGGGTCCTCCGTCAGCGTCAGGAAGCTCAGGAAGAGGCGCAGCTCGTGGAAACTCGGTAGACGCTGGGCAAGGTCAAAAGGTCAGTGGTCGGTTTTGCACTTGGGCCACTTGTTGCAACGATTGATAGTAATAAGCGTTACGATTATACTATGTTATGATTTTGGTACATGACGCTGACGGATCTATCAAAGCTTGAGTGTAAAATGTTGATGTCTGTTAGCTCTAGTGTTTCCTGTTTTGCTGCTCCAGGAGAAAGATCGTAATAGTTAACACGCAAACAGGAACGTTCGGCAGGAAGTGACGTCGACCGCGACATTTTAAAACAAATATTGCCAATTATAGTAGTCCTTACCTTGTCCACATACTGCGCGTTCTTGCCAGCCAGCATGGTTTGCAGAAGATCTGCCCTCATGTCGGAATTACCTCCTTCCAGGAAGAGGACTAAGCTCAAAAGAATCTCTTCATCCCAGCAACCTAACAAGATGAAAAAGTAAGTACATGTATGAATTGCAACGGAACTACAGGTGATATGTGTCAAATTGATAGAATACCCATCAAATGCGACCAATGTTTTAAACAAATGATAAATTGGCATTACAGAGATAACAATACATGGAAATGAGTTTTAGATGGTTTAAACTTGGTCAAGTGAAGATGAATGATCGATTGATGAAATAAACTCTTAGGCGTGGGATTGTTAACCAGGCAATATGGTCATGCGGTTTCATGCGCTAACAGCTACACCAGGGAGGTCCCCATGCCCTATAAATCTGTGGTCTAGTGCGCTAACCACTACACCAGGGAGCCACCCATGCCCTATTGATCTACGGTTTAGTGCGCTAGCAGCTACACCAGGGAGGCCCCCATGCCCTATTGATCTGCGGCCTAGTGTGCTAACCACTACACCAGGGAGGCCCCCATGCCCTATTGATCTGTGGTCTAGTGCGCTAACCAGTACACCAGGGAGCCACCCAGGACCTATTGATCTGTGGTCTAGTGAGTTAACCACTATCCCAAGGACGCCTAAAACTATCGATTAAATAACATTGCGGGGTAAGCATGCCCGTCCCATTCGCCTTATTCACATGTTGGGAATTCCCACGCGAGAACGAGGCTATACCTGCAAGTTTGCGCGCGAACGGCTAGTGCATATGATGTGTGGCCTTGTGAGTGGCACAAGGGCCTTTCTCTCCTGCCGTCAATGGTCACTATTAAGTCTGTCAGGTCATTATTGTTCAAACTAATTAACCAATTAGACCTATTTCTGCAAATTTTATTCTTTTTCGAGCACATTTGACAATAGCCGAACGTGTAGGCCTATGCCACACGGAACGGGTGACCCCCTCCAGCTGGGGGGTATCCCCGACCAGCAGTGGGATGCTATAACTTCAACAGAGCTTATCTGCTTAGTGGAAGATAGCTAAGGTCCATATGTTGATTTTTCCATTCGAAAGTTAACGGCATATTAAATCAAACGTTAATAGTGTTTTGATTACAAACTTTGCAGGGAGTGGTTGCTGGAGGTACAACGTGACGCACTGAAACGCATTGCATAACGTTGAAGACCGCGTAGCTCAGTCGGTAGAGCGTTTCCGTTTTGATACTGGGGTCGTGGGTTCAATTCTCGAGGGATGCAATTTTTTTTTTCCCTGCATTTCGTGCAACAACCACATTCTCCCATAAAAGTGGTCATCACTGTTTTAAGAATAGTTCATGCAACGGCACAGGCACAGTCAATCAATACGTGCATGGAGGGGGTGGGGGTGGGGAGGGGGGGGTAGAATTATTGCCACATTGGTCCTTTCATGAGATAAAATATGTCAGCATAATTCCATATACCCAGCATAATATCTCCCCGGGTAAAACACGGGGTTCAACAACGCGCAAGTTTTCACGTGGTTTGATTTGGGTTTAACGGCACTTTTAGCATGTAAGGCTATAGGCCTATCGTGCCATTTCACGTGGGTCTATCATATGAGTAGTAGACAAAGAATGTCCGGGTCATAAGATTCACTCAATACAATAAAAAATACTCATAATAAAAGCAAAAACAATAGTAGGTCCATAGACCTAATATGTCACAGCACAAAGATCCTAGCTGACGTGGAAAGCGAGTTAAAAAATATAGGGGGGCTTTCATGTCAATTGACCCTTGCTGCATGCCGCGGGAAATAAGTGCCTTACCCCACTTTTTTCAGAAAATCTCGCCCCAAAAGACCCTCCTTTTCCACATGTACTTACTCCAGAACACACACACACCCTATTCATCTGCCTGAAATCGGTCATTGTATTGCTTTAAATCACTCGGGAGCTATTTCGCAGCGAACCCGCATCCCATTAGATTTCACGCGTTGGGCGAGTCACGCAGTTTGTGTTTGCAGGCACAGCCTCGTTTTGGCGTCAATATGGCGATTCCGTGAATAAGGCGAATGACCTTCGCGACGCACGCCACCACCAACGCGTACCGAGCGATATTAGGGCCTTGGTGGCCTCGTAGATGACCCTGGTGTCCTCGTCTGTCTGCAGGGTGTCCCTGAGGGCGTACAGCACCATGGGGTCACAGCACCGGAGCACCCCGAGCTGGCGCGCCGCGTCCACCCGCTCCTCAGTGTGGTCGGACACCAGGCTGTCGTGAACGATGCTCTGCGAACAACACGATCATTGAGGATCTAAGTATGGGATGATTTCATCTTTGTTTAATATTTGTTCTGTTGCATTTAGCGTACACAAAGTACCTACATGTTTCTAGTGGGTTATTTTTTTGAGGTTAAACATTGTGACGCCAGTATAATCCATGGCCTACAAGTAAATTTTGCGAAATAACGATTTTTATTTGATTAACAATACCAAAGTGGTAGTCGCAAAGTAAACAAAGATTATTTTGTTACAGACGATTGATTTACTATTCATGTGCCCATGGGGCATTGAATATATACATACATAATAACAATAAAAATAATAATAATACACACTCGGAGAACTAACGATGTTGCCTTCACATCTTTATGACGTCAGAGTATTTTGCTCTCTGTACTGTATTGAACAGCCAACATGTTTACTTACTTTGATCCTTTCCCACTTGAGACCAGAGTGGTCAAGGTACCCTGACTTGGGCTTCATGTCGTTCCACTTGCTTGCTGTGAGCAACAAGTGTGGCAGCCAGGTTAACCAGGGTCAACACGAACCATCAGAACATGTTCAACATCACGATCACTTAACAATAAATGGCTCAATTGAGCCTGCATTGCACAACGGAGGCTTACAACGAAAACACTTCATCGTCTAATCATAGTACAAGGTGCCAGTATATTTATGACATAACGTTGAATGGTACAAAATAAACAATTAGATATTTTTCGTAGGTATAATAATACAGAGTATAGTATGATACGCAATATTATGTACATAAATGAAAGAATTTTATTTATCGGCTACTGGAGCGCTAAATATATGACTGAAAGACGTATTTGCTGCAGCAATGTATCACAAATAAAGAAATGTATGTACATGTATATATGCAAAATATTACATGTGACTGTTAAATACTGCTGCGCTATCCATGGTTTGCA
Organism: Arenicola marina; assembly: GCA_964019135.1. NCBI lineage: Eukaryota > Metazoa > Annelida > Polychaeta > Arenicolidae > Arenicola > Arenicola marina. The sequence goes on from OZ025251.1 coordinate 49,124,395, forward strand.
TGATACAAAGAAACATTCCGCAAGACCAGCGGAATATGTTTAGCACAGCCCCCTAAATACCTCAGTCAAAGATCCCATTATATAAAACACAAATTGGCACATTTGATGTACATGCATGAAGGAAATACCGGTTTGTAAGCTGAAACTAGTTTTAGAACTACTAAGTACACAAATAGCTATTTCAGGGCTATACAAGAACATATATGGTCAATGCAAATGTGGAAAATGTATTCTTTACACTTCAATACAAGTAATTAATCTACATGTATAATGTACATTATTATTAAGTTTACATGTATAATGTACATTATTATTGAGTTTACATGTATAATGTACATTATTATTATTGGGTTTACATGCACAATGTACATTATTATTGAGTTTACATGTATAATGTACATTATTATTATTGGGTTTACATGCACAATGTACATTGTTATTAAGTTTACATGTATAATGTACATTATTATTATTGGGTTTACATGCATAATGTACATTATTATTAAGTTTACATGTATAATGTACATTATTATTATTGGGTTTACATGCACAATGTACATTATTATTATTATTATTATTATTGGGTTTAAATGCACACTGTACATTATTATCCAGATCGCAGTGGGGCGCTGTACCCTATACCTCCAGACTGAACCGACAGCAAACTGAAGGCTGTACTTCTGCCAGAAACAGGAGTATCTTCCCGCTCATCTGTCCAATCAGGTTACATTTAGATATCTTCAACATCAGGTTTCAGTTCAGATTACGTATTTTATGTAACAAAGGTCTACTTATCACAGGACACCACATAGAAGGCTGGGTTCATGCACTATTGCTGCATTACAGGTTATCCGATCCTGCTAGATATATAATACAGCTGAGATAAATCCATATAGAATGTCCAAACGAATAATATTGTCATGTTGAATAGTATTACAAACAGTTACAACAAGGCACGTGATCACCACAGACTGCTCCATGGTGTAACGCTTACCCTTCAACTTCATTGCCTTCTTAACCATGGCAAAGCCCTTCTTCACATCAGTCATCTTTACTCCTCTGAAACAATGGATATAAGAGTGGTGCAATGTAGACCAAAGACACGTGCTACTGGACATATGATGAACATGTAGATCTTCACAAACACTCACTCGGAGGCGGATTTTAGTGAGGGCGTCCTCACAAACACTCACTCTCAGGCCGACTTTAGCGAGGGCGTCCTCGCAAACACTCACTCTGAGGCCGACTTTAGCGAGGGCGTCCTCACAAACACTCACTCTGAGGCTGATTTTACCGAGGGCGTCCTCGCAAACACTCACTCTGAGGCCGACTTTAGCGAGGGCGTCCCCGCAAACACTCACTCTCAGGCCGACTTTAGCCAGGGCGTCCTCACAAACACTCACATTGAGGCCGACTTTAGCGAGGGCGTCCCCACAAACAATCACCCTGAGGCGGACTTTAGCGAGTGCGTCCTCACAAACACTCACTCTCAAGCGGACTTTAGCGAAGGCGTCCTCACAAACACTTACTCTGAGGCGGACTTTAGCGAGGGCGTCCTCACAAACACTCACTCTGAGGTCGACTTTAGCGAGTGCGTCCTCACAAACACTTACTCTCAGGCGGACTGTAGCGAAGGCGTTTCCACAAACATTCACTGTGAGGCGGACTTTAGCGAGGGCGTCCCCACAAACACTCACTCTGAGGCGGATTTTAGCGCGGGCATCCTCACAAACACTCACTCTGAGGCCGACTTTAGCGAGGGCGTCCTCGCAAACACTTACTCTGAGGCCGACTTTAGCGAGGGCGCCGTCGCAAACACTCACTCTGAGGCCGACTTTAGCGAGGGCGTCTTCGCAAACACTCACTCTGAGGCCGACTTTAGCGAGGGCGTCCCACAAACACTCACTCTGAGGCCGACTTTAGCGAGGGCGTCCTCACAAACACTCACTCTGAGGCTGATTTTAGCGAGGGCGTCCTCACAAACACTCACTCTGAGGCCGACTTTAGCGAGGGCGTCCTCGCAAACACTCACTCTGAAGGCGACTTTAGCGAGGGCGTCCCACAAACACTCACTCTGAGGCCGACTTTAGCGAGGGCGTCCTCACAAACACTCACTCTGAGGCTGATTTTAGCGAGGGCGTCCTCGCAAACACTCACTCTGAGGCCGACTTTAGCGAGGGCGTCCTCACAAACACTCACTCTGAGGCCGACTTTAGCGAGGGCGTCCTCACAAACACTCACTCTGAGGTCGACTTTAGCGAGTGCGTCCTCGCCAACACTCATTCTGAGATGGACTTTAGCGAAGGCGTCCTCACAAACACTCACTCTCAAGCGGACTGTAGCGAAGGCGTTCCCACAAACACTCACTATGAGGCCGACTTTAGCGAAGGTGTCCTCACAAACACTCACTCTCAGTCGGACTGTAGCGAAGGCGTTTCCACAAACATTCACTGTGAGGCGGACTTTAGCGAGGGCGTCCCCACAAACACTCACTCTGAGGCGGATTTTAGCGCGGGCATCCTCACAAACACTCACTCTGAGGCCGACTTTAGCGAGGGCGTCCTCGCAAACACTTACTCTGAGGCCGACTTTAGCGAGGGCGCCGTCGCAAACACTCACTCTGAGGCCGACTTTAGCGAGGGCGTCTTCGCAAACACTCACTCTGAGGCCGACTTTAGCGAGGGCGTCCCACAAACACTCACTCTGAGGCGGACTTTAGCTAGGGCGTCCTCACAAACACTCACTCTGAGGTCGACTTTAGCGAGTGCGTCCTCGCCAACACTCATTCTGAGATGGACTTTAGCGAAGGCGTCCTCACAAACACTCACTCTCAAGCGGACTGTAGCGAAGGCGTTCCCACAAACACTCACTATGAGGCCGACTTTAGCGAAGGTGTCCTCACAAACACTCACTCTCAGGCGGACTGTAGCGAAGGCGTTTCCACAAACATTCACTGTGAGGCGGACTTTAGCGAGGGCGTCCTCACAAACACTTACTCTGAGGCCGACTTTAGCGAGGGCGTCGCCGCAAACACTCACTCTGAGGCCGACTTTAGCGAGGGCGTCCTCGCAAACACTCACACTGAGGCCGACTTTCGCGAGGGCGTCCCACAAACACTCACTCTGAGGCCGACTTTAGCGAGGGCGTCCTCGCAAACACTTACTCTGAGGCCGACCTTAGCGAGGGCGCTGTCGCAAACATTCACTCTGAGGCCGACTTTAGCGAGGGCGTCCTCGCAAACACTCACTCTGAGGCCGACTTTAGCGAGGGCGTCCTCGCAAACACTCACTCTGAGGCCGACTTTAGCGAGGGCGTCCTCACAAACACTCACTCTGAGGCTGATTTTACCGAGGGCGTCCTCGCAAACACTCACTCTGAGGCCGACTTTAGCCAGGGCGTCCTCACAAACACTCACTTTAAGGCCGACTTTAGCGAGGGCGTCCCCACAAACACTCACTGTGAGGCGGACTTTAGCGAGTGCGTCCTCACAAACACTCACTCTAAGGCGGACTTTAGCGAAGGCGTCCTCACAAACACTTACTATGAGGCGGACTTTAGCGAGGGCGTCCTCACAAACACTCACTCTGAGGTCGACTTTAGCGAGTGCGTCCTCACCAACACTCATTCTGAGATGGACTTTAGCGAGGGCGTCCCACAAACACTCACTCTGAGGCGGACTTTAGCGAAGGCGTCCTCACAAACACTCACTCTCAGGCGGACTGTAGCGAAGGCGTTCCCACAAACACTCACTCTGAGGCCGACTTTAGCGAGGGCGTCCCCACAAACACTCACTCTGAGGCCGACTTTAGCGAGGGCGTCCCCACAAACACTCACTCTGAGGCCGACTTTAGCGAGGGCGTCCCCACAAACACTCACTTTGAGACGGACTTTAGCGAGGGCGTCCCCACAAACACTAACTCTGAGACGGACTTTAGCGAGCGCGTCCCCACAAACACTCACTCTGAGGCGGACTTTAGCGAGGGCGTCCCCACAAACACTCACCCTGAGGCGGACTTTAGCGAGGGCGTCCCCACAAACACTCACTCTGAGACAGACTTTAGCGAGGGCGTCCCCACAAACACAAACTCTGAGACGGACTTTAGCGAGGGCGTCCCCACAAACACTCACTCTGAGACGGACTTTAGCGAGCGCGTCCCCACAAACACTCACTCTGAGGCGGACTTTAGCGAGGGCGTCCCCACAAACACTCACTCTGAGGCCGACTTTAGCGAGGGCGTCCCCACAAACACTCACTCTGAGACAGACTTTAGCGAGGGCGTCCCCACAAACACAAACTCTGAGACGGACTTTAGCGAGGGCGTCCCCACAAACACTCACTCTGAGACGGACTTTAGCGAGGGCGTCCCCACAAACACAAACTCTGAGACGGACTTTAGCGAGGGCGTCCCCACAAACACTCACTCTGAGACGGACTTTAGCGAGGGCGTCCCCACAAACACTCACTCTGAGACGGACTTTAGCGAGGGCGTCCCCACAAACACAAACTCTGAGACGGACTTTAGCGAGGGCGTCCCCACAAACACTCACTCTGAGACGGACTTTAGCGAGGGCGTCCCCACAAACACTCACTCTGAGACAGACTTTAGCGAGGGCGTCCCCACAAACACAAACTCTGAGACGGACTTTAGCGAGGGCGTCCCCACAAACACTCACTCTGAGACGGACTTTAGCGAGGGCGTCCCCACAAACACTCACTCTGAGACGGACTTTAGCGAGGGCGTCCCCACAAACACTCACTCTGAGACGGACTTTAGCGAGGGCGTCCCCACAAACACTCACTCTGAGACGGACTTTAGCGAGGGCGTCCCCACAAACACTCACTCTGAGGCGGACTTTAGCGAGGGCGTCCCCACAAACACTCACTCTGAGGCGGACTTTAGCGAGGGCGTCCCCACAAACACTCACTCTGAGACAGACTTTAGCGAGGGCGTCCCCACAAACACTCACTCTGAGACGGACTTTAGCGAGCGCGTCCCCACAAACACTCACTCTGAGGCGGACTTTAGCGAGGGCGTCCCCACAAACACTCACTCTGAGGCGGACTTTAGCGAGGGCGTCCCCACAAACACTCACTCTGAGACAGACTTTAGCGAGGGCGTCCCCACAAACACTCACTCTGAGACGGACTTTAGCGAGGGCGTCCCCACAAACACTCACTCTGAGACGGACTTTAGCGAGGGCGTCCCCACAAACACTCACTCTGAGGCCGACTTTAGCGAGAGCGTCCCCACAAACACTCACTTTGAGACGGACTTTAGCGAGGGCGTCCCCACAAACACTCACTCTGAGACGGACTTTAGCGAGGGCGTCCCCACAAACACTCACTCTGAGACGGACTTTAGCGAGGGCGTCCGCTGGGCGAGGAGGTCCTGTCGCCGCCGCTCCTCGCTGGTATTTGCCTCCCCGCGCGGGGCGGCCTTGGCCCGGAACAAACTCGATGTGAACTTGGTCTCCGCCAACAGGTTCCTCTGGTTCACAATACGCTCGGCAGGGGGCTCGTCGCCGGGTTTAGAGTCGCTATAGAAACCGGAGTCTCGCGGGAACACCTTCTTCCGGTTCTGGCAAAAGTGAAAACGGTTCAAATTGATACAATTACCAAATAATATTAATTCGTCCAATATTATAACAACAGGACGATCGCTGAGGAGATTACAAACAGAGAAAGAACTCCTGAGATTCAAGATATAGACATTAAGTTGTAGGCTAAATAAAAGTGGAAGATATACGGCGTTTTACATTGTAAAATCGATGTAAATGTCTCGGTAAGAATATTGAAGCACAGACCACTCTGTGGCCGACTGCAGTGGGAGAGGCTTTACTCACGGTGGTAGTGACGGGCAGTTTCTCTGGTGGGGGGAGGGGTGCCGGGTAGTAGATGAGGCGCCCAGGGAGGGACGACCCCAGTCGCTCCTTGTCCAGTGGCGGGAACGTCACGGTTTCCTGGGTGTTAGGTTGAGGGGGGCCGCGCCTCGTCACCGCCGGCTTCAACAGACACAGGAACCTCAATCAAAACCACATCTTTATTGAGTGATTCAGCGAATAAATAAAGTGAGTAATCAGTCAGATTTTGCACAAGAATCGAGAGAATTATAGCGACATGAGGCGACCCCCTATAATAGAAACCAAATCATCATATATATGATCGCTTGTTTACTTTTCTAGATACAACTCTGTCTTTCTCAAAGTATTAGGAAGAGACTGGCGTTCATAGCCATGGTGGGCATCTACACGCTGCTGCGAATTACGTGATACAACATAAAGACCTACCATGCCTGGAGCAGCAGCCGTCTCCTCTCTCACAGCCACAACTGTAGGTGAACAGAAAGTATTGGTACAACACAAAAACTGTTTTCGGGTTCATGTCAGTTGAAGTATTTCCTTTTGAAACGGCAAATACGACAAACAGAAAAATATCATAAAACAGATAACGAAGCATTTAAAGAAAAGGCGGACAAATATAGGAAAGTGCCTCTTCATATGTAAGACACACTACAAGCAACGCTTCCTGGATATGATAAGGCACCTAGAGATGGTACTTAGGCGATCAATAACAGGATGCAGCCTACAGGTTCACGTCCGTTCTTTCTAAAAGGTCAATTAGATCAAGTTAGTGAACTGGAAAGACAGGAATAGGATACCGCGAAACTAATACGGGGAATCACCTTTAAATAAATATCTTTAAGTATGTGCCAATAGTTATGAAGCATCAACAGAGAAAGGAACAGTTTGATTGTGACAACAAAGGCTTCAACATAGTCCGTGTGCACAGATGAATTACCGCTTCCGGAGTCGGCACATACAAGCAAGGACAGTGTTCGCCTACCATGAGTGAATGGCAATCGCTAGATGGTGATTGTGAACATAAAACGTCAAAGTTGTGATGGATTCCCTTGTACAATTGTACCTTTCACTTTCTCTTCCTCTTCGTCGCTTGAAATGACTAACACGAAAACATACAAATCTACATTAAAGTAGTCGTGCCAATTAATTTCTGTCTGGAAGACACAATAACTCAATGGAAGTAATATATAATACAGAACACATCGTTTAATGTGGACTTAATGCGGATCAACGCCCATGGCGATCTCCACGCACATAAATGGTGATTTATAGAACTTTTGGTCTGCAGTCACATATTAACACTGTAGAGAAATTCTGTAAAATGTGGGGAATGAAAGCAAATTTAGCTAAGACAAAAGTGGTAGTCTTCAGAAATGGAGGATGTTTGAAGAAGTATGAAAAATGGTATTTGGGAGGCAAGAGAGTAGAAGTCATGTCTGGGTACAAATATTTACGTTTACTAATAGGTACTACTTTTAAATGGGGACCAGCCCAAAGAATGTTATGCCAGCAGGCACAAAAAGCTATCATTTCTATATACAGGTTAAAACACCAATGTGGGGATATTAATCCCAGTGTGATGTTAGAATTGTTTGATAAAATGATATGTCCGATTTTAACGTATGGAGGGGAAATTTGGGGTTTTAAAGACAGTAAGTACTTAGAAACAGTACAAACCAGGTTTTGTAAAAAGATTTTGGGACTCTCTAAGAGCGCTTGTAACGTTGCAGCTCTTGGAGAATGTGGGCGTAGATTATTATGTGCGAAATATCATTTGAAATGTGTTAAATATTGGTTAAAACTGTGCAGCATGCCACAGGATAGATTACCTCGAAAATGTTATGATATGTTACTAGAATTGGATATGGCGGGTAGACGAAACTGGGTGACCGAAAAAAAATTCATGTTCAAGCAGAGACTGGAAGATTTTTTCGATCAACACTGGCATAGCGATGTAAATAACTCACCTAAGTTCAGAATATTTAAGCAATTGAAAACATCTCATGGTTTCTCAGAGTAGACAAATATCTAATAGTAACCAGCGAATAGCTATGGCAAGATTTCCATGTGGCAGCCATAGACTAAGAATAGAAACCGGACGTTGGATAAATATATTGCGTGAGCATAGAATCTGTCAATTGTGTAACTCAGGAGCAACTGAGGAGCATTTTCTGTTTAAATGTAATTTATATGAGGATTTGCGAAAAAAGTATATTTTGAAACATATTTTGGATAGAAATGTTATTGTGGAAAGTAAATCTAGTAAATCTAACTAGTAAATCCGTAAGTACTCTATGGGATATTAGTAATTATATATTTTTGGCTGAACAAAAGAGAAGTAAGATTTTGGTTTGTTAGTAATTTAAGGGACACACCACACATATTTTGTAAACAGCTTTACAACAGTTAAGTGATATGGGCTGGAGGCCTTAAATGACTGTTTATTAAATTTTTTACTGTATTCTTGAATTGTTCTGACGAATAAAGTTATTATTATTATATAGAACTAGAAACCAACACCAACACCAGGACGAAAAGGTCCTCACGTTTGACTTAGATCATGTTCACATACAAACATCGCGTACTATCGTGGTTGCGACATGTTCACATACAAGCATTGCGTACCTTCGTGGTTGCGACATGTTCACATACAAACATCGCGTAATTGGTGGTTGCGACATGTTCACATACAAGCATCGCGTACTTGGTGGTTGCGACATGTTCACATACAAGCATCGCGTACCTTCGTGGTTGCGACATGTTCACATACAAGCATCGCGTACCTTCGTGGTTGCGACATGTTCACATACAAGCATCGCGTACTTGGTGGTTGCGACATGTTAACATACAAGCATCGCGTACCTTCGTGGTTGCGACATGTTCACATACAAACATCGCGTACTTTCGTGGTTGCGACATGTTCACATACAAGCATTGCGTACCTTCGTGGTTGCGACATGTTCACATACAAACATCGCGTACTTGGTGGTTGCGAAATGTTCACATACAAGCATCGCGTACTTGGTGGTTGCGACATGTTCACATACAAGCATCGCGTACCTTCGTGGTTGCGACATGTTCACATACAAGCATCGCGTACCTTCGTGGTTGCGACATGTTCACATACAAGCATCGCGTACCTTCGTGGTTGCGACATGTTCACATACAAGCATCGCGTACCTTCGTGGTTGCGACATGTTCACATACAAGCATCGCGTACCTTCGTGGTTGCGACATGTTCACATACAAGCATCGCGTACCTTCGTGGTTGCGACATGTTCACATACAAGCATCGCGTACCTTCGTGGTTGCGACATGTTCACATACAAGCATCGCGTACCTTCGTGGTTGCGACATGTTCACATACAAGCATCGCGTACCTTCGTGGTTGCGACCCAGTGTCGGTCTCACGAATTCCTCCTTCGCCGTCTGGTTTACCGACAACATGGACGCCTCTTGGACTTTGCCGTACATCCTGTGCACGCGCGAGTCGAGCTTGTCCAGGGCACGTTTCTGACAACGGAACATGCCACCATGAGGCCTATCCATAGTTACTCAAAACGATCATTTCAATGTTTACAGATTAAGCCATAAAAGCGCATTCCTATATATACTGTCACCAATTAATGTGTGTGCTGGGATTCGCGTGTTGATAATGGTGACATTCGTCCATATATGTCAGAATGGACTTAATGTTTATACAGTTAAGTTATTCAATTGGCTTATGATTTGAAATTGAATGAAATTCAAACCGAAGTCGACCGCTTATACAGTTATCGCACCGATGTCTTGTTGCCATGTGTGTTGTAATTAAGTGACTACAAGTATTAAATAAAATAGTTAAATGGGATTCGTGCCGGGTCGCTTCAGGATATCCTTGGGTATAACAGAGATTGTCATAATTACATGAATGTCTGTAACGGCAGTAGCGCTGCTTTTGGGTCTCCATGGCAACCCCTTCCCGGCAGCCACTGAAAATATATATTAAAAACGTCCTCTCAGTTATACTCAGGCAAATACGAATACGGACCTCTAGCAAATGATCAGCTTGCTCAAATCGATAGAGTTATTGCGTTCAGTGACAGCCACTTTGCGGACATACCATCCTTGACGAAGGAATCCGGCAAGGCGAGCCCGAGCTGGTGGTAGGAGAGAGGGTCCTGCCCCAACAGGGCGGCAGCATAGTCACTGAGCTGAAATCTGTGATGTTCGCTCTCCCAGTATGGTACCTGAGGGTGAGCCGCCCTGGCAGTAGACAGCTCGTCTCCTAAAGAACACAATAACACCAACCTTCAACCTAGTGGTAATCGTGCGCAATTAAGTTACTCAATTAAGTTACGCCTATTAGGAAATATATCAGCCCTGCAGCGGAGTAATGTGGACACACCGCGCAATGAAAACAATTAATAACGTTAAAAAGATGTTAGATGTAAGAATAGAAGTTTGAGATAATAATGTTAATCAACAAGGCGTTACAGTACTGTCGACTTCACGTACTCTCGGGGGATGGACTCTTGATCGTCACGTGACTGCCGCGTCGCTTCTTTGACAGCGTCTCGAGTTCGACGCGTTCTGGCGTCTCCGTGATAAAGGCGCGTCGCTTCTGAAGTCCATTGTCACCATCAGCGGCAGTCTGGCTCCCATCGCTACTGCTGCTGCTGCGACTACTGATGCGGCTGCTGTGACTACCTTTGTCTTTGCTGCTACTGACGCTACTACTGCTGCTGCTGCTGCTGCGGCGGCCGCTGCGGTTACTTTTGCCTTTGCTGCTGACGCTGCTGTTGTTGCCTCTCTCGTTACCAGTCGTGTCGCCGTGGTCCAAACTAACGCTACCACGTCCCTCTGTTATGGGTTGGTCCTGTCGGAGACCATCACTCAGTCAATTATAGTACTTCCTATATTGTCCGTAGCACAAAACGAGCATCAGTAATGGTGAGGACCCCCTACATCTAGATTTGCGATAGATCCGCATCATGACGTTAATCTAGTCATTCAATTTCCAAGTCTACCATAAATTTATTCGCCAAGCAGCATAAAAGCAACCAATTTGACATAATAAGGTATTATCAATGTCTAGCTTAGGTAGCAGACAGACGGCAGGATTGGTATCTTATATCGTGTAATAGCATCATGATGTGAAGTCTTACCTGAGACTTGTCGGAAGGAACTTGCATCTTCCCTTCATTTCCTCTACCTTCGGTATCCGTACCTTACGAAACCAAAACAAAAAGACACTTATTTAGTATTTACGCACTTATATGAAACATTTGCTAAGATAAATGGTCAGTGAATAGATCTTAGAAGCTATAACAAGCTTTAACAATCGAATAAATAGATTGTATCTGTAGGACTCACCTTCGTCCTCCGCAATACACTGGGTAGAATCAGAGGGCTCACATCTGTAGATAAAGCGACAAGCGTAAGTGTGGTGAGGCGCCAGGGTCTAACGATATACATGGAGACAATCAGAGGCTGGCCGACAAGGGTCCCCCCCGCCATCCACACAGCACCAATGTGTCGGTCGGACGTGTCGGTCGTATATATGGAAATTAGACTTGAGTTTACCGAGATTAACCGGCCTGAAAGCTATATCGTGTCATGATACTTAACTAAGACCCTCCACCATCCAGACGGGCTTACATTTCGACCATGCACGTCAAGATAATTGAGATGCACGAGAGGGGAGATATCAGTCACACCATGACATATCCGTGGTAAGGTACCTTGTATCGAGTTCAACAACATTCCGTTCCGCCAAGACCAGTGCCGCGTCAGTCGCAACACCCACATCTGTCCTTGGTGATCCCTGAAAATTAACATTAACAACGGATTGTTCGAATAAATATAATTCATATAAATATTACATATTGGTTATGTTTTTTGAGCTGCATATCTGAAAAGTTTTAAAAGTAAGAAATTGAGGTCGTTTTTTTTGTCAACATGCGTCCTGCAGGATGAAGTCGCCAACCAGCGAGCACAAACCAAGATCTTTCGGGGCCGGCGCGATAGCTCAGTGAGCTAGAGCGCTCGCACTGAGTGCTCTGGCCATCTGAGAGCCTAACGGCACGTAGATCGGTGGTTTGAGCCCCGCTGTGGCCATGTTTGTGTGGTGGCAGGATAAAGATCCTATGTCTTTCTTCGTAAAGAGTAGGGGGCGGGATATGATAAAGGACGCTTTAACCACTTTTGGTCATATCGCGTCAATGGGAGAAGGAAGGGAGAGTGGAGCCATATCCCAGGGGGTCATATCATATGGAAGTCGAACGTTATAAGCTCAAACGCTATTATGTCTGTCCACCAGACGTGGAAGCACGTTGTGGATGTGTACAGAGCAGTTATATGTTTGTGTTTACCTGTTGTGCCTTGCTCAGCAGCTGTTCCATTCGGTCCTCCAGCCACCTGACCCTCTTCCGCGCCATGTTGATGTCCCCGCCAGCCTTTATAGCCTTGTCCAGGGCGGTACGCGCGTAGCTCAACTCCACGTGGATTTTACTCGCAATCTGTATGTGTCCAGAACATGTGTTCCATGCAAGAATGAAAGAATTTGACTTTCGGCCGCGACATAAAATACAGGCGATGCCCTTCTTGTTGTCAGTGTGCAAACGCTTAGCCACACCGGTGTCAGGAGGGTGACACGACAAAACATGAATAAATACACCACTACACACATCAGGCATTAGCGAGTCATCCTTTCAATGAACGTATATATATGTACAGATAGTAAATATAATACCCACTACATGTTGGGAAAATACATATCACAGTCAGTTTCGATATAGAAATATATATACCGGTAATATTTACTCTTTGCAGCGGGTGATACGTTATACACTGTTGTTTCTGTGTGTAGATGTTACCTTCAGAACCAGGACCATCTGATCACAGTATTCTTTCAGGTGATCTGCCTCCGTCCGATAGTATTCAACGTCTGCTTGTGTCCGGGCTTGATCAAGGTTCCCCAATAATGTCCTCAACTCCTTTTGTGCATCTTGTATGTTCTCCGTCTAAATTAATATACAGTGTATGTATAAAGAAAAGGATGGATTATACAAAGCCAATAATCGCTACTGTTGAAAACAATATCGATGTATCGATACTCTAGAGATGAAGAAATACGACGAATGATCAGATCTAAAACAGACTGCTGAGTCCGACCTCACGCTTGTACTAGGACATGAATCCTTTGAGTTTCAGATGCTAACGGTAAAATGCGCAGTGACATGATGTAGGACGTCTGCATGGGTCGATGTGTAATCGCTAGCCCAGTATCCTGTATATTGTCAGTGACAGCATATTGGTTTGGTTTCATTGTATATTCAAGACGTTTTAACCAATTCTGGTCATATCGCGTCAATAGAAAAAGGAACGGAAGAGCGGAGTCATGTCGCAGGGGTATACCCCCTAATCTTTGCAAAGGGCATGGGATCTTTATCCTGCGACCACACAAACATGACCACAGCGGGGTTCGAAAGACCGATCCACGTGTCGTTAGGCTCTCAGGTGGCCAGAGGGCTCAATGCGAGCACTCTAACCCACTCAGCTATCGGGTGACCCCTGCGAGCACTCTAACCCACTCAGCTATCGGGTGACCCCGGTTCAAGGCATACACTTTCTTTTAACTCGTGACGATCATGAGACACTATCTACTGAGTTGTTTGTTCGACATTAGCCTGAACTTGACAATATATGTCGTTTCCGTCAGTTCCGTAAGTAATGATACTGCCTGCTTTTAGGAGACTGAGCATTATAAATCCTTACTACTCATAAACGCAACCGAAGGTAATCATCTGCCTTACCTGTTTCTTCAGCATCATGTCTGAGCGCCTTTGTACGACTATCTTCCTCTCGAGGGCGACCAATGGCTCTCCGCTCTGCACGGAGGCCGGCCTGTCCAGCAGACCACCTTTCACAGGCATGGTGACTCTATATCAAGCAATATACATGATAACATAAAGCTGTAGTTAAAGCTGCGCATAAAATAAGTTTTAAATTACATCATGATTTTCGAAATATTTTGACAAAAAGGACTGGTACAGAGGATGACAAAGAGAGTGGCCAGGAGGGTGGTAAGAAGAGTGGTAAGAGAGGTGGCAAGAATGGTAGCAGGGATGGTGACAAGGAGGGTGGTAAGAAGGGTGGTAAGGAGGGTGGTAAGTAAGGTGGCAGGGAGGATGATAAGAAGGTGGCGAGGTGGTGGCCTTCAGGGTGGTAAGAAGGGTGGCAGGGAGCATGGTAATAAGGGTGGCAGGGAGGGCGGCAAGAAGGGAGTCACTGAGGGTGACAAGAAAGGTGGTAAGTAGGGTGGTAAGAAGGCGGCAGGGTGGTAAGTAGGGTGGCAGGGAGGGTGGTAAGAAGGGTGGCAGAGAGGGCTGTAGATGGGTGGCAGAGAGGGTGAAAAGGAGGGTGGTAAGAAGGATGGAAAGAAGGGTAACAAGGATGATGGTAGGGAGGGTGACAAGCAGGGTGACTGGGAGGGTGGTAAGGAGGGTAGCAATGAGGTGGCAAAGTAGGTGGAGGAAAGGTGGCAAAAAGGGTGGCAGGGAGGGTGGTATGAAGGGTGACAAGGTGGGTGGTAAGAAGGGTAGCAGGTAGGGTGGTAAAAAGGTTTGTAAGAAGGGTGGCAGAGAGGGTGGGAAGAAGGTTAGCAAGGATGGTGAGAAGGTGGGTGGAGGGAGGGTGGTAAGAGGGTAGTAGGGAGGGTGGCAAGGAGGGTGGTAAGAAGGGTGACAGTGAGGGTGGTAAGAAGGGTGGCAATGAGGTGGCAAAGTAGGTGGAGGAAAGGTGGCAAAACGGGTGGCAGGGAGGGTGGTAAGAAGGGTGACAAGGTGGGTGGTAAGAAGGGTAGCAGGTAGGGTGGTAAAAAGGTTTGTTAGAAGGGTGGCAGAGAGGGTGGGAAGAAGGTTAGCAAGGATGGTGAGAAGGTGGGTGGAGGGAGGGTGGTAAGAGGGTAGTGGGGAGGGTGGCAAGGAGGGTGGTAAGAAGGGTGACAGTGAGGGTGGTAAGAAGGGTGGCAATGAGGTGGCAAAGTAGGTGTAGGGAAGGTGGCAAAAAGGGTGGCAGGGAGGGTGGTAAGAAGGGTGACAAGGTGGGTGGTAAGAAGGGTAGCAGGTAGGGTGGTAAAAAGGTTTGTAAGAAGGGTGGCAGAGAGGGTGGGAAAAAGGTTAGCAAGGATGGTGAGAAGGTGGGTGGAGGGAGGGTGGTAAGAGGGTAGTAGGGAGGGTGGCAAGGAGGGTGGTAAGAAGGGTGGAAAGAAGGGTAACAAGGATGATGGTAGGGAGGGTGACAAGCAGGGTGACTGGGAGGGTGGTAAGGAGGGTAGCAATGAGGTGGCAAAGTAGGTGGAGGAAAGGTGGCAAAAAGGGTGGCAGGGAGGGTGGTATGAAGGGTGACAAGGTGGGTGGTAAGAAGGGTAGCAGGTAGGGTGGTAAAAAGGTTTGTAAGAAGGGTGGCAGAGAGGGTGGGAAGAAGGTTAGCAAGGATGGTGAGAAGGTGGGTGGAGGGAGGGTGGTAAGAGGGTAGTAGGGAGGGTGGCAAGGAGGGTGGTAAGAAGGGTGACAGTGAGGGTGGTAAGAAGGGTGGCAATGAGGTGGCAAAGTAGGTGGAGGAAAGGTGGCAAAACGGGTGGCAGGGAGGGTGGTAAGAAGGGTGACAAGGTGGGTGGTAAGAAGGGTAACAGGTAGGGTGGTAAAAAGGTTTGTTAGAAGGGTGGCAGAGAGGGTGGGAAGAAGGTTAGCAAGGATGGTGAGAAGGTGGGTGGATGGAGGGTGGTAAGAGGGTAGTGGGGAGGGTGGCAAGGAGGGTGGTAAGAAGGGTGACAGTGAGGGTGGTAAGAAGGGTGGCAATGAGGTGGCAAAGTAGGTGTAGGGAAGGTGGCAAAAAGGGTGGCAGGGAGGGTGGTAAGAAGGGTGACAAGGTGGGTGGTAAGAAGGGTAGCAGGTAGGGGGGTAAAAAGGTTTTTAAGAAGGGTGGCAGAGAGGGTGGGAAGAAGGTTAGCAAGGATGGTGAGAAGGTGAGTGGAGGGAGGGTGGTAAGAAGGGGGACAAAGAGAGTGACTGAGAGCATGGCTAAGGAGTGTAGCAAAGAGGGTGACATGAAGGGCGGAAGGGAGGGTGACATGGAGGGCAGTAAGAAGGGTGGCAGGGAGGGATGCAAAGGGGTGGCAATGAGGGTGGCAAGGTGGTTGGAGGGAGGGTAGCAAGAAGGGCGGCAAGGAGGGTGGTAGGGATGGTGGTAAGAAGGGTGGCAAGGTGGCTGCAGAAAGGGTGGTAAAAATGGTGACAAGGTGGGTGGAGAGAGGGTGGTAAGAAGGGTGACAAAGAGAGTGACTGAGAGCATGGCTAAGGAGTGTAGCAAAGAGGGTAGCAAGGAGGGTGACATGAAGGGTGGAAGGGAGGGTGACATGGAGGGCAGTAAGAAGGGTGGCAGGGAGGGATGCAAAGGGGTGGCAATGAGGGTGGCAAGGTGGTTGGAGGGAGGGTAGCAAGAAGGGTGGCCAGGAGGGTGGCAAGGTGGCTGCAGAAACAGTGGTAAAAATGGTGACAAGGTGGGTGGAGGGAGGGTGGAAAGAAGGATGGCAATGAGGGAGGCAGGGAGGGTGGCAAGGAGGGTGGTAAGAAGGTTGACAATGAGGGTGGTAAAGAGGCTGGCAAGGTGAGTGGAGGGAGGGTGGTAAGAAGGGTGGCAGGGATGGTGGTAAGCAGGGTGGCAACAAGGGTGGGTGGAGGGTGGGCAGGGAAGTTAGCCATTAGAAAAGTTGACAGTGAGGGTGGTAAGCAACTATAAATTGCCGATGAGATACCATGGCCAATCGAGCGGGAAGCGAAATTGTTCAGTTGTTAGTGTCATAAATGTTGGTTAATGCAGCCATCTTAACCTGGAATTGCCTCATTTATATCAAGAAATAAATCTGCTATTTCAAAATAAGGCTGACAAGTTAATGTTTTAGTCAAGATCTTTGAACAGCGACCAAGTGCTATAGGGTCTTGTTTTCAGGCTACCCCCTCCCTAGCCCCATGTGATGTTGTTGGGAAACAACACCACATGTCCAGACCATTAAATCCTCTATGGTATTTTACAAACATGCATGGTGAGAAGCGGTGCTGATGGCGAGAACTTTTTGGGGTATGGCTTCTAATAGTAATAGTTTCTAAAAGTATGTATCTTACAACTTATCTTGTTATTTTGGTTGAAGTCTCCATGATTACGACGATATCCTCTGTTGATTTTTCGAAGCAGTGGATAACTCAGTTCTGTCCCCCACCTTGCCCACCCAGTGGAGAAACTGTGCATGCGTGCATGTCGTTAAAACCACACCATTCGCTTGGTGGCGCTTCATACACCTAGTCATTGACACGCAATAAGCAAAACGCCAGCTGGCAAAAGCCAAGTGGCGTATATAATTATAAGGTCATTTAATTCGTACTCAAATAGGACATTTTTATAAAAAGCCTATTACACCCAAAATCTTTAGCAGTTAATATAAAATACTGGTGAAGAATGACCAAATACGAAATGGTGCCATAAACAATAAGAAAGTTTCATTTCAACCGACTTGATAGTAATGCGATACTTTGTTAGTTCATATGCATGTGGGTTTTGTGGCAAATATGAAGTTCAGGTATCAGAGTACAAAATGACAAGGGTTTGATGGATCGTGCAGTTAACAACACTTAGTCACCCACAAAAACAAATCTTACACCCTCATTTTCCACATGAGGATATGAGACTGTTGTGCGGAGCAACAACTAGCTGTCTCATATGGGACTACCCCCTCCCTAGCCCCGAAAGACCTCAGGAACTCTCAAGCTCGTCCCAAGGTCCCAAAGTGCCCAACTTTTCAGCAATGCGCAATGTGCTGCACTTGTCACAGGGCACTTCGGGACCTTGGGACGAGCTTGCAAGTCCCTGAGGTCTTTCGGGGCTAGCCCTGTTGCATGCTCCTCCCTGGCTTATCCGCTCTGGGGAGCGGGCCGGAGGGCCATGAAGCCAGTGTCGGTTGCGATTGTTGATTTAAAAATCAGCGCCCTTCGGCCGTCGATTGCAGAAAGTACAGAAATAAACGGTCCTTATCAATCCTTATCGATCTCCCGGCAGAGGGCGTTACGCTTACGCCATAGTCCTGGGAAAAATTGTGATGCGAGGAACGAGCTCTGTCTGCCAGGAGATCGACGAGAACTGTGACGTAACAGCGACATGGCGGCGGGGAGAGTTGTTGAAAATTGTTGTTGAAAACTTTCACCAGTACAAAAAGTGGTGGATTTTGTTTGTTTTCAATCTCATTGCCCTTGGAACTATAAAGGTATGAAGAACAACTTGACAAATTGATAAGGACCGTTTATTTCTGTACTTTCTGCAATCGACGGCCGAAGGGCGCTGATTTTTAAATCAACGCTCACAACCGAAACTGGCTTCATGGCTCTCTCTAGTCTCCTTTAGGTGCGAGGTCAAGAGAGCCATGTGTCAAGGCTATTTCGGGGCTACCCCCTCCCCAAATGATACACACCCCTCCCCCGCAATTTACTAGTCTCTGGGCACAAAATATGTAATGTAACTTGTGTTCAGATTGGTGGCCAAGATGGATATAGGATATATTCTAAGATCAACTGATCAATAATGTGACTGTTGACAGAAGCGGGCGATAAAAGGTGAAAACACAAATCCCAATTTGTAAACAAAGCCGTTGCCATGCTTGTTGATGAATTAATAAGGAGCCATGATGTGTATAATGCCTCCGAAATAGTACCTGTTATGATGCCGTGTCAAGAAATATAGTGGGTTCCTCTATTATTGGTACAATCGGTGCAAAATCATCGTTTGAATAGAGCCCTCAGAATATTTAGATGGCCCGCTCCCCAAGTCCCCATCTTGTTGAATGGCGCCGACCAATTACCGAAAACATTGTGTTCAGTTGAAACAAGGCTTCGTCGCATTTCTTCAACTCAAACAGTTTAATACAGATTTCAACAGAGATAATGAATGTGGGTTCTAATGTCATCAATACAAATATTTAGCGTGTAATAATTAAAAGAGAACGTTGATATATACACCTTCTGCGGGTTCGAATGATGCTGGATAACCGAGTGCGGCCGAAAAGAAACATAACGATCAAACCCATCAAAGTTCTTGGCCCGGGCTCTTGGTTGACGGCGGGAGCTTTGTAACATGCATGCATGTTGGCCTGAGAAATAAAGATGCCATTATAAGGTCATTTTATTCGTACTCAAACAGGACATTTTGATAAAAAGTCCAATGTACCCAAAATCATTAACAGCTAATATAAAATACTTCAATCAATGTAGACGAATTTGTGAAATTACGCATGTGTAGCAGTGAGTCAAACCATTCCTACTAGCCTCGGCTAGAGGGATCACCCCTTTAGCCGAAGAGGTAGAGTGGTTGACTTGATATCGGGAGATCGTGAGTTCGACTCCCGCTGAGGACCAAACCGGCCCCGGCCGTTACAATGGAGCCCGACACGATCGTGAGTTCGACTCCCGCTGAGGACCAAACCGGCCCCGGCCGTTACAATGGAGCCCGACACGATCGTGAGTTCGACTCCCGCTGAGGACCAAACCGGCCCCGGCCGTTACAATGGAGCCCGACACGATCGTGAGTTCGACTCCCGCTGGGGACCAAACCGGCCCCCGCCGTTACACATGTGCTACCTTTGTAAAATTCATTAATGCCGTGCACACTCGGTTTGGCTGATATCTGCGCTAAAATTTGAGTGAGCCCTATTTTTTTTACAGAGAGACTGCAGGACCCAGAGACACTTAACTCAGAAGGGGTATAGATGCAGATTTGTCGACGGTGTCCCACTGTCGAATTTTCAAGATGCAACTGTGTCTGTACCGAATTTTTCAATATTCTGTGTCGGAATTGGGATGCCATTGTATGTTCTCGATTTGTTTTAAACGACATGTTGCAGGTGACCATTTACCCCTTGTAGACCCCTCTTTTCCGAAAAAGTCGAACACACCGCTACGCGAGACAAGTTTATCGGTTATAAAGCCAAACATAATTGCCGAAAACACACGTCCTTTCCCAGCATGCCGCGCACTTCCTCTTTTCTCTCGCGGCCATACTGATAGGGTATGCGTGAAATAAAGCAATTGTTTATCTTGTATCATCCGTGTTGTCCACGAGCTTAGAAGGAAAATAAATTGGCTTTTCGATATAGGAACACTATTTATGTAACTTTATGAGAATTTTATAACGATAGAATGGGTTTAATTCTAGCAGTTCGGTCTTTTTGTTGACCTCTTCCTATGTTACTGGCCGGTTCGAAGAATTTCTTAGGAATGTAATCTAACATCTTCTGAACATGTATTCTACCGTGATTTTTTGAGCACAGAGAATTATGTGCGCTGGACATTTCTTGAACGTTGGTTGGTTGTGTCTAAATCCGGAGCTGTGTTAGCCATGTTTACAAAGACGGGGGATTCTCCAGCCGGTGTAGTCCTACATCATCTGATCATTGAATGAATCGGCCAAATGAATTCTTGAATTTGGCCTGTTGCCCTACAGTTTCTAAACGCATCTCATTTTATATATTGCAGTATCCCGCCGCCAACATGGTGCGCATGAATGTTCTGGCTGATGCTCTCAAGAGTATTTGTAATGCTGAGAAGCGCGGCAAGCGACAGGTGCTGCTCAGGCCCTGTTCAAAAGTCATCGTCCGTTTCCTCACGGTGATGATGAAGCATGGTAAGTTTTTGTAGACAGCTGCCACTGTCAGGGGGTTGTGCTTTGCTTTTCGTGAGACAACTTCTCAAATAAAGACGTTTAATGCCTATAAGAACCTTATTTATAGTTACTGAACAGGTTTGCGCAAGTGTCCCCATGAAAGTCCATCTCAAGGGGCACAACAATGCCAATGCTACCGCTGGCCTGTGTATGCTCTACTGTTACTGTGACTGGCTGGCAGGGTATTAGCCAGAATTTTTTTATTGCCAGCCAATATTTTGGCTGGTGAAAACAAAGTGTTCAGTGTATACACACAACCTGGAGCCAGCCCATCAGGTTACATTTTGAGCTCGCAATTTATAACTTTATAAACAAAATTAGTTGTTAAAATTGTTAGTGCTGACGATTTTCTTCTAAACCTCCGAACAAAAATGCCCTATTTCAGCTGGTATGCAGCAAATAAGTGCCAGCCAAATCTCCCCGCCCCTCCTGCGGGCAGATGGGTCTGGCTAATAACCGCCGCTGGGCCCTGGGAGGGTAGGCCTACTTAATTCATTGCTCAGCTTTTTGGGGGGGAGATTCCGCAGTAAAGCCCCCCTACTTTCACTGCCACAAAATCCACTCAGGAGAATTTTTTGTGGCAACCTGTCTATTCAGAGTCCCCTCCCCCCCCCCCCCCCGTCAGAAGTGTTTAGGGTTTATAGGGGTATCTTTTTCATCACAAATATCCATTCTCTGAGGCATCAAGGCACCCCATGGAATCCCCCCACCAACTTTGTATATATTTTAATGCAACAATGACACTGATCCGGTAAAGTCAGACCATTTGAAACAAACTACTTTTAAACTACCAGGACATGCTGTTGATATGTTAAATCTGTACTTTACATTCCCCAACCAAAAATGTGCTCATGGCCAATGATTATTTCTTCCGGTGCGCCTGAACCCAAATCAAAACATGGTGCCAGCAGCAGCCAGAAAAGCTCAGAAATCACACAGCAGAAGGAAAAGTTATCAAAACACAAGCATCAAGCAACGTCATATCCCAAATTGGTAACAAATCAACAGAGAATAGGTTACTTTATGTAAATATGTAGCTCATTGCTAAATAACGAGGCAGCAAAGTAGTTTTATGACTGTAAAGGCCACCCAGATTTTGGGCGTGATTCTGCTAATGGAAAGCGATTGAGATGAGATGTAACGTAGTTCCGCGACTGGACCCATATTAGAGCGGACTACGTTACATTTATAGAAATAGAGCAACGCCAACTGGCGAGCCCAATTACCATTAAGCTGGTACCTCCACTCATTTGCACCATCGGGAGAAAATGACTCCCTTAATCCAAAGCTCAATTATGTTGACCTTCGGTATTCTACATGCATATTTGCATCTGCTAGTTCACATCACCACCATTTGGCGCAAGTGCCCCCAGGCAAACCCGCTTCTCTAGGGGCATAAGTGTTCATGCAAAATTTTTAGACACCAGTCGGGAATCAACTGTAGCTTTTATCATAATGTTTACATATTCTATATACCTTGTTTTATCTTCTGATATCAAGAAAGTGTCAACATTATTTGTTTCAGTTATATTTCCGTGAAGAAACATTGGAGCACATGACTTTTCAGAATTGCAGAAATGGTACCAATGGGTCTGATATCTAAAAGGCAGTGAATATGTCACTGATTGGCTATTGATTGTATGAGGCTATTTTTCCCAGCTCTCTGCTTTGGTTGCTCTAGCCTTAAAGAGGAAAATCTAATCAGTTCTTGTGTTTTTTTCAGGTTACATTGGGGAGTTCGAGATCATTGATGATCACAGGGCCGGAAAGATTGTTGTCAACTTGACTGGCAGGCTTAACAAGGTATGAATTTGGCGCTTAATATTTGCATGCTCACCCCACAGAACTGCTTCACACTAAATAACCTTCTATTTCAATATCTGTAAATGTTTTTTTTATCTAGGTTGGTTTTTATTATTTATTGTATCCAGCAGCAGTAGGAGAATGCAAATGACTTTGTCCTCATAACCCTGAAATTGTACTATAATTGTACTATTAAATTGTGTTGCAACATGAAAAAAAAATTCTGTCGTTGTCGGCAGATTTTACCACTAAATTATGTCTCAGGAGTGCACATGTTAAAATGCATATTTCACATGTCTATTAAAACAGGGCTGGTAAGAAAGGATTGAAAAGGTATAAAAGTCCACAAATAAAGATCAAATCTGATTCTAAATATTGAATGAACCTTGTGTAGTGCACAAGATGCACTTTCATCCAATGACCTTCCAGGGCCTTTTTTTTTATTATTATTAATGTGCAAATGCACCTAAAGTTATTATGTTGCATAAAATGAAGTACATTATACAAGCCTGGTGGAACCCCTTCTTTAGAATTACCTTGACCCCTTTTTTTTCACAGTGCTGTGCTCAGTGTAACTACTTAACATTGCTGAATAGCGAGAGTTCTAAGTCTTCACCTGCCCCGTCGGGCATACAACCAGTATTCTGACCTGGCCGACCATGTAATTCAACTGTCCCAGGCAGTCGGTTAGGTCTTTCCCTGATGTCAGTTTCTTGTCAGTTTCAGAGATGAGTAATTCTCGTACCGATTAAGGAAAAAGGCATGGTCAGGGTTTAGTGTTTGGAGTATGGATCTGTCTATTAAGAATTTAGCTGAAGAGAGCCGTCAGAACTAGAATGGTAACCAGATATGCAAAGGACATGCACAAATAGTCTTAAGTGCCACTTTTTAAAGGTTGCCGTTAAATAATCGGTTTTTATGGAAACTAGCCACAACATTTGATGCCCTTATTCATAGCACTTGTGCATATGTAACTTGTATTTACCATTACACCCTGAATGACGAAGTGGCTTTACTTTCAGTGTGGTGTCATCAGCCCTCGGTTTGACATTGCCCTTCAGGACCTTGAGAGGTGGACCAACAACCTTCTGCCATCACGTCAGTTCGGGTGAGTCTCTGGTTACAGGTATTAGATCAGATATATTGGTGACCAACATGAAGTGTGCACCTCTGTATGGTGCCAGAAGTGGGTCATACCCAGACTTCGGCGTACGGTAATTAGTTTCATTGTTTGGTGGTCACCTGTCCATCATAGCCAGCCGTCGGGTGTTGACATTGATCCTACTCTTGCTCTGAATAACCCATTGTTTTATGCCTATGATCGTGCTATGTAGCCTTGTGTCGCCAATGCTGAATATTTACCACACCATTATATAAACCCTCCATCCTTGTGTGTGCTACTCCGTTGCATAAGAAGGGAGCCAATGCTTAGATGTGGCCTGAATGTTTGTTTTGACCAACGCTCTGTGTGTTGGGAGCCACTGCATACATGTGGCCCGAGTGTTGTGACCCACGCTCTGTGTTTTTTGCCGCCAGGTTCCTGGTGCTGACGACGTCCGGTGGGATCATGGATCACGAGGAGGCCAGAAGAAAACACCTCGGCGGCAAAATCCTCGGATTCTTCTTCTGAGGCTTGAACGCGTTGTCACCTCATAGCCACAAAATAAAGGGGAAAAAAAACCTAATGCAGTACTCGTTGTTTGCATTTGTTCCCATCATGTCATGAAGTAGTAAGCCGGATTCATATTTTGGCCCCCGTTATATACTACTCCCAATTTGCTAAGAATCACCTCTATGCAGAGATATCTGAGCGTATAACAGTTAACTGTAATTCTACTATAATACAAAGACGTTTGCCTTTACCATGCATGGTGGCACACTAGTAGCAGATTGGGGAAGGTTTATCTGTATTCTAGTAGAATTACGGTTACTTGTTATACACGTGTCTGCGTAGAGGTGATCCTTAGCAAATTGTGAGTAGTATATTTAGCTCAAAGCCAGGTGAAATCAGCTAGACCGATGCTTTCTCGCTGCGTCTATCACTTCTATTGAGTGATCTATTGTAACAACGGAAACTACACCTGCTACGTGCAAAATCCTGTGAACTACCGGTACATGCTGTATTAACAAATATGGTCACCCCACCAGTTATGCCAGCATTAATTGGGTCACACCAGTAATGCCAGCCTTAGGTACCCACACCAGTAATGTCTGCATTAATTGGGTCCCCCACACCAGTGATGCCAGCATTAATTAGATCACCACACGGGTAATACCAGCACTAGGTCACCACACCAGGGATGTCCGCATTCCCCACACCAGTAATGAAAACATTGCTATTTTTCCCACGCTCCCGGTGAGTTAATCTCTAATCGTTACAGTCACAGCCCCACAAGTTCGAATACAGACTTCTTGAACGTCTGGTGAACTAAATTAGGGTGTGTTCGATTTACATGAAACCGACACCAAACGGCGAACGAATCGTCTCATCAGTTTACAGTTGCAGCATGTATTTAGGCAGTGGCATGGATCCTGACTGTGTTAATGAACTTTTGCCAGTAGAACTATGCCGTTTGCTGCATTTTCCAACGAGATTGAACTCTCCGTAAATAAATCTCATACTATTGTCAAAAAGTCAATATTTTGTTAGTTATGATTAACAATGGTGTATGTGTTGATCGAAATGACAATTCCGCGGAACCGAAACCGTCAAACCAGCTCTCTGGTAGTTTCACGGTTTCGAGCAAACCGGTTTCGGTTCGTCTCGTGTCGAACAGTCAGTTCGGCCAACCGGTTTTGGTTTCGTTTAAATCGAACAATTTCGGACTGAGTTCGCTCGCATTTAGGTGGAAAGGGTATGCGACGTAAAAAAAAGAAGCGCAAAATGGTGTACAAATACAGGTTTATTTAAAGACCTGGCATGATGGTATGTACAGATTACATCCGAACTACTGATAGTGTCGCAAAAAATAGTCGAATCATGACCTTTGGCTTTACAAGAAGACTTAAATATCACGATCGAGGCAAACACATGAGCTAATTGGGTTTACGGAGACCTTGTCTGAACCTCCTAGGATGCCGCATCACAAGTAAACGGTGTCCGTTCAATATATTAATACACCAATCCCTGCGATATGCCAAGTGCCTGTTGGTTGGCGATAACTTCTTACAAGGAGAGATCACATAATGCCGGACTAACTGTAAACTATTGTATACCTTTGGTGCACGTGAAGCCATGAGCGCCCCACTCTAATGGGGCTGCATCGATATGGGGAAACTTGGCTTCACATACCCAGTCAGGCAGAACACTGCTGAGCGGAACATATTCTAGAATGGTAGTGTTTTACCGATTTCATCAAGGCAAATAACGAAGTTAGGAAATGTCATTTTTATACATTTCTTGCCAGGTTTGGAAGTATAGAAGACAATGAGGCATATGCCACTGGTTTAGTAGAAGTATGAGAGAACAAGCGAGTGATGTAGGCTGGCTAGACTGGAAGCTCGATCTGACATGTAGAAATATTGCTTAGCAACTGCTCTGCCCTCGGTACCTTTTCTGGCACAAAATGTAAAATCGTGCGTATTATCCAGGTTCCAGTTCAAAAGCATATGGTTCTTCACGTAATTTCTGATTGGCACTTAAGATTCCTTCCATTTGGTATGAACGGAACCAATCCCATCCCACAGACATAGCAGGCCGATAATCTGTGCCGCATCAAAACAACTAATTGTACAGTGCGGAATTGTGTAGTTCTTGGCTTATCACATTTGAACAAAGCTATCCAAAATAGTTTATACTAAGTCAGAGGCACACATCGACTGTTGGTTAAGTTGGCTTCACAAAGGAACGCAGTACAGGACCTTTAGGTAAGAGTCTTTTTAAAGTTGGCTGCAGAACTACACTCACGCCTCGGGGTTCTAGTGTGGAAGACTATTCCTATTCGTGTAAGCAATGAATTAAATTAAAATATAGATGCCAACGCCTACACAGTGCGCCTCGCGTAACTAAGCAACCCAGATCACGCGATGCCAGCCAACCTGCCCCCCCCCCCCCCTCCCACCCCGGTATCCAGACACTTGCAGTGTAGGTTAATCATCGCTCCCTCCTCGCGATCACATCAGTATAAATAGGAAACACAAGCTGAGGGTTCTGGTAAGCATCATACAGCAGGTTGGGGGCTGACATCTGAAGTATGTCATTTGCCCGTAGAGATAACCAACAAGCGCACAATGCTTGCATCGAAACCGAAAATAGTCTGTTCCGGACTTACACGGGATGTGGGAAACACTTTCTGTGGAGAATGATTTACACCCAATCAGTGACGTCATTCTTAGGACTACTATACGTAGGAGAGAAGATCTTCTTGTGACGATATCTTGGTACGTGGCACGAGGTTTCGGGGGTCTCATAAGGCCAGAAGGATTTCACCGCATTAGTCGCTCGCCTAGTGCAAGGTTCGGCTGTTGATGTCACTTTACCCAGCTGACAGGTCACTAGGCGCTACCAGATGGACATATCTCTAATACCCAGCTGACAGGTCACTAGGCGCTACCAGATGGACATATCTCTATTACCCAGCTGACAGGTCACTAGGCGCTACCAGATGGACATCTCTATTACCTACCCAGCTTCCTGAATGACGAGACCATGTGATCCTCGACAGAAGGATTACAACTCCCACATCTGGCCACGATGAGCTTTGATTGCAACAGGTTCTACCTTATACTACATAACAAACGCGAGCACCAGTCACGCCTTTGTACAACTCAATGACATCTGGCTGTCCGTCAGTTAAACGAGGGGCTTGAAATCCCTGGCGACCGCACCTCTCTGGAGACCGCTCCGACCACGTGACCGCCACCGCCGGGCTGGCACGGTCCGAGGCGTGACCCTAGCTGCCTGGAGCCCCAGGAACCCCGTGCGGCGGGCAGCCAGGGAGGCAGGGTGTCCGGAGTCCCAGGAACCCCGTGCGGCGGGCAACCAGGGAGGCAGGGTGTCCGGAGCCCCAGGAACTCCGTGCGGCGGGCAGCTAGAGAGGCAGGCAGGCAGGGTGTCTTGAGGGTGGCGCCCGGCCTGTCAGCTATCTGTGCCGCGCCAGGTACCTGTAGAGGACGGCCCCCAGCCCGGCCAGGAAGGCCAGCCCGACCCCCGCCTTGACCCAGGGGAAGGAGCCCCCCTCCGTCACCCCGCGAAGGTGTCTGAAACAGCAACACACATGGCAAGTCATCATCAACGTCCCATGTGGGGGGGGGGGGGGGGGGGTACAATAACAACAGTCTTCAGATCAGGGTAACATTATTTTGATATTGAGTGCATACGCGCATTTTATTTCTCAAACAATCACAACGTTGTCGTTTAAAGGCTTCATTGAATAACTTATGTAGTAATTGTGATCCGGGCACCTGTATGTCGGAGAGGGATACAGGTAAGTTTTTTTTTTTTTTTTTTTTTTTTTAAATACGGGTAAGTTAAATAACGTGACACCGATTAAACCTTGGACGATGGGCCAGACATCCCGAACGCTATAAATCGGGTGAAGACAACATTATGAGTTAGGATCTGAGTTAGACGGGTAAGAGGAGCTCCTTGTTTAGCTGTTTATTGCATGATGCGATCAGAGCCACGCTTGACACTGTTAGACGCCACGGGTGCATTAACACAGGGGAGAGGTGAAGGCCGGTGGTTAGAGGCTGTAGCCGGCGGACAGTGGCGGCGTGGACAGTCACCGGGGGTCAGTGGAGACACGAACCAGCAAGGGGGACACCAAGAGCGGCTCACACAGCACAGCGATGGCTAGAGGGACCAGCCAGGAGAACAGCAAGAGCGGCTCACAGCACAGCGATGGCCAGAGGGACCTGTATGCCGGGTGTATTCGCAGACTGGCGGTCACTAGATGAGGTCACTAAAAGGTGTATGTACCATACAATACAGCCATTGGCGATGAGATACACGGGCGATAGCTAAGGTTCATCATTTAGGCCACTTAAAGCGAGAGATCGCTACCAGGGCGGTAAAAAAAGGCGACGGTTAACGAACGAAAGCTAACTTAACCACAACGCCATGCATGCAGAAAAAGGGAATTACTCTTTCTAAGCAGATACAAGCAATGAGAGAAAGGAGTTGCCACTAAAAGGGAGCGCCCAGACACGGGGCGATACGTGAGGGGACGACAAGAGACCTGTACTGGCGTGAGAGCCACTCCCGGGGGACCTGGGGGGTGAGCAGGAGATCGGCAGCCCGCATCCCGAGACTGCAACAAGCACAGGGCACACGCCAGTCTAACCCTGCCATCATCATGGTTACCGTCACGGGGACATCACAACACTCAGCTATTATCGTCACGGGAAGCACTGTCAGTCATTACCGTCACGGTGAGCAGTGTCAGTCATTACCGTCACGGTGAGTAGTGTCAGTCATTACCGTCACGGTGAGCAGTGTCAGTCATTACCGTCACGGTGAGTACTGTCAGTCATTATCGTCTCTGTGAGCGCTGTCCGTCATTACCGTCACGGTGAGTACTGTCAGTCATTATCGTCTCTGTGAGCACTGTCCGTCATTACCATCACGGTGAGCAGTGTCAGTCATTACCATCACGGTGAGTACTGTCAGTCATTATCGTCTCTGTGAGCGCTGTCCGTCATTACCGTCACGGTGAGTACTGTCAGTCATTACCGTCACGGTGATCAGCGTCAGTCATTACCATCACGGTGAGCAGTGTCAGTCATTATCGTCTCTGTGAGCACTGTCCGTCATTACCATCACGGTGAGCAGTGTCTGTCATTACCGTCACGGTGAGCAGTGTCAGTCATTACCATCACGGTGAGCAGTGTCAGTCATTATCGTCTCTGTGAGCACTGTCCGTCATTACCATCACGGTGAGCAGTGTCCGTCATTACCGTCACGGTGAGCAGTGTCAGTCATTACCATCACGGTGAGCAGTGTCAGTCATTACCATCACGGTGAGCAGTGTCAGTCATTATCGTCTCTGTGAGCACTGTCCGTCATTACCATCACGGTGAGCAGTGTCCGTCATTACCGTCACGGTGAGCAGTGTCAGTCATTACCATCACGGTGAGCAGTGTCAGTCAATACCATCACGGTGAGCAGTGTCAGTCATTATCTTCTCTGTGAGCACTGTCCGTCATTACCATCACAGTGAGCAGTGTCCGTCATTACCGTCACGGTGAGCAGTGTCAGTCATTACCATCACGGTGAGCAGTGTCAGTCATTACCATCACGGTGAGCAGTCCATCATTACCGTCACGGTGAGCAGTGTCAGTCATTAGCGTCTCGGTGAGTACTGTCAGTCATTACCGTCACAGGATGTCATGAGCACATCATTCTCCACGCAACACATTATAATACCTCGATATATAGGTATAAGTATAACGAGTAATGTACACCCTCTTGTGGTCAATATTACACACAACCACAGAGCCATGCGTGAAAAATGCGCACTGGATGCTTATTTTAAGGTGTAAAACGTACTTCTACCACTGAAAGCACTCTCGACTGGTGTGATACAACCCACTGACACTGCACACAACACCCTGAGTACTCTGTGACTGCCAGATCACCCAGCCTAGAGTCACTGCACCATCAACTTGGCCAGAGGACGGTGAAAGAGGCCAACGAGTGACCTTCGACGAATGACTTGAACCGCCTAGCCATGTTATATAACTAATCTTAACGTTAACATAATGTTCACCATAAGGCAGAGGCCAAGTTTCCGATCTCGCCTCTCAAGTTTTATGTAATTTTCGTCGGAAGCCAAATGACATCACCATAATTGGCCGATGTCAAGATTCGCCCAATGGGTGTTAATGCCCAACATTGGAGATCAATTTAGAGGAGAAACCGCTGTGGAAATGTCAGGTATTTTTTTAGGTTTAGCTGATCTGGCGCCACAACCAGAAGAGAGCCTGTCACACACACACGTCGAGACGGAACGCTTACAGAGTCAGACGCGGCGCATGGCGGATAACCTGGGGAAGGGGCCAAGTCAGTCAGACATCTCAACATTAACCACTGCCATCAACACTTCGCAGTCATCGTCGTATTCTTTATATCCTCTGGCCAAGCGTGAGCAAAGAATGGCATGCGTAGTTATCAACGACCTTTAGGTCGTCGGGAATTACGATGTGGTCATTTTTTACCGAGTTTTCATTTATCCAGGGATTTATACGGTACGACTCTTCATGCCACATGGAGATTAAAGGTCTGGGGATGACGTAACTCGCTTTCACCGTATAATATCCTCTTGCTATGGCAATGTGCTTTAATACTACTTTGAAAACACAGATTATAACAGTTACCCACATCAGGACGGACGGTGTTACAGCCAGAATACTCCTCTCTCCCGTCACTACCCACACCAGGACAGACAGTGTTACAGCCAGAACACTCATCTCTCACCAGAGAGAACAGACTACTCATCTCTCACACAAACCAAGCCGGACAGACTCACACACACACCAGATCGGACAGACTACTCACGGGAACATGGCCAGCGTAGCCAGCTTAACGTAGATGTCCTTGTTGATGCGGTCCACGCAGGTGAACATCTGAGGGGGCGGCAGGCGGTGTTTCTTGCAGAACTCGGCCGGTTGCACCTCATGGTCCTGTAACACCTCCTTGTGCTCAGCTTTGCAGGCCACGATCAGCACCGGCACAAGGCTCTCCTGCAGGTATTGCTGCAACAACCAAGCCACACAGAACTTATGTACCATATATCACTTACGACACAGACTGAAGTAACTGAACAAATTATTTGACGGATAGATTCAACCAAGCAATCTGGTATCACGTGACTTACAGACAATGAAGTTGTCACTCCTCGAAATCGTCTGTCGCGACAGAAAGATCTCCCCAACTCGTTTGACAAGGTGGTCACCAGTATCCAGTGTATATATGCCTTGCTTTTGTACTGGCCTCCAAGCAATGCCTGGTACTACCCTTAATGCCTGATCCAGTTTCATGGTCCTGCACAGCTGTCCCTCACGCCACATTCCAACCAACATATACCGTCTCATGTCAACTTAAACACCGTCACATTGGCACATAATGAAACTTCCTGCTAAACTTCTTTATCGTAGTTCCTCACTAGTGATCTATCTCTTTCAGAGCATCTTACTGCGTATGAGACTACCTTTCAGGTAAATCATATAGCTTAACAGTCGGTTTCTTGGAGTGAACACTCACTCTGTACACTCTGGCGCAGTATTCAAAGGACTGTGGGTTGGTGACGTCATACAGGAGGCAGGCCACGTCACAGGAGAGTTCCGGCGCGCTGAGTGTGTCACTGAGTCCCACGTCGATCTCATGGAGCTGTAAGTGAGGACCACAGTGACGTCACAGACCCAGTGTGTACCACAGAACAACGTTAAAATGTCGTGGTTCTATCACTCTATAAAGACATTACATGTGTGAACATAGCTCACTTATCAAGGTTGATACTCAGCAACAACGCCGAGAGGGGCGAGTAGAAGGTTAAGATAATAACCAGAACTGGTCACATGGCACCCATAACGATGTAAGAGTCATTGATATGATATCCTACGATGTTAGCCGGATAATGCCGGATGAACTTACCAACAAACTTTTTTCCTGTCCGTAGACTTGTACAACATTTATTGCAAACTGTGATAAATGTTCTTTATTCAATGTCGCCACATACTGTAGATTTCTTCCTAACAAACCTTGCAAAAACGCGGACTGTGAAAGAGACAAAGAAGTCATGAGAATTGCGCATACAGCCTACGTCATCTTGAATGTACATGTAGTAGAATATCATACACAACCAAATATATTATTAGCATATTAATGCCTCGGGCCGATAATGAAAATTGGCGGGCTGCTACAGCTTGATGTCGGGCCAATAAAATTGCCTAACGCCCCGCTAACTCGCGCTATTGTTATATTGGGACCGCAAGTCCGAATCAGGATTGGTAACTTTGGTACTCTAACCTGGTTTCCACAGAAGGTAGTGATATAAAATTTTAAGGCTATTTTAAATTATTTCTTTGTTATCGCCTGTTACCTTGCCTGACCCCTTTGCCCCTATCACGTGACACTGAAACACGCTTCGACTAGTTTGCTTCTTCTGCAGATCTATACTTTTCTCCCTCGACACTGAAATACATAAAAATAAATATCTGCATTCGGCTGAAAAAATATACATCAAGTATTTAATAAATATCTAATAAAATATTTAATAAATAATCTTTTTCGCAAAGCTTATAGACTATAATATATAAAAACAATACCACTTTCAGCACAACCGCTGGCATAATCACACGTTTAATCAGGTCTTTCTTCAATACACTATCCTGGATGGAAGTGACAAGTGCCCTCTGTTGCACCTACCGTGTATTGCTGAGAGCTGGTTATCATGTTCATACATGTAGCCTAAGTAAGCCAGGTATTCCAGAGTCCTAGGCACATCGAGCAAGGTTGTTAACCTGCAACGAAAATAATGAAACAATTGAGACTGGTTTTGTCTGTATACAGGACATGGAAAAACGTGGGAAATTCATTGGTTTATAAACACTGAACAGTAAACTGACATTTAACTCGTGTGTTGATTTGATACAATAATGGTTTCAGGGGTTTGATGTGACACAGGGCGCCTCTACCAGAGGGCTATCGGGGAAATGTAACTCACGTCCACTGCGCCAAGTAGCCCGACAAGGTAAGCCAGCCCTGCGGGTTGGTACAGACAGTGTTGTTGACATCGGGACCCCACGGATTCTGTGGACACGTGCTGAACAGGTTCTGGAGTTCTGTGGGTGACAGGCACGCGTCGTGATCCTGAAAGACCAGCACCACGTCAGTCACTAACACCAGTCACTTGACCCACGTCTCTAGGGAACTAGGCGGCTATAGGTGGGTGTCAATCAGGGCATCGATACGGTATCGGCAAGGGTCAAGGTCGAAAGGAGCAATCCGCTGGGTAACCAGACACTTATTGCCGAAGAAAATATATTTGCACAGGTGGAGTTCAGACCCGATCAAGAAGAGGCAACATTATTACATGTCGCAAATACCATCTTTATACTTTAGATGACTGGTTAAAGGGGAAGTTAACATCATTATAATTCATAAGACTACTTAAATGGAAGTTTACGTCATCATACTTCATACAAGTTGGTTAAGCAACGGCTTACCTCATCGTACTTGTGAAATAGGTTGACAAAAAACTGGTATCCCTGTTGCGTGATTTCCGTGGAGCAGCCAAGTGAAACCTTGATGCTACAACAATAAAAACAGCGTTGTATCCACCGTTACCATAACCACTATTATACACTGAAGCCCAGCTCAACATCCCATTGATGAGTTGACCAGTTAGACAAATCTGCAACGGATGTCATTCCCAGAGACTAAGCCTACAGAACGAGGCATTACCCGGACAAAAGTGCATCACAGAGCGATTACAATACAAGAGTATCTAAAGGAGGCGGTCGGGGCATAACATCCGCACGTATCATTTAAGTTGATTGGGGTTTTACTACACTTTCAGCCATTAGAGCGTCATCGTGCTTTAGGTGGTGATGCTTAACCTCTTATGGTCCGTCTTTTAAACACTGACCTTGGAAACAGATATTCAGTGGAGAGATGGAGGGAGTCGTCGTAGCCGAACTTCCGAAGAACAGTCCACGTGGTCTCATGGCGTCCTCGCTGGATGAATAGGGTGTGTAAGAATAAAAAACCTGAAACAGAGACCAGCGCATGATTAAAGCATCACTCATGACACTCATTAAATTGAGCATTATTAGTTTCAACTTATTTCGATATTTATACAGTTTCAACGTGTGTGGCACTTGTTTTATCACGTGTTTTCGAGTAGCGTCCCAATATAAGAGACCGTTTTTTTAGTGAGCGCACCGTCATACCTCTGAGCGTTATGCCATCACTGGATACACCATCGGCGATATGTTTTCGAACGACTGCTTTGACATCTTCCAGGGCCTGTGGCTGGAGTGGCACGTTGAAACATCGGCGCTGTGGAAAAACAACGCGTCAGCATTCACCAATAATAAAGTTCCTAGCTCCAGACCTTTTGGCATTGCGGCATATAGCACGTAACTGCATCATTTCTGTAGTGTTGCCAGGGCCAGCATTCACCAAAGGTAAATTTCAAAGTCTTGCCTCCTGACCTTCTCAGCATTACGGCATAAAGCACCTAACAGCATCCTTTCTTTAGCTTTATCAGCGTCAGCATTCACCCAATGTAAATTTCAAAAAGAGTCATTAAAATAATTTATTCGAAACACAAAATTTAACACAACTTTAACGTCGTCTTCGCCGGACAATTATATCAATCAGTAGTTTATTCATCGAACGTAATTCATATATTATATTTGAGGACAGTGTATCGGAATGTGTACTTTGCATACGTGTTTTGTTAATTTAGTGTTCAGCACCGAATACTGGAAACGTTTACATCACAACGCGAAATTACTGGCATTTCGTTATAACAAAGAGCTGACCTACCTGGAACTGGTAGATCTCCCGATCACTGAGAATACCATCACTGTCTTGGTCACATATCTGTAGAACACATAAAGGATAATATAACTTCACTCGCAATATAAGTTGGGAGTCGATCTGGAGCGTCTTTTGTAACGACAGGAAAGTATTAAAAACGTTATGTTATTGCATTGTAAGTAACTTGCACTAACTATTTATCACCTGACGACAAAATCACCAATAGCTTCAACTATGCCATTACATGGTTACAACCCTACATATTTATCATTAAATTCAGTAAAAAGAGACTTGGTGGTCATCGACCATGTCTGTTTCAAACTTTTAAATCATAATACGCCTAATCTTGGCCTTTTGAAGCTATTACCTTAAATATTCGATTCAACGCCTGTTTGCATCTTGGTTGCAACTGAAACACAGAAAATGTTCACATTCAAATGTAAGTGTTTATTGCATGTTACAAGAAATATTACACTGGGTAAAAAATATTTACCTGTTTATCAATTATAATGTACAGCAAAGGAGTCTCAAAAGGTAAACAGATTCGTATTAAACATACTCTACTTGAATAGACTAACAGGACAATACCTCCTTTTCATCAGCAATGTAGAGTGGTGCGGTGGGATGCAGAACAGCCTTCTGTGCATAGTAAAAAACTTCACTGATGTTTTTCAAGGTCTTCGCCGAACACTGAAATGGATGAAGAGTAAAGGTCTGTGTCACCCTCACTATTAATTGTCATTATGTTATATCATGTTAAGTACTTTATGGCTTTATACAGAGATTTGGATAAAAAGATGTTTCACATATTTTCAAGGAAGTAAAGAAACTCACCTCGACACAGGTTTCCACTTCAGCATATTCATTCATAATGGGCAGTATGGACTGAAAAACAATTATACAAATATTCTAAAGTAATCAACATGATCAAAGCCCTAAATACAACGCATAACATAGCACGGTATGCATGCATAGTGGCTAGGCAAGACAATTAGTTCTGTCACCAAGGAAAGTACAATTTCCAAATTGGAAATACCGGTATATAACCCTGGCATAAAATTACCCCTTCATTCTCAACCCAAGGCAGTCCTTCAGCCATGTTACAATTTCGTGGAAAAATTAAGACATTTTGGAAATATATAGAGGCAAAGGCTTAGGCAACATGTAACATTTGCTGCTGCTGGAACACCATATGCCACCTCATTGAGTTGCTGCAATATGTTTTAAAACAGGAAACAGTACAGAAATCTGGATTGTGCAGTTACTACAAATGTAAAAGATTCCATCATTGTCATACTTACTTCCATACTGCTGACTTCCAAAACATCAGACTTGTTGCCCACAAGTATGACAGGCTTTCTGGAGTCTTCTGGTACGACATGTCGTAACAAGGGCAGCCAGTAACTTGTGATCTAATTAGAATTAGAAAAGTCACAGTTACAAAACTTCAAATATTGCCAGTGATCACTGAAGTGCAAAAAGTGTACAGTGGTCCCCGCGTTATACGACTTCTGTTCTGCCAGCGCGAAAAGACCGTATAACGGAAGAAGTCGTATAATAGAGGGATGCCCCGAGATGGACATTTTTCGCTCAAGTATCACCACGCACTCAAAAAGCACTATGATACAGCTTCAGCGTGCAGCTCTAGCTCTTTTTCCCCACTTATCCATGATGTCATCAGCATTCAGTCAAACAAAGCTGCTATGCTAATTATAGTTTCTCCAGCTCCGTGCGGGTGAATAGCATCGACACGCTGCTCCACGCTATATCAAATGTACAAACCAGGTGTGAAGAATAATGATGCTCACTTAGACGTCTGCTCGTTAACAACGAGCCGAAATGTCGGTCGTAAGTCGCGTCAGCGAGGGAGTCACATAATAAAGGGGCTTTAACATGTAGAAGTGTTCCGTGCACAGCGAAAAGACCGGAAAACGGAGGAGTTGTATACTGGAGGGACCGTATAATGCAAGGACCACTGTATATGTAAAATGTATCGGTATCATGGAAAATACTTTGTCAAAGAATTTATAAAATGTGGTTCAACACTTAGGTAATCTCCCTATGCTGCAATACATTAAATCATTAACAACATAAAAAGTAACAATGACACCAAAAAAATCTTTCAACTAACCTTTTCAATTGTTGATTCATCTTCCACAGAATATACAATACATACAACATGAGCCTAGAAAGAGAAAGAACTAAGGATTTTTAATACTTGTAGCAAACAAATATAAAAAAACTTTGTGGACAGTGAAAATGCTTTACATATTTTTTACTTGCGACATTTAATTACGCAAGTGGAACACAGAAAATGCCACTTATAATAAATAGGTTTCTAAAAAAGTTACATTTATTAAAAGTTGTTGATCTTAAAATAAATGTTTAAGATTCTAACACAGTGCCTTGGATACATTGACATTCTCACTTTACCTTTTCTATTTCTTCATTTAGTTGTTCCTCCTCTTGTTCTTGTGCTATTGACAGATGTAGAGAAAACAATTTCACAATAAACTTCTGAAATATTTAATTTAACATACTACAAGATATTAAATAACAAAAGCTTGTCAAGAATGAAGTGAACATTGAATAACGATAGTCAAACAATAATTAATACACATGAAATAAGAACAAATGTATCCACCTTTGAAACTTTAAAATGATAAAGAACTTGTACACATATACAAACATGCATACCTACGTTAAACCTGCAGGACTCAGGTTATTGCTAACAGTGCAATGATATATTTACAGAAATAAAAACACTGCACTGGACTCTTCTTTGTTGGTGTTATAGTGACATTTACCAGAATAATCCACAATGTGTGTAGGCACTTTTTCTGGGGTGACATCAGCTGGAATCGTAATTTCTTCTGCCTTTGGAGGTACCTTATAAATAAATAAATAAAAATAAACTGGTATTCAAAAGCATTTATTACATATAATAGCCTATTGAAAGCCACATTTCATAAAGTCAATTGTAAATTTTAGCAACAAATAGGGCACTACTAAAACATTTAATATTTTGGAAGACATAACTTGCATTTTTGCTCAGTTTCATCGTAGTCATAACATGCAAGGCACTAAGATCAAAACCATCTTAAACATATTTATAAATAATAACATAAAGATCAGAGATATTGATACAAACTTTCAGAAATTACTAACCTCTTCAGGAAATTCTTCACTGACCAGAGACAAAATCAAGGAGGTCTTGCCAACAGATGCTGAAACGAAGGGAAATAGATTATCACAGTATAGAAAACTATTATGCATGTGTGATATCTCGGCCCAGGCCCGGTGGATGAAAGACACCAAGCGCCGCGGGCCAAACAGGGAATTTCCCTTTGGCTTAACGTGTAAGGTGTTCGCTCGGGATGCGGAAGGTCGCCGGTTCGAAACCCGCCTCTGCGGGTAGAACTTTCGGCGTCCATTCGGGCCTGGGACCAGAAATACTACATTTGGTGCCGATGGAGACGAGCCTGGGTTGTCAGAGCCACCCGGAGCCACATGATAAGGCCAGCGTCCGGGTTACGGCGTGGCGCATGGTGGCGGTTACTGCGAGGTCGCAGTCCATTGGGGAAAGGGTGGAGTGTGATATCTCGGCCCAGGCCCGGTGGATGAAAGACACCAAGCGCCTCGGGCCAAATGGGAATTTCCCTTTGGCCTAACGTGTAAGGTGTTCACTTGGGATGCGGAAGGTCGCCGGTTCGAAACTTTCGGCGTCCATTCGGGCCTGGGACCAGAAATACTACACATGGTCTATTCTAGTTCCATCTCCGAAACCTAGTGGCTCTGCAAGCTCCGCCATCAAGGTTCTTATGGGAAGCTCATTTTCTCAGACCATGATTTCTATAATTCACAAGCCAGTATATGCTTGAACAACTGACTTTCAGGCAGTTTGCACATACCATCTTCAATAAGCGGCAACCATGGCTTGCCCCAGGTGGCGTTTTGCTTATTGTGTGTGAATGGCTGGGTGTACAAAGAGCCACCAAGCAAATGATGTTGTTTTGATGACTGTGCCCACAGGGTGGGAAACATGATGGACGGAACAGAACTGGCTTGAACAAAACAACAAATGATATCGTCGTAATAACAGAAACTTTAACCAAAATTACAAAGTAAATTGTAAGATATATACTTTCAGAAACTATTGCCATACTCCAAAAAGTAAATAATCGGGGAGATATATAAATTTCTAAATGTCAGGTCAATTGCGCAGTAAGGTCACTGAGCCTCAATCACGTTTCAGCTTGTAGAGATATTCCATATTTTACACAGAATCACTAGCATGGTTGACAGCGGAGGCTACAAGCGCTAATTGCGAAACGCTTCACTAAAAAAGGGGTTATAGCGAGGTTATTTAATGATATATGGAAGCAATCAGTATTTTAACTGAAAGGCAATACCTTTCTCAATGCGTCAAGTGTCAAGAAAAATACTCAGACTTGGGTGATTTTGTGACAAAAAGTAAACAGATACAACAATTTTTTCATGCGATTTTTATACCGAGAAAATGAGCTTGCGGAGCCACTAGGTTTCGAAGATGGAACTAGGTCTAGTCCAGTTCATATGGCTGACCAAATCAGTTGGGGTGGAGGGTTGACCCTGCTAACATCTTGTAATATACCTTTTGAGAGCGACACAATTACAAGATGGTAGTGATATGTGTGGTATCTCTTGGCCCGGCCTTCTGTGGACCCCTCCAAGGACCTACCCCTGCATACGAGGATCAAGGGTCACAAACTGACCCGGAAAGTTTTTGGTTCCTGCTATGGTTCGGGCTCGAACCACCGACCTCTCATTTCCCAGGACATTCGGAGCGTAACGTCAAACGTGATGTGGCAAAGGGACAATCCTGTTGGCGCAGGTTGTCTTTGGTCTATTTATGTCACACCGGACCGGTACCGAGATATTACATATGTACTAGCAGATGCAAACATCTATACAGAATACTAGAGGTAGACATAATTGAGATACATGGGCCAAGCAAATGGACAACCTAGTGTTGACACACTTCATGCACTTTCTTGATGTCGGAATATAGAACCAGGTATATAAAATATGTAAACACTATGATTGTATGCACACATTATAATAAAAGCAACAGTTCATTGATTACTAACATCTAAGGATTTGAACATTGTCACTGTTGTGCCCCTAGAAAAGCGGCCTTGCCTGGGGGCACTATAGTCGGCGCATTTAATATCTGCCGCCTCGCTTTCGTAAATATTTTTGTCCCTGCACCATTTGCAGCCACGATTTATGTATTTATTTGCTCCATTATACGAGACCCTTGTAATTTTAACTTACTTGAAAGTATATCTTATTTAATAACAACACAACACGATAGTCTCTAGCATAAAGTATAGCAGACGAAAGTGTGTAGACAGCCGCCTTTTTATGACGTCGTAAGGTGAAGGTCATATTTCTGCGTTTTCATTGGTTTAAAGAAGTAGGCCTACGGAAGAGTCTAATATCAGGCACTAGAAAAGGGGACAAAGCATTATGTGCCCATTCAATGTTTCTATACTAACAGTAATGTTAGCGTCTCAAAGCAAAAGCAATGTAAAAGGAATGAGTTTGTTGCTTCAATGTGCATACATATGAGAAAATCTATAAACACATGTAAGCTTAATTCAAGTTACGGCTCGACATTGACACAACCTAACCCCCCTGCCCAAAATACCAGCAATACTATCGCCCACAGACATGACAGATGACAAGGTAAACAGAGCGACGGCCATAGCGAAACTTGTCTGCTTCGTTTGCGTGAAACTCATAATGTTGGCATCATGTGAATTCTTTTGACAACAGGACTGTGAGTACACCAAATTCTGTTGGGTCTTTGGTTCAAGTTGACAAATATAAACTGATTTTGGGCTTGTCAATGAAACATTTCGTGTCAAATTAGAAAACGAGGCGGCAAATAGTTTCCGTGCCGACTTAGACAGTCATAAAGTGACAGCTGTCACCGCTGGTCTGGCTAAACTTACCTTCTCCAACAAGCAATATTCTTACGTCCTTTCTCATTGTGAAAGTTGTGAAGGTGATTGTGACATCAACAGGATATACTGGCAGTAATGATAAAGACACTGCCTGGTTTACTGTATTTAAATTATCGCCCGAAAGTAACTGTCAAAACAACAAATATCGAGGGTTGAAACTGCGAACGAAGTGCGCGTAGCGAGGTTTGTCCTGTTTGCGAGGAAAATCTTGTCAAGGGCAGAAGATTTTACAGACCCCCGACTTTATCATAGGAATGACGATTCCATGAATGTTCGCGTTAGCTGGTACTCAATCTCAGCTTTCTTTTTCTAACTTGTAGCTCAATTACATTTAGTTCACATGATCTTTTTGTTAAAAAATCCTTCAAAGTAAGTTACTTTTCCATGATCCCGCTCGCCGGAAACAGGTTTAACCGGGCCGTTACTGCGCATGCTTGACTAAAATTAGCCAATCAAAACTTGTCTCCGTCTGGCAGTTGTACCCTTCTCATTTATCTATTATCGCCCAGATACACAGCCTTCGGGGTCACCAAGAAGGATTTCGTGATGAAATAGCAAATCAAAGTTTGTTGATAAACAACTGTTAAATCATTCGTGAGTGTCACTTTGTTCGTCATGTTCCGCACAACAATATTGCGTTCGCCGAAGACATTCAGCTTTGTGGAATGCCAGTTTAATTCAGGTCTTCATTTTCATTTGGTAAAGAAATATGGATCAGCGACAGCGTCTCCAACGTCAAGTGACGGTAAGGCCGTATACAAAGCGGTACGCGCACCCTGGCTCCGCATCAATTTAGCCCCCGATCCATTTGGCCGCGGGAGAGGGGATTGGGTGTGGGGCCTTTGTCGGTCAGTTGGTGTGGGGTGGAGTCACAAACTTGAGTGGAGACAAATTGAGGCTTGTCAGCCTGGGGGATGGCAGCAACCTGCAGGACATTGGGTCACAGTGGCAGTGGGGGATGGCCTTAATCTGTGGAACGTCAGCCTGGGAGACGATGTCGACTCGTCAGGTCTTCCACTTCACGCCCTGAAAATAAAAGTACATGAATCACACGATTATACAACAAACACCCTGCCTGCCAATTTAATTGCATCCTGCTAATCCCTGGACCCCCACTCCACCTTCCCTCCATCACCACCCCAGCCAGCTGCTATAACTATCAGTTGCCGGTTGGATGTGCAGCCATGGTATACATAAACCAAGTGATAGCCTATGCATCATTGCCGCCGAAGAGGATAAAGGGGATTGATATGGGAACTGTAGGTGGTTACTATGGCACTTCTAGCCTGTAAGACCAAAGGATCAAAGGACACAGAGGGGGGAGGGGTGTCGCTAATACAGTAGGACAAGGGATTACAATGCTACATGCCGATATGGGAAGTAATTTGGACCATACATGACTAGGGAATGGGACCCTGCCTGGCTCCTATCTTGTTACTCTGGGCAGGCAGCCCAATGCTGATATCACTTTTAGCAGACAAATAGTTCAGCTGTCAAATTGTCTAGCAGTTTAAGTAGACATATACCACAGATCCTTACATCACAGTCTCTAATTATGCCTGCCAAATCTGGATTGATCAAGGGTATGCAATTGCCTATAGCTATTATCATGGTTATCAAACATTAATGGTTTTATAGAAAAGTATCAGATATTATCAGATTATATTATATAAATGAATAATTATTATAGTTTACTTTGATGATTACTGTGTGAGGTTAATTGTTGAGTACTGGTCATTGTCTGTATAGTTATTGACCTCTATCTATATATGAGTATACACCTTTTATATGTATTTTACATACTTTTTATTTACAGAACTTAAAGAAATACAAGAAAGATTTAAGAAAGTTATGAAGAAAGTTCCTCAACCTGGCAAGTATATATTTGCCAATTATTTTGCTGATAGTTGTTTCATTTCACTATTCATTACTTAGCCTGCCAGAGTGGTAGATATAATTATGTTCAGATAGTTTAGGCTTGGCAAACATTTTCTTTTCCTGGTTTTCTTATGTGATATATATGCTTGCTGCTAGTGACAAGTATCATGCAATTTTATATACTGGTACATGAAATTCACAGGAAGACACCTCTGCAATGGCAAAACTGCCTTTGTAAAAATACTTACTTCTCCCAACAGAGTTTAGCAAGGAAGGGACCAAACAAGTATTGAGACATGGTTACATATTTCTGCACATAGTAGCTAGAGAGCAATTTATTAAGGCAAATCTACTGTACTATTTGTAACTTTGTTGTATTCTAAGTAAGGTGAGGTATAGAGTACCGGTACTTGAAGTATAAACATATTTTTTAATGGCCAGTGCCATGTTTCTGGTCAAAAATTTGAGATTAGAGGCTGATTCTATAATATTTCATGCCTATTGGGGATATATTACAATACATATATATATTTACCATGTTTGTTTTATCTTTAGTCATAGTAGTTACTACAGCACAGCTTGATGAACATAAGTCAGTCTGGTTGAAGCGAGGAGTTACTTGTAGCTCCTTCTCCGGCATATCATTGAAGCCAGCTGTTATTTCATTTGCAATGAATAAACCAAGGTAAACATTTGTGTATGACATCAAACTAAAAACTTTCATTAATTTTGAAAATATAAGTATTGCAAGTTGGGAACTACCGTCATTTACGTATGTTTTGGAACACCAAAAATGTCCCTATGTTTTGGAACACCAAAAATGTCCCTATGTTTTGGAACACCCCCAATTTTGGAAAAAATTATTATTTTTTGTGGCTGTATGTTTTAGTACACCACAGATGGTGGGTAATTTTTTTGTATCAATGTTTTAGTACACCCTAATTTTCCGTCAAAACTCGCGGTGGTACCAGCGCATTCATTGTATATATGCCTGCCCTGCCTGACTGACCGCCTCTCCCTGCATCCCCTTCCACCCCCCTCCCCCCGACTGGCATACATTGTTTTATTTCTGTGCTGCCTGGCTGCTCTGTCTGCACCACCCTCCACCTCTGCCTAGCCATGTGACGCACATTTCTCCGCTTCTCTTCTCTCCATCAGAGCTGGTTGACTGACAGTAATCCCCATTCCAACCACTGCCCACCCCACCTCCGTCGTCAGAGGAGGGCCGTTCCTCTCAGCTCGCCAAGTGCCTGCGGTGACAAAGAGGCTAAGTTTGTGACACCTCCCCACTCCCCCTCCTTCTCGACGGATCCCTTTACACTCGTGCCAGGCTTTGTTTGACAGGAAGCAAGGAAGCCAAATACTGTGTGCTGACCTTACCCCACCCTGCCCCTTACACGCATCCTGTGGTGGCTATGGCTTCGGAAGCTTAGGCTGACTGACCATACTCTTTACCACCCCCCCCCCTGCCCCACCCAAAAAAAAAGTATCAAAGTTTTGGAACAGCTGCAAAATTAATAAAAAAATTTGACTATGTTTTGGAACACCCAGGTTTGTGATTATTTTTCGGGTGTTCCAAAACATACGTAAATGACGGTACTTAAATAATGGTGCAGCTGCCAACATATAGAAATATATACCGGGCATATCTGTATGCAATATGCCATTGTACATGGAGACATATAGGCAATGGAAAAACATGCATCACAATTTGATAATTAAACTGTAAGGCCGACAAAGTGGGTGGATGATTAAGTTGTTGAAACTAGTCATGAAATACTGACTTGCAGCTGCTACGTCACTCCTTAATATCACTACTAAATACATTCAA
This sequence comes from Arenicola marina, assembly GCA_964019135.1. Taxonomy (NCBI): domain Eukaryota; kingdom Metazoa; phylum Annelida; class Polychaeta; family Arenicolidae; genus Arenicola; species Arenicola marina. The sequence continues at coordinate 49,169,012 of OZ025251.1, forward strand.
GATGTTTCAAGTATTTAATGTTTCCTTTTGCAGTCGGATGCATAACCTATTGCTCAAGACAGGGAGGTTTGCTGTCCACGTGCTAGCCCAAAATCAGGTATGCAATTGAGTGACGGCATGGTCTTTGTATCCAGTGCAGACGTCTGCCCAAGCTCAGTGTATCCCCTTGCAGCCTGCCCAAGCTCTGTGTATTCCCTTGCAGCCTACCCAAGCTCTGGGCATCCCCCTGCCGCCTACCCAAGCTATGCGTATCGCTTGCAGCCTACCCAAACTCTGGGCATCCCCCTGCCGCCTACCCAAGCTATGTGTATCGCTTGCAGCCTGCTCAAGCTCTGGGCATCTCCCTGCCGCCTACCCAAGCTATGTGTATCGCTTGCAGCCTACCCAAGCTCTGGGCATCCCCCTGCCGCCTACCCAAGCTATGTGTATCGCTTGCAGCCTGCTCAAGCTCTGGGCATCTCCCTGCCGCCTACCCAAGCTATGTGTATCGCCTGCAGCCTACCCAAGCTCTGGGCATCCCCCTGCCGCCTACCCAAGCTATGTGTATCGCTTGCAGCCTGCCCAAGCTCTGGGCATCTCCCTGCCGCCTACCCAAGCTATGTGTATCGCTTGCAGCCTGCCCAAGCTCTGGGCATCTCCCTGCCGCCTACTCAAGCTCTGTGTATCGCTTGCAGCCTGCCCAAGCTCTGGGCATCCCCCTGCCGCCTACCCAAGCTATGTGTATCGCTTGCAGCCTGCTCAAGCTCTGGGCATCCCCCTGCCGCCTACCCAAGCTCTGTGTATCGCTTGCAGCCTGCCCAAGCTCTGGACATCCCCCTGCCGCCTACCCAAGCTATGTGTATCGCTTGCAGCCTGCCCAAGCTCTGGGCATCTCCCTGCCGCCTACCCAAGCTATGTGTATCGCTTGCAGCCTGCCCAAGCTCTGGGCATCCCCCTGCCGCCTACCCAAGCTATGTGTATCGCCTGCAGCCTACCCAAGCTCTGGGCATCCCCCTGCCGCCTACCCAAGCTATGTGTATCGCTTGCAGCCTGCCCAAGCTCTGGGCATCTCCCTGCCGCCTACCCAAGCTATGTGTATCGCTTGCAGCCTGCCCAAGCTCTGGGCATCCCCCTGCCGCCTACTCAAGCTCTGTGTATCGCTTGCAGCCTGCCCAAGCTCTGGGCATCCCCCTGCCGCCTACCCAAGCTATGTGTATCGCTTGCAGCCTGCTCAAGCTCTGGGCATCCCCCTGCCGCCTACCCAAGCTCTGTGTATCGCTTGCAGCCTGCCCAAGCTCTGGGCATCCCCCTGCCGCCTACCCAAGCTATGTGTATCGCTTGCAGCCTGCCCAAGCTCTGGGCATCTCCCTGCCGCCTACCCAAGCTATGTGTATCGCTTGCAGCCTGCCCAAGCTCTGGGCATCCCCCTGCCGCCTACCCAAGCTCTGTGTATCGCCTGCAGCCTGCCCAAGCTCTGGGCATCCCCCTGCCGCCTACCTAAGCTATGTGTATCGCTTGCCGCCTGCCCAAGCTCTGGGCATCTCCCTGCCGCCTACCCAAGCTATGTGTATCGCTTGCAGCCTGCCCAAGCTCTGGGCATCCCCCTGCCGCCTACCCAAGCTATGTGTATCGCTTGCAGCCTGCCCAAGCTCTGGGCATCTCTCTGCCGCCTACCCAAGCTATGTGTATCGCTTGCAGCCTGCCCAAGCTCTGGGCATCCCTCTGCCGCCTACCCAAGCTATGTGTATCGCTTGCAGCCTGCCCAAGCTATGGGCATCTCCCTGCCGCCTACCCAAGCTATGTGTATCGCTTGCAGCCTGCCCAAGCTCTGGGCATCCCCCTGCCGCCTACCCAAGCTATGTGTATCGCTTGCAGCCTGCCCAAGCTCTGGGCATCTCCCTGCCGCCTACTCAAGCTCTGTGTATCGCTTGCAGCCTGCCCAAGCTCTGGGCATCTCCCTGCCGCCTACCCAAGCTATATGTATCGCTTGCAGCCTAGCCTGCCCAAGCTCTGGGCATCCCCCTGTCGCCTACCCAAGCTATATGTATCGCTTGCAGCCTGCCCAAGCTCTGGGCATCCCCCTGCCGCCTACCCAAGCTATGTGTATCGCTTGCAGCCTGCCCAAGATCTGGGCATCTCTCTGCCGCCTACCCAAGCTATGTGTATCGCTTGCAGCCTGCCCAAGCTCTGGGCATCTCCCTGCCGCCTACCCAAGCTATGTGTATCGCTTGCAGCCTGCCCAAGCTCTGGGCATCCCCCTGCCGCCTACCCAAGCTCTGTGTATCGCTTGCAGCCTGCCCAAGCTCTGGGCATCCCCCTGCCGCCTACCCAAGCTATGTGTATCGCTTGCAGCCTGCCCAAGCTCTGGGCATCCCCCTGCCGCCTACCCAAGCTATGTGTATCGCTTGCAGCCTGCCCAAGCTCTGGGCATCCCCCTGCCGCCTACCCAAGCTATGTGTATCGCTTGCAGCCTGCCCAAGCTCTGGGCATCTCCCTGCCGCCTACCCAAGCTATGTGTATCGCTTGCAGCCTGCCCAAGCTCTGGGCATCTCCCTGCCGCCTACCCAAGCTATGTGTGTCGCTTGCAGCCTGCTCAAGCTCTGGGCATCCCCCTGCCGCCTACCCAAGCTATGTGTATCGCTTGCAGCCTGCCCAAGCTCTGGGCATCTCCCTGCCGCCTACCCAAGCTCTGTGTATCGCTTGCAGCCTGCCCAAGCTCTGGGCATCCCCCTGCCGCCTACCCAAGCTATGTGTATCGCTTGCAGCCTGCCCAAGCTCTGGGCATCCCCCTGCCGCCTACCCAAGCTATGTGTATCGCTTGCAGCCTGCCCAAGCTCTGGGCATCCCCCTGCCGCCTACCCAAGCTATGTGTATCGCTTGCAGCCTGCCCAAGCTCTGGGCATCCCCCTGCCGCCTACCCAAGCTATGTGTATCGCTTGCAGCCTGCCCAAGCTCTGGGCATCCCCCTGCCGCCTACCCAAGCTATGTGTATCGCTTGCAGCCTGCCCAAGCTCTGGGCATCTCTCTGCCGCCTACCCAAGCTATGTGTATCGCTTGCAGCCTGCCCAAGCTCTGGGCATCTCCCTGCCGCCTACCCAAGCTATGTTTATCGCTTGCAGCCTGCCCAAGCTCTGGGCATCTCCCTGCCGCCTACCCAAGCTATGTGTATCGCTTGCAGCCTGCCCAAGCTCTGGGCATCCCCCTGCCGCCTACCCAAGCTATGTGTATCGCTTGCAGCCTGCCCAAGCTCTGGGCATCCCCCTGCCGCCTACCCAAGCTATGTGTATCGCTTGCCGCCTACCCAAGCTATGTGTATCGCTTGCAGCCTGCCCAAGCTCTGGGCATCTCCCTGCCGCCTACCCAAGCTCTTTGTATCGCTTGCAGCCTGCCCAAGCTCTGTGTATCCCCCTGCAGCCTATCCTAGCTCTGTGTATCCCCCTGCAGCCTATCCTAGCTCTGTGTATCCCCCTGCAGTCTATCCTAGCTCTGTGTATCCCCCTGCAGCCTATCCTAGCTCTGTGTATCCCCCTGCAGCCTATCCTAGCTCTGTGTATCCCCCTGCAGCCTATCCTAGCTCTGTGTATCCCCCTGCAGCCTATCCTAGCTCTGTGTATCCCCCTGCAGCCTGCCCTGGGTGAATGATTTACTACACTTTATGAGCCATGTTTCCAAACCACCTTAGCTATTTTAATTTGCCACAAGTCGATTCCTCCACTACTGGCTGTACATCAGTGATATATCTCTAAAATTTGATATATACCGTAGTACGTATATGTACAAGTGAATTGACCACTCTTTCTCTCATTGTTCCCCAGCTTGTTATTAAGTCCTGGTTGGCGGCTATAGTTCTCTGCTATATTTAATGGCCACCAATAATCCACTAATAATCACGTAATGTTGTCTTTGTTCACAGGTCGGTTATGCTATACATTTTTCGAAACCTGCTGATGATGACACAGACCAGTTTGAAAATATTCCACATGAACAAGATTCCGAGGTATGAAGTTATTGCAGCTCTTGCACTTAACCTGGCGTGGGAAGATGTCAATGTTATTTTGACCAGGCTCGACCACTTGTTGGTGGATAGTGTGTCAATGAGAGAAAGAAGTAATTTTGCATTGTGATGAACATATTCCTGGTTTACAGAGACTTATACAAACAACGACCAAAATATTAAATGGAAGAAACAAGAAATTCGAATAGATAAAACTAAGCAATACATGGGCCTATAATCTGTTCATTTGTTTTATGTTTGAGACTCAGATGACCTGTGCTTAATTAAAATAATTACTGGTGTTCGAGCTCACAAGGTAGGAGTCTAGGCAAAGTTTTAGTGCAATCGATTAGATCTTTAGAAGAAAAAAATATAAAGAAAGTGATGTGCATTGGAACCTTAGCAAGTGGTTTCTTTTTATTGTGCTGTACTTGGAGAACTCCTATTCTACGGGACACCAATGCAGTGTTATTGTGCTGTACTTAGGGAACTCCTATTCTACGGGACATCAATGCAGTGTTATTGTGCTGTACTTAGGGAACTCCTATTCTACGGGACACCAATGCAGTCTTGCAATGTCGGACGTACACAGTGAACGACATTGGCGACCACTACGTCTGGTATGGAGAGGTTCTTCATGGATATGACAACAGTACAATTGACCAGCAGCCGCTCTTGTATTACTCAAAGTAAGTGGAATTAACGAGCTCAAAGCGGATGTTAATTAATTCTATGATGTAAATGTGCTTGCATGGTATGTTTTTAACAGTGTTTTTAAGCTCGCCTTTCCCGTACGTACCTTATCATTTTTACATTCCGGTCCACTTCCAGGTGTTATAGCGGTGTGACCGAGACTTGTCTGAGCCACTGAGATCGAGTGTTAGTTTTTTAGCACTAATATGGCAACCCTGGCACTTCGGGTTGGCAGAAGTTTCAGGTCTCTCGGTGATGAAATGTTCATGCACGCCTTCGAAGACCAGACACTGCCGTTTGAGGAATGGACACACGAAGCGCATCTGCGTATGGCGTACCACTACGTGCGGGATAACGGCAGGGAAGGAGCCATGCCTTTGATACGGTACGGGGAAAGCAATCCATGACCCGCACTCTTCTTTGTATCATGTAATCAGGCAAACTAAGAGTTATAGGTTCGCTGCCGTGGAAATCGTTGTAATACTTGTGAAGAAACGCTTACTTTAAGCATGAAACGTGCTTATATTTATTACAACTTGATTTTTGAAATATGTTCAGTTAAAGCATATATATTTCAGTTTCTCGAAGTTGTACATGTACATTTTAATTTCTGAATGATAAATGACCATTTTCAACCTACGTTGGTGTCTTCTTGTGTGAACGAGCTCCGCCGAGTCACTTACTGTCCATCGCAACGCAACGCCACAAATATATTTCCCTTATTCTGTTTATATTTTCAGCACTGGGATTAAGAAATTTAACGAGCAAAATAAAGACAAGGTGAGATATCATCACGAGTTCTTATGAACGTTTTCCATGTGTTCAAGTGTTGAATGAACAGCTTAATTTCTGCCCATGTAGGCTTGCCGGGGTACCCGCCAAAACAGAATCGTATGCATCAATTAGGAGTAGCCGGGCAGGTAAAAATATTTGCCAGTTTCGTTTACTGCACAATAAATCGATGTGTCGTGATACTATATTCAGTTATATTGCGTGGCTGCTTCAAGAGGAGATTTAAGAAACATAACTTAACATTGTTTCAGATAAACCGAGGATATCACGAGACTGTGACCATGTTTTACATCCATGTCGTGGCTGATGCAATCAACCATTGTACAGACAACAATATGACCTTCGAAGAGTTCATTGCGCAGCATCAGTGGCTCACCAGCAAGGGACTGCTGTTTGAATACTACTCAGACGAAACAATCAACAAAAGGGAAGCCTATACCAGGTATACTAAGTAAGGTTGTTAAAAGTCGCGGTTGTAATAGCTAGAGTCACTGGCAAGTTACCAAGAAAAGATCTATTCTACTAATCATAATCAAACACGTTTTAAGAAGGGGTTTCTTTTTTTGAAAAGTCGATCGCCCTAGATAATCAGTAGGGGCCCCTAGATAATAAGAAAACTGAGAAAAAAATTCAAGTTTTATACCTATGTCCCCAGGATGCTTCTGTGTTAGGAAATATTTAACAAGATTGTATTTCTTTCGGCTTGCAGTTTCCTCCTGCCAGACAAGAAGGCGCTACCTCTATGAAGAACCGATCGATTACAAATAACTGCCATGTAATATACGTTTAACGGGTTGACTGCGGGCTCGGCGGCCCCATTCGCCGACAGCAATTTATCTGGGCCAGTGTAGTATTAGGGAAATACGTATAACCTTGCAAGTCTCGTATCTCGTTCACCACATTATATATATATTTATATAATGATAACGATAAGTCTTCAAATCAAACGCAATCGTTAGTTTAACGACAACAGATTAAAAAAGGTCCGCTACAGTACTGCACTTTTTATTTAAAGCACATACGAAAGATATTTATTCGGAAAGAAACAAAAGTAAGGTGCCTAAACGGGTATATATGCTGTAATAGCTTTAGATTATATTCCACATTATAATGGGATAATGTGGTGCTTTCAGAAGAGAATCCTTTTCAAATAAGTTTTTCTTTGATGTACTCCAAAAAAAGTGCCAAACATTTACCTCGAATGAATAAATATTTTGTTCATAAAATACATTTTTTCATCGATTTACTAGACCGGATAAGAGATTTGTTGCTTAAGTTCGTTTTACATTATTTTGGGAATGTTTTTAAATTTTTATTATAATTTTGGCCACATAGGAACAGCCTAGTTGCGTTAAGGTAGCATTTGATAAAATCACTAATTTTTTTCGTTTTACAGTTATTTTGGAAAGGTTTTTAAATTTTTATTATAATTTTGGCCACATAGGAACAGCCTAGTTGCGTTTAGGTAGCATTAACCAAACGCATTTTTCAAACAAATTTCTTTCCATTTGGTGCAGGCATGCGATCATCGGAACATTTTAAAACAAAATTATTTCTGTAAGTAATTTTGCGGTTAAGAATATTGGAGAGCTGCAAGTAGCCGTTCCGGCCCGGTTTTCAGAGGTCCATGATCAGGGCATTAGCTTGGCAAGTCTATAGTAAGTTTTATTTATGGATTTCGGTAGGCACCAATTGGATCAGTCCTCGAATATCTTCGAATCGGTTACCTTTTGTTCAATACAAAACTAAATTTCTCGGGAGAAAACGCAGAAAGGAAACACGGCGAACACCGGATAACAGTCTCGTTTTTATTTGACCGGATAGGTGACATGATAAGACCAGCGACTGCAGTCGTCCGGAGCGGAGTGTTCTAGTCTAGTCTTCATCCTCCTCCTCTGCGGCACCGCCACCAGTGCCCTTGCGCATGTTCTTCCTCTTAACGCGGCCTGAAACACACAAGTCGCACATGAACCAACTGAGAGGATCGATTTATAGCGCCGTTAAAAACATTTAGAATTTCTTTTAAGGTATACACTATGCAAGTTAGGGAATATATATTTCGTATTATATGTATTCAGCGTTTATCATAATACAGCAATAAATAACGATGCTTTACCTGGCCTGCCACCAGCGAATGGCGACTTCAGGGCGAAGTCAATGTGCTTCTGGGAGTCGAGGCGCACCACATAGGATGGGATGTTCACCACCTGCTTGCGCACTCTGCAAGAGTGAGGGGCATCAGTATAAAACTTAAATTATAATTTATCAACAAATAAACATTTTATTGGCAAGGCGATTTGGAACACCTAGTGAAAGGTACTTTACTGAACAAAAATAGATAACCCATAGGTTTTAACCATTATAAAAGTTGAATTAGGCTTTTTCACACATATTCCTTTACATGAAACATTTTGCTTCAGAGGCTGTTACATCAACTTAAGTGACATTGGACGATACTCTTGCTTTATGTATGGACCCAAGGATATCGGCAAGCAATACAAAACACACCTTCATCAATGAAAGTGCTTTTCACCTCGGAATGACAGGCATATGGCATTTGCCAAATTGGCCTATCTGAAAGACCTCTAGACTATCCCAGATCATGGCATGGGCGTTTGGTATGCTACCAAAGTGGCCCACATGAAATCAGGCTAGATCTGATGTAGAAGACATATGGCATTGCCAAAGTGGTCTTCAGTAATAGAACCAACAGGACTTTTTTTGCCAGACCTGTTTCCAGTTAGCTATGTTTAAATAGAATAAAAACATTTTGGAGTCATGAATGTACGAATCACTTAGAAAAGCGGATCAACCATTATGCATTAACTATACTGGAACGATCTAATTTTGCCTAACATTCTATTGTTAAGCACAATTTAAATGCAAGCATCTTGCAGTAAAAAATCTAAGACCATTTGAACACGAGCAGTGGGGGATAAGATTACCTGATATGCCTCTGCCTGATGAGGACTCTGGCATGGTGGATGCTCTTGGCAAGTCCGAGCTTGAACACCTGTGTCTGGAGTCTGCGTTCCAAGAAATCTTCAAGGCGGAGACCCAGCACATAATCCAGCTTCATTTTGGACTCATCCAGGACACCAATGCGTACCAAACGACGCAGCAGAGCATTTCCTGAGTGAAAATACATAAACTGTGAGTATACATGACCTCAGTATTGCCATCAGAGCTGGTTTTTATGTTTTAACCATATAGTAATCGACCACTGGGGTTCTGGAGGAGGTCTGTAATCTAATTATAAATGCTTTACAATGGTATATTCACCTTCAAAAAGTCGCCTCTGGTCCTTTTCATCTAAGGTCAGCAGCTCTCTGGCAGCTTTTCGAATTTTTGCTAGAGTGTACTTGACACGCCAAACTTCACGCTTGTTGCGGAGACCATATTCTCCAATGAACTTTAATTCCTGGTCCAAGCGTTCCTTTTCAAAGGGACGCCTGGGAGTGGTGTAGGTCTTACTCCTTACGAGAGGAATACGTGACATGGTGACTGTTTAATCACCTGGAATGAAAAAGAATAGCATTATTATAAATCTAGTTTTGGGCAAAGAGACCATAAATCAAGCACCAGCATAGGCCAAAAACTATTTTGCCACCAGATCAGATATTGGTGCTCTGTAAAACAGGGGGGGGGGGGGGGGGGTGGTATTAGGCAGAGGGGATTAGGGATTAAGCGGAGGCTGAAGGGCAAACCGATCAAACAGTTATTGTTTTGCTTCAGGCCAATTAGTTCAGCTTTCGTTTCAGCGTAAATTGAAAACGAAATTCGACATCAGTAATGTTCTGCGATATTTTTATTATGCAGCCCCATTAAATTTGCGCGGCCGCAGCCCACTCGGTCATTACAACGACGCTATATCAATGTCAAGGCTGCGTGGGTCAACTTCTAAAATATGGATTGATGAGTGTACCGTCTGACACTCATGCTTTGGGCTCAACCTTCCGACTTAACCCCTGGTGTGCCTTGAGTTATTCAGAATTTCTCAATGCACCTATTCTTTTTGAAAATTTCTGGAAAATACAGGCTAGAACTGAGACCCAATAGAGTAGGTTTTTCGAGGCTAAGAGTAACCACGCTAGAAGAAACGTGGTAATTAAAAAAGCGCTTAAGACATTTAATGTTGATCCCTCGTGACATCAATGTCAGATTTTCAGGCTAGTTAGCCCTGTAACCTGGTAATATCAGACAGTCATGGCCCAGCGGCTGCAAGGCAGGAGGGTTGACACTAGCCCTGGTACGGGCCTCTCTGACCACAATTGTGAACGGAGTAAGGGTGAGAGCCATTCACCAGACCTCAGCTTAGAAATATTAGACCGGTGGCTCAAGTTGCTGGATCTAACAGAATAAATATGCAGCACCAGTCCATATGCTCTACTAGGTTCCTGAAGATTTTAGGACTCATCCTGGGCTCCGTTTTCATTTACCAGAACATAATAAACTTAGCATGATCACTTGCTGCCAAACAGTGTTTATCGACTTCCGGTGAATGCAGGAGCAAACGAAGCAGAGATGACAAAAATCGCCTGGATTAGAAGAAAACACACTACTGACCGAAGAATCGACTGTCTGATGAATCTTAAAGCTTCAGGAATCTAGTGGAGCACATCAATGGGTAGGTACCACACATTTCTGTTAAGACATTCACCAGTCCACAATCTAGTTTTATGTCTGGTGAACGACCTAGCTCTCTCTCGTCCTCCGTTTAGCCAATTAGAGGAGTGCTCAGAGACCTGAGGCTTACCAGGCTTATCACGGAGTGCCGTTAGAGCCAAGCAGCATTTGCAGTCGTTGCAGTGTTGCAGCGCATATTGGCATGGCTGGCACTGATCAAATAAATTTGGCCAGCAAATTTAACCCTGATATTCCAAGTTATGACAATAAATCAAAGTATTTTCTTTCTGCCAGGTCAGTATTAGTAAATTGCATATTCTTCAAAGATGCATATTTTGTTGGATAGTTAAAAACTACCTACATGAAAATATGCGCTGCAACACCGCATAGACAGCAAATACTGCCTGGCTCTAATGGCCCACAGGCTGCTTAGAGCCTAGAGGCAGGCCTAGTAAAGCCGAGGCATGATGTACCCAGTCCCAGGTACCAGGGCTAGGACCCGGTGTAACATAATAACCTGTCCGGCCGTGATAACCTGTCCGGCCACACTTCTTTCATGTCACTAACCCTAACCAGAACCCTAATCCTAACCTTAACCCTAACCCTAACCTAACCATAACCTAACCCTAAACCTAACAAAAATGCGCTATTTACATAGCAACCCCATTCGCTGCGCATGCGCGCACGTCAGCCGGACACTTTATCACGGCGGACAGGTTATCATGCTACACCGGCTCGCCAGACACGCGCCAAATCGGTACGTTATCTCATTGGTACAATCTCATTCAGACATTCCTGAAACTGGCGTCAAAATTTGGGTTATTTGTGTAGTTTTCGACCTGGTCTCCTTTTCGCTAAAGCGTCAAGCGTAACCAGGTAACTTACACGAAATGGATAAAATTAAGGTTCTTGTGGGCGAAAATAGGGATGTGCCATCGACATGTGATGTGGTCGCAAACTAAGCTTGCACAATTTTAGTCTCCGGCTGTTACATTTAATTGTAAGATCTGTGACTCCATGCAATTTTTACGACATAATTTGGCGTATATGTAAACACTGGGTAATTTAGTGACATTATGTAGTATTTATTTATATCAAAAGGCTTCAAGGTGAAGAAAATGTGTAAAATTCTTGCTGCACTTCTGGCTTCTGGAAACACACCTTCGCCCGGTGACTGCACGTGGAAAGAGGCCGTGCCGAAGTAGTTCCAATGCAAGTGTCACGTTATGTATTATTGAGCCCCGGATTTTCGAACTGATACAAATTCAAATAAATCATTCCAAACCAGCCCAGAAGTGAGATATTGTAACGATGTTGGCACTTTACACGCTAAAAATCGTTTTCCTAATTTTACATATAGTTTGCCTTCGCTAAAGATATAAAACTATTTTATACGCGGAACCCCTAGAATTCCAATGCTTCAGAACCAACCTTCGTTCTCAAGACATTTCGTCCCACATTTTCCAGTTTACCCTTCTCTCACAATGCCAATCTCATTCGAAGTTTCCAAGAGTAAATGTTATAAGGCTTACCTGAAAATAGCTTTCTTTAAAACTTGGCACGCATATAAAGTTATAACAGGTCAACCTCAGAATGTCTATATGTGCGAATGCGCGGTTTTATGCATTGCTTATGCATTTTTTTATCGTATCAATTTTCTATCTATATATATACTGTATATAATTGTGCCCTATAGCTATACTGTCTATACTGTCTGAGAACTTAATTGGCGGGGTGGAGAGGTGGAGAGGGGGAGGGGGGGTATTGGTCATTGAAAAAGTGTCTACTTGAATTTAACAATCCCGCTTAACCGTGGGGGGGGGGGGGGGGTACCTAATAAATTGCTGAATTAATTCCGGGGGGTTCCGCGGTAAAGCCCCCCCCCCCCCTTTGCACCGCCAAAATCCGTTCGGTAGTGGCTTTTTACCGCCAAATTCCGCTCGGTCGGGGTTTCACCGCCAAAATCCGCTCTGTCGGGTCGTTTTACCGCCAAAATCAGCACAGAAAGGGTATTTTTCGCGGCAACCCGCTCCAAGAACGCACATTTTCAAAGCTTTTACCCCCCACCCCCTCCTCCGCCGGTCCCAAGTTTGAAAATACCCGCTCTATAGGGGTATGTTTTTCATCAAAAATATCCGATCTCTCAGGCATCAAGGCCCCACCACATTTGCATGACAGCCCTGCCCCCCCCCCCCCCCCCGGGCGCCTCCCTATGCTTGAGGGCGAAAGTTTAAACACCCCCTCCCCCCCTCTGGATCCGCCACTGGGTTGAATCCCGGGCTGCAAATGTACAAAATGTAACTTTGCGATTTGTTTTGTCAGAAAACCCGAAGTCTTATACAGTGATATATATAGTCTGATCGACAAGCGTGAGGCCGCGTCCCACAGACTAATGCAGTGTATGCTCAAGTTCCTATAAGGGGGACGGGGTGGCAACCCCTCTTCACGCCTCTTCCCCCCCTCCCCCTCCCCCACTGCGGGAGACTCATGCCTCTGAAATAGCCTATTGGGTGCGGGGGGGGGGGGGGGGGGAGGAGAAAGACATTAAGTTTCTGTGCTGGGCCGGGGTCAGACTCATATCAGCCCCCTGAGAAGGGGTAGCCATATGTCGCATGTCGATTTTAAGAATTAAGGGCCGCGTACGTACGCACATTGTAAAGCCGTGCGGTACTGTGGCAAATTGTAAAGCCGTGTTGGTAGCTGTCGCTGTAATTGTACCACGCACGACTACGCCCCTTTCTGCAGTGGCCGTAGATGTATAATACCAGCAACTGGTAGTAAAATTGACGACACTGACAAAATATAGATTTATTGCACTAGACTCCTAAGCAGCTAAGTAAAACAGCATACAGTACTAATAAAGTATTTGGCATAAACTTGAAAGGGAAATGAAATTAGAACTGATCGGCGACCCGATGCATCCAGATGCCACGCTGCGTATGCTTCCCTGCTGGGGATATGCCAGAACACATACAATCGAAATATGATATTCATTTTACTGAGAGCCCTTAATTGATATCAAACAGAAGCTTCATAATCGGCAAACGCCAACACAAAACTATTGCCGGTCACCATACATATGCATCGGCAAGGATGCATGGTGGAGACTGTGGGGACCGTGAGGATGGTGGGGCTGGTGGAGACGGGGGGAGGGGGGATATGCCGGGATGGTGGGGGCGGAGGGGACGGCAGCTAGGTCACATTATAGTTAATCAATAACTTCTTTTTCCCACAATTTAGTGGCCCCGTTTCGTCTTTTTCAGACGCGCCACGCAGCGATAAACGGGATGGTTGAAGTCAAATTTAAACTGTATATTTCATTCTTCCAAGGTCTGACGTTTTCGTCACTATGACGTTTTGGGTTCTAACACACGTATAAGGAATATTTGCACACTTTATAATCGTGGTAATACTAGTAAATGAAGAACACATAAACTACGGAGCTTAATGCATTGTAGTAACAGATAATGATATTCCTTAGGGTCTAAAAGGAGGGGGCGGACACGTGCCCCTTTGTGCCCCCCCCCTTCTCTGGACATGCAGGCCCATGTCGGGGGCGTGGCGGGGGTCACACTCATGCAATATATCAGGGGCGAGGCCGGGCCAGGTCAGACTCAGGTAATGTATCGAGGGCAGGTCGGACCCGAGGCCGGGCTGAACCAGGCTCACGTTAAATATGCATGTGTGCCAGGCCGGGGCCACATTCATGTGATGTATCGAGCCATAGGCTAGACCTAAACTCATGTAAACTTAGGCGGAGGAACCGGGGGGGGGGGGGGGGCATCCGGGGCACGTCTCCCCCCCAAACAAAATATTGGAGGGGAGCACAAAATACCTGTGCCCCCCCCCCCCCCCCACCAATAATTCACATGAACCTGTTAAAGTCCATTTGTCCGCCCCGCCCCCCCCCCCCCCCGCCCGGCCCCCTCGGTCGCAGGTTTTTTTATTCAGAGCGCACCCCCCTACCACCGGTCGCAAGTTTTCAGAGAGCAACCCCCCCCCCCCCCCCCCTTGGCACATTCCTAGATCCGCCCCTGCTATAGCTAGAGTCAGTCGCTTAAATTCTTGTTTCTTTCTTTCGTGTTTCCTGTTTTTGTAAGACACAAATCCCAAGACCGAAATAAGACAATATATAATAAGTATTATTACGAGTTGGTGATCATGTTAACTAGTACAATAGCGTTACATCTGAAGGCCTCTAATGCTGTATTCTGACCCAAACCGCCCTGCTGCCCATGCAAACGACAATCGTTGTCATAGCGACACTGCATAGAACAATGAAACATGACGTCACGCACAAAAGAATTGTAGTTACAGCTTTAAATGGCCCGCTTACATGCCTAGTTGCCTAGTTGCACGTGCCATGTTTCTTGGCAACGCAACGATATATATGGTATGAAAAGGCGACTAGCCAACTATATGTCGAAAGGCTTGCGATTTGCGGACAGTCCGTCCCAAAATGCTTTACTTTGGTCGTTGCATGCGGAAATTAAACCAAAGAAGCAGAGACAAGTCAAAGTCTTAAATTTAGATTCAACTCGTAATAATAGTAATAGCGCGAGTTTTGCATGGCGTTAGGCATTTTATTGGCCCTTCATCAAGCTGTAGCAGCCCTTCATTTTCATTATCCGCCTAGTGATAATGAAAATTGGCGGGCTGCTACAGCTTGATGAAGAGCCAATAAAATTGCCTAACGCCCCACTAACTCGCACTATTGTTAAATTGTCCTACGCAATGTCCCTAAGGCAACGATTGTCTATTGAAGGGGTCACAGGATTTCAGATACCTTCAAGTCGAAGGGGTAATCATTACCTTACTCCCGACAAGCGAGTGATCGTTATCGCAGTCTGCACTGTGATACGCTCGTGTGTTTAGGACACGGGACAGATCTCGCCGTTTTGTCATATTAGCCGCCTACGCGTACGTTGACCGACGTTGCAAGAACGGTTACAAAATGTGTTTTTTAGTTTGAGTACAATGTTACAAAGGGCAATATAGGGGGGGAGGGCAAGGGGTATTTGCGTTCCTCGGGATTGGGTTTTTCTCGGAATGAGGAAAATAATTCTTCGTAAACTATAGGCATGGGGTATTAGGCCACCGTCTTGATCATTAATCGTGAACTGGGAATTTTAATATTATATAACCGTGAATCGGAAAATCGTCAATTTAGTATCGTGTATCCGCCCTTCCATTGCATGCGGAGAGTTCTGCTTTTAATTCATCGTGACCACAGATATAAAGAAATTTATTCTTCGTGATCTGGAAACACGACCCCAGGTTACGACCCCCCCTCCCCCCCGGGAACACGACCCCAGATCACGACCCCCCCACCCCCCAGTATATGTGCAATCTGATCTCAGTTATATCTAACACGTTCTCTTAGGTTGAGTAGTAACATTTTTTTAGGCTGATGTAATATTATCAGGGGCGGATCTAGGAATTTGAAAGGGGGGGGGGGTGCTCTCTGAAAAACTTCCGACCCAGGGGTGTGCTCTCTGAAAAACTTGTGAGCGGTGGGGGGGGGGGGGGGAGCTTGGGCTTGGAGAAGCCGACTTAATTAACAGTGTATGTTCAGTTCCCCAAGGGGAAAGACTTGGGACTTTAACATGTATGTTAACATGTATGTTGTATGTTCTGGTTCCCAAGGGGGGGGGGGGGGGGGGGGTGCAAGCCCCCCTAGATCCACCACTGATTATCAATATAATGTAGGCCTATAACTCGAACCCCCCCCCCCACACACCTCCAACTTGACTAGATAGATTCATAGTTTTTTTTTTTTTCACTTAAATTCCTGTCGATTCATCTTTTAATTCTACGAGGAATGGGAATAGAGAAATGTATTCTTTGTGGTGTGGGAACACGACACCCACTCCCACCCCAGTGGCGGATCCAGGAATTTACGACGCGGGGGACGAATTAGTAGCCCCGAGCCGCCACCAAGCATGGGGCCAAGGCGGGGGCCAGAATCAGTACCAGTCCAACGGTGCCGTAGCTAACGAGGGCCGAACTTCGGTACGAATTGGCTAGAAGACGTGAAGCCAAATATAGCCTCCACTGCGATTGGTCTAAAATGATAAAGGTCAAGGACGTTTATATATGGTTTCGCGCCATGTCTAGTTTGGATGTTGTTTTCGATTTGGCCCCGATAAAAGGTTGAAACACAATTTACGAAATAGGAACATTCCCGTCAAAATAATTCACATCAAAATCAACAGACGGTTTCTGTATAACTTTCTTCAAATGAAACTATAAACAAAATGAAGTTGCGACGTTTCGGTAAGTTTCGACGGGTTTGTTGTGTTTGCAATTGCAACTTATTCAGCTTGTTTGACTTGACTGACCGTTTCGGCTCTTCCAACTCTAACTCTGTTTCTGAACTTTATGATTTGGAATAAGTCCTATGTTTTGGCATAAGATTATTGGCGTTTTTAATAATATATAAAGGTCGCTGATCGCCAAAAATCTGTCAAGATCTAGCACTTTGATTACAATACAAATAAGCTTAATAATGATAAAATAGGAGAAATTAAGCCTGTACTAGCTGTAGTGACTAAAGTCAAAGTCATAAATCATGTAAATGCCGTAGACACACGTTTCGGCCTATATTTTCCGCGATTGTGCTGCGATCGCTCTACAAATCACTGACATGAGAAAGCAACACTAGACCATTTTAATGATACCAAACTTACGTTTGTACTGTGATGTTATCCTTTTTTATGACACAAACAATATTTCTCCATGCTGACACTCCATTGGCAGAAGACACACTTTTGCAAATAGACTAAATCCCAGACAATGAAAGGCTCTATAGTTGCCATGGCATCCTCGTGGCTGGTATAAATATAGAGCATATATTATTCAACGCACGTTCGGCGCCATGGCAACCATCATTTTATGAGGTGTGTTTTAGTATTTTGGCGACAGAGCGTCTTCTGCCAATGGCGTGTCAGCATGGAGAAATATTCTTTGTGTCATAAAAAAGGATAACATCGCAGTACAAACGTAAGTTTGGTATCATTAAAATGGTCTAGTGTTGCTTTCTCACGTCAGATATTTTGAGAGTGATCGAGGCAAATTCGCGGAAAATATAGGCCGAAACGTGTGTCTACGGTATTTATGACTTTGACTTTAGTGTAGATCTAGGCCTAAATTGTAATGATAATAAAAAGTTGTCTGTACGGTCTAAATACAGGATGGACCATGGCTACACAGTCTAGTGTGACTGGACTACCCCTCCAGCTGCCCAGTATTCATATGGCCAGCCAATCCACCAGGCTGCTTGTTCCACATACCCTTCCTCCTTCCACTCCTGCTTTCACCCCTGTACTGGCCATAGACCGCCACGCCATCCACCATAACTCATACAGCAGCAAATCTCACTGTGGTGTGACTTCTTGGTAGCAGTGTCATGGCGGGTGGATTAATTGGTGCAATATCATCTGGATAAGGCTTTAATAATCACTTCATATCGCCTTAAAACAGTATTATTGCAGTGATTATGATAAGTATGGCACGTCAACTTGAATGAAATATTATGTAGGCTGCTCACTATACTTATAATTGGTCACCATATCCTATCACAGCTCAATGAAATGCGTCATTTGAAATTATTATCCGACAAATGGAAGCATTTCTATCAGAATCACTGTTATTTCAATACTGTACTTCATTAATTTTTTCCCACTGTTTTTAACATTGCCCCACCGTAGATCTAAACTAGATTTGACAGATAGAAAACTACATCAGTGAATAACCCTGAACCTAAATTGTCTTTGAAAGGGTTCAGAGTAATTCACCGATGTAGTTTCCGATCTGCCAATCTAGTTCCAATTTACTTTTTACAATCTGTCAATGTCAAAAACTGTTATATAAATAGGCAGAGTACCTTGTTATGTAGTTTGTTTCATGCAGCATTGAATTAGACAACTGCGGTGACGTTCTACTTATAGCTTCTTTATTCATGAACCACTACAGCGCAGGCATGCTAAAACACATGCATATGAATATTCATTGTATGATATACCTGTTCATTACTATAGTAAAATATTCTATTTTCAAAGTTAATATTACTATTATTAGAGCAGTTTTCCACCCATCCAGACAATTTTGTGGTGATCAGTCCACCATGACACTTCTAGAGAGAGATCCTACCACATCAAGATTTGGACAAGGTCATGGAGGCTAGATCTGCGCAATATCTGTCTGTCTGATGTACCGGTAGTTTAATCAATATGCAGGAATTGTTTTTATATTTGTAACTTTTTCCACAGTAAGATATGGCACAAACCTCTTTTATTAAGTGTAATAATGATAATGTGCAATTTACTCAGATAGAATCTATTGGTTTATATCTATTTATATTTAAAAAAACTATAAATATTTTATAGGCAATATGGCTGGTGCACTGAAGGTGGCAACAGATGCCATGCCAATTCATTTCTTATTACCATTTTTGTCTGGAATAGATCTGTATATTTGCTATACAGTGGGACAAGAACCATTACTAATGCCATATATATATAACTTCTTTTGGTTTTATTCTTATTTTCAGATTGATTGATAGATTCCATCTTAAGATGATAGGAACCGTCGCTATGGCTGATAAACCCAGGGATTGCTCTATGGTATTTAAATGCATTTGATAATGATCTCTATCTATTATTTATACCGGTAGTTGTAAACAATTGTAAACAATAAGTTTATATGTAGTTGTTTTTCGCAAACAGGTTATAAATAAATGCATTTGATATTGTCCATGAAAAAATAATTGATTCCTACATTACTGTACATTTTTATGTCTAATTGAGTCTAATTAGAAAAAAAACAAAGCTGATCCAATTGGATTGAAACAAATTAAGTCATTTAATTAAAACATGTTCAAATTTTGTTTTTAGAAACCTGATGGAGCTGCTTCATTATGTTTATCAGGAAACGGCACTTTGGATGGATTCTTTTCAAAAAGTGGAAAGACATGTACATTGAAGGATAAAAAGCCAAAGGATGTCACACCTGCACAAGCTGATATCAGTGGCACCAGATTATCTACTAGTGGCAACTTAAATGGCTGTGTTGACAATATAAGGATGGAAGTAGGACTAAAGCATGAGAGAAATGATGAAATTAATCATAAGCAACAGAAAAATGATGTAAAAACTAATGCCAAATATCGACTCTCGCTGGAGCGTAAGAAAGTGAAAAGCAAAGGTGTAGATTCTTGTAAGTCTGATGTGCTGCAAATATCCAAGAAGAACACAGATGAAGCGGCCTCAGATGATGTGATGGAAATATCATATGAGGAGTTCCTTTCCAATGGCAAAGAGGGAAAAGAAGAACTGTGTTTGCATGAACAGCAAGTCAGTAGCCAACAGCCAAGTGTTCCATCAGCGAAGGACATAAAGTGTGAAACAAGTGATGCAGAAAAGGACAAGGGAATAAGGAATGATAAAACTCCTGTCGGCTCTGGTGACGATGGAAGTGACCAACTTAAGCAAACATCATCCAAACCAACTGTTGAACTTTCTTACGAGGAATTTCTTGCAGAGGATTCGATGACCCACAAGAAAGTCACTGCGAAAACGGCTGTAATGGATGCTTCATTAGAGAGTGAGACCCTTGTAGTCGACCTGACGTGTGATAAGGAAGCTTTGAGTGTTTCCGCTGACCGGGCGAAGGTTGAATCAGAGGGTTCAGGTGGTGTCCTGGGGTCCTCCCCATCTCTGATGGAGCGCCTCACTAGAGGGATGAGGCGGGAGCAGCGCTCTCAGTCCTCTGCAGAAGGCTCGCCGAACGGGTGTGTTCAGGGCGAGAACGAGGCTGGTGAGAACGAGGCCGGCGAGAACGAGGCCGGCGAGAACGAGGCCGGCGAGGCTCTCGAGGACATAACCATGAAGGGAGACAAACCCAAGGGTTGCGTGTCCATTACTAACTTCTTTGG
Source organism: Arenicola marina (assembly GCA_964019135.1). Taxonomy (NCBI): domain Eukaryota; kingdom Metazoa; phylum Annelida; class Polychaeta; family Arenicolidae; genus Arenicola; species Arenicola marina. The sequence goes on from OZ025251.1 coordinate 49,189,030, forward strand.
TAAAAGACAGCCAAAGCCAAAGTCCAAGAATAACAAGAAGAGCTCGTTTGACAGTAGTGTAATCACCGTATCAGTCGAGGTGCATCCGGAGCCGGGGCCTGGGAAGCAACGCGGTGTCCCTCAGGGGAAGAATCCTCACATTTTTGATATGTTTGATAAACGAAAGCGCAGATCGGCTAGTTGCGATGGCGAGCGGGGTGAGGGTGAGGGTGAGTCGCCCGTGCCGAGCGTGACGCACAAATCCAACGCCGTGATCGCCGAGAGAGACGTGGATTTGTCCATCGTGTCCGTGGAGCTCGGAGTGGGCGGCGCCAAGGAGAAGGGCCGCAAAATACCGAAGGGCAAACGCCAACAGGATGGTAATAAACATGTGGAAAGGAAGAAGCAAGGTCCAGCTCTTCAGTGTAAATCCGGCAAATTGGTTGTGCCCGGGAAGGAACAGTGCCGTGAGCCCGGAGTGAAGTCGGACACTCCCGAGAAAGATACCGTCAAGGGAAAAACTGTGGTCCCCGCCCAGGAGAAAGGTCCGAGTGTCGCCAAGCAGCAGTGTTCTGAGGAGATGGAAGCTGAAAAGAAGAAAGAGCGATTTGCGGTTCTAGATGCAATTCCTACATCTGGGACGGCCAAGAAGTCTCAGGCCACATTAAGCTTCGGATCCCACGGCATGAAACTGCAGAAAGCTGAAGCTGAAGGTCACACGGAGGTTATAGATATACAGGACGCTGTCGGGAAGAAAGGAAAACCCTGTAAAGGCAAGAGTTCCAGTGCAAGTCACAAGAGGAAAAGAGATACACCCACTGTTGATTCCGATTGTGAGAATAACAACACTGAGATAGCGGATACCCGAATCACACGGCCACACAGGAGATCCAAGCGACAGAAAGGCCAGACCAGTTCTGATGACGGGGAGGCCACTGCTCCAACGACCCCGTGCAAGGCCAGTGATGTCTACAAGTCCATTCTCCTCCATCCCACACGAAAGGGCCGTAAAACTCCCCTTAAGTTGCGGTTCCTCAGGTTTGCTTTTCCACAATAATGGAATATATTACAGCTATTGTATACCCGATGTAAGTCAATAACCGCTCGTAGACGAGAATAAAAGCATTGAAGTCCGTGGGGCTTGATGTAGCGGAGGGTTATTAACGATGTTGGACCACGATATGTTTTATATTTGTACATAAACTAAATGATCTACCAGTTTTTAATCGCAGAGCAACGTTATCAAGTAATGAAATATGCATGTTGAATCTCAGATTAGGAGTGTAATAGACTTAAATGTCGTTTTGATGCAGAGTGAAAGAAGAGACTTCGGGTGACGACGTATTTGTGGACAATCCTAAAGCTAAGGTAGGTCTGTGATGCTATGGGAAAGCAATAGGCTGCGAGTAGATAAAGTGTTGCGTCTGATAATTTCCGTATATATGATATATGCTAACCCTATGTTTCCTTCATACTCTTTTTGTGACACCTGTTAATTGTGTCGCGGCTCTAGTATTCCCTTACTGGCAATTTTTATGACCTATCCAATGTTTTTTTTGGCCTTTTACTTCGCCCAATAGGCTATTGTGACTTATTTCTTCGATTTGACCTCCCCGCCCCCCTTCCCAGGCAAAGGCTGCGAGGGCCAAGAAACTGTTGGAGAAGGCGAGGACTCTGCAGAACAAGAAGGGAACCAAGACTTCGCCGACATCCAGTGTGGCGGGGAAGAGAAAGAAAGCTCCAGTCTCGCGAGGAAAGGAGCAGAAAGAGGTCAAGGAGCAGCCGGGCGCGTCTCCAGGGTTAAGGCGCAGCAGCCGCACGAGCTCCATTGTGGCCGCTCAGTCTATTTCACTGTGCTATGAGGTCAGTATTCACTGCTATTATATCAGTATTTGCTATTTACTGTGCAATGGGGTCAGTATTTACTACTATGTCAGTATTTACTACTATAAGGTCAGTATTTACTACTACAAGGTCAGTATTTACTGATATGAGGTCAGTATTTACTACTATAAGGTCAGAATTTACTGATATGAGGTCAGTATTTACTACTATAAGGTCAGTATTTACTGATATGAGGTCAGTATTTACTACTAGGTATAAGGTCAGAATTTACTGATATGAGGTCAGTATTCACCATTCTAATAGGTTATTATTCGCCGGTCTTTAAAGTCAATATTTTTTGTGCTATGACGTCAGGTTGCTGTGTTAATACCTTTGGTTAGAATTCTATTGTGGGTGTTTGTTTATTTTTAGGATCAGCGTCAGGTCTTTCAAAAGCAGCCTGCTGGTGAGGATGAGGGAGTCAACGAGAAGGAGAAAAGGCTACGGAAAGGTTCAAAGCTTGGCAGATCGCCGGCCAGAACAAAATCACAGCCAAGTCCCGGAACACCGGGCAGGAAAACGAAAACAAAAACTCCAGAAAAGAAGAAAAAGGCTAAGGGTAATATAGTCGTTTCTCTTTGAAGCAAGCTTAAAGATAAAAGCGGCTATTCACTTCTACCACTGATATTGATTTCATAGTCAACAATGTATCAGAATAGGCCCCTAAGATTGCATTTATGGAAACAAATCCATAGGTCACCGTTGGTATTTGGACAATAGGGAAGATTTAGTTATGTAATGCTATTGAAATATAAAAATTGTGAATATTGGTCATTTTTCTCATTAAAAGTACACTGAAAAGAAATAAACACTGATTTTTTTCATGCAATCCATTTTTTTGTATTTCCTTGTACCTGTGGTACATCATGCAATAAAAAAATGATGCGTCACCAACCAACGTTACAACGGGTGATTCGCATTTGGCTCGAGAATAGCCGCTTTTATCTTTAAGAAGGTATATTTAATCGTGAAAATAATTCTCTTATATATCTTCTATGTGGAATTTAAGTTTATTTTTTATGAAAACAGCGGCTGAACAGAGTACTTTATTCACCAATGCGGCAGAACATGAGGTGGACATAGGGAGTGAGCTGATCATTGACTTATTCCATTGGGCCTCTCGTGTCTGTCATCTTTTAGTCTGGTCTACACTGGGGTATTCTGTAGATAATCGTTGTAATACCATTGATGATTCCAGCGTCGTTGGCGCCTATCTTCGCCAAGGCTGGCAAGGCGTCCCAGAAGGTAGAGGAGAGTGACGATGACGTGGTCGTTATGGGTGACAGCCCCGCCAAGGTCGTTGTCCTCACCCCCGAGGAGCAGGAAGCCCTGCGCATCCGTCGCCAGTTCTTACTGAGCGGCGTTCCCCAGGAACTACGGCGTCAGGCAGTCGCCCAGCAGGCGGCGACACTGTCGGAATACCCCCCTCTGCCACTTGTCAGTCACGTGCAGCAGATCCCGGTGGCGGCGCCGCCTGTACAGGTGGAGAGTTCAATCACGGGGCCTTGCATTTTGGCCGCCGAGGCCGCCGAGGGGACTCCTACCATTACCGCAGGACTTATCACAGAGGGGTCTAGTACTGTTAATGTTTGTGAGGATGGCACCACAGCCGCCATCTGTGACCCCAGGTCACGTGTCTCCACAACATCTGACACTGGGTCATGTGATGCTAAAACCGCTGACCCAAAACCAGAAGTAGCGACGACAGTTAATTGTGAAGGAACTGTAAAGCCTGAAGAAGCACGACGATTTGAAAGGACAATGGGCGGAGGTTTAGGTGTATGCGACCCGTGGAGCCTTGGCGAGGCTGTGTTACCGGCGCTTCGGACATTGCCTAGTGGTGACCTCTCGTGGCCTAAAACGGGACTAGGATCGGTCAATTGCTCGAGAGAATGTCTTAATAGAATTAAACTGACAGAGGTAAGCGCTTGCATTTCTTGAAAGCGTTGGGTTTGTTGATAGCTAAAGTAAATTAAATGGAAGGGCTTCCTTATTACGAATCTTTAAAGGTATCCCTTATTTCTGCACGATCGACATAATTAAGTTAATTATTTCTGAAATCCAGGTAACGAACTCGAGGTATTGTTACGATAAATGCGTAAATTTACAGCACACGTGGTCTATTATATCACTAGTATTAATGGTTTAAATTATCATATCTATATTTGTATTGGGAAACTCGGCAACGATATCATAATTTAAATGACAAAGTCATAGTATACGACGCACAGTGATACAGCAGTGTGACAACACTTGCATTTCATAACAAGCCCTATTATTTCTTGTACACTATAGTTGTATTTGTTAAATAAGAAAGATTATTAAAGTAATTTAATTAATTAAAAATATTAAAAAAAATAATATTTGTTTTATTTGAAAGGTTTGTAATGTTTCAATAAAGAGTTTAAACAAATTATCTGGGAGAGACAAAATTACAGTACTGGTTGCGTAGCTACATTCTAATTAATACCCATGTGTGACCTTGACCTGCAGCCCACAGTAAGGCGACCTCTTCTTCCTGCCGCCATGTTGGACCATTTACTGGCGGAGGTGTCTACGGCAAACCCCCGTTATCCGGTCCGTAGGTGTTACAAACGTCTGGTCGCCAGAAAGAAACAAGCTGACCAGGACGAAGGCGACAGGGAAGAGCCGACTGCTGCTGAAGAAAAGGGTTCGCTTTATTTCTATTATTTCTATACAACCTTGCTTCTCCCAGTTTAGAGATGATACAAAGCAAGTCGTGAGTATTGGAGCTCATGGGCGATGGTTTCATGTCTGGTGTAATAGTGTGTGAGAGAAGGGACTGGACGCTAGTGTGTAAGAGGGCCATGCATGGACACCAATAGCGCTGATGGTTATACAACATACGGTTTCATTCAACGATAATTATTGGCCTTATTCGCTCTGTCGGTATTGCCAATATGGCGAAATGTAATCAAATTTTTCTTCTGATACTTAATGCAATACGAGTATCACAAGTGAATTCAGTAATGTTACATTCATTTCTATATGATGCAACATAGCTTTCTAGCATTTTTGGTCTACAATATATGTTGTGACGTCACTCGCAGTACTGCCTCCCGCGGAGAACCCGGATGGTCCGAAGGCGTCCGGAGGATCCCGGAAGCGCAAGCAGCCGGAGGAATCCGATGGCCAAAGCAGGAAGCGACGCAGGGAGTCCGGGGACCCGGATGTGATCCTGGTAGAGGGCGGCCTCAATTCCGGATCTCTCCGGCGTAGCGGGAGGGCCAGGTCGGCTGCGGGTGATCCAGATACAGAGACGCCCCCAGTGGACGTCCTGGACATCGCAGCATCGTCTGGAGCCCCGCGACACGAAGCCAAAGAGACGGACGACACAGGTACGCGTTATATCCGTGGTGTCCATACGGCTCTAGTTACATTATAATCGTACATTTGTTGAAAGGTTTCTTTGAAAAGAGTGTTTTATGCCGCTTTTATGCACACAAGGGCTAAACGGGTCCAAGGTCCCCTTGTTTAGTTCAGGTGAACAGAATTACCATCGATAACGCTAGTTCATTAACATCTCTATCCCGAGACAAATTACAGATGTTATATCGGTTTTTTCACAACGCCCCCCGTCTGTGACACCCCGTGTCAGTAATGGTGACCACATCCTTTACCGATCCAGTGACCCGGGAGTCCCCGTGGACTGACAAGTACGCACCCAGACACTCCGGAGACGTCCTGGGCAACACGGGCGGTGTCCGCAAGTGTCGGGATTGGCTGATCCAGTGGAAGCACCAGACGGACTTGGAGATCCGCAGGATGCGCAAGGTGCAGCTGAAGCAAGCCAAGCGAGAGGGCAAGACCAAAGAGGAAATCAAAACCAGTAAGTGTCTAGAGACCAAGGAAGAAAGCAAAACTAGTAAGTGTCCCTTAGACCAAAGAGGAAATCAAAACCAGTAAGTGTGCCTTAGACCAAAGAGGAAATCAAAACCAGTAAGTGTCCCTTAGACCACGGAAGAAAGCAAAACTAGTAAGTGTCCCTTAGACCAAAGAGGAAATCAAAACCAGTAAGTGTTCCTTAGACCAAAGAGGAAATCAAAACCAGTAAGTGTCCCTTAGACCAAAGTGGAAATCAAAACCAGTAAGTGTCCCTTAGACCAAAGAGGACATCGAAACAATAAATGTCCCTTAGACCAAAGAGGAAATCAAAACCAGTAAGTGTCCCTTAGACCAAGGAGGAAATCAAAACCAGTAAGTGTCCCTTAGACCAAAGAGGAAATCAAAACCAGTAAGTGTCCCTTAGACCAAAGAGGAAATCAAAACCAGTAAGTGTCCCTTAGAACAAAGAGGAAATCAAAACCAATAAGTGTTCCTTAGACCAAAGAGGAAATCAAAACCAGTAAGTGTCCCTTAGAACAAAGAGGAAATCAAAACTAGTAAGTGTCCCTTAGACCAAAGAGGACATCGAAACAATAAATGTCCCTTAAACCGAGGAAGAAAGCAAAACTAGTAAGTGTCCCTTAGACCAAAGAGGACATCGAAACAATAAATGTCCCTTAAACCGAGGAAGAAAGCAAAACTAGTAAGTGTCCCTTAGACCAAAGAGGAAATCAAAACCATTAAGTGTCCCTTAGACCAAAGAGGACATCGAAACAATAAATGTCCCTTAGACCAAAGAGGAAATCAAAACCAGTAAGTGCCCCTTAGACCAAAGAGAAAATCAAAACCACTAAGTGTCCCTTAGACCAAAGAGGAAATCAAAACCAGTAAGTGTCCCTTAGACCAAAGAGGAAATCAAAACCAGTAAGTGTCCCTTAGACCAAGGAAGAAAGCAAAACTAGTAAGTGTCCCTTAGACCAAAGAGGAAATCAAAACCACTAAGTGTCCCTTAGACCGATGAAGAAATCAAAACCAGTAAGTGTCCCTTAGACCAAGGAGGAAATCAAAACCAGTAAGTGTTCCTTAGACCAAAGAGGAAATCAAAACCAGTAAGTGTCCCTTAGACCAAAGAGGAAATCAAAACCAGTAAGTGTCCCTTAGAACAAAGAGGAAATCAAAACCAATAAGTGTTCCTTAGACCAAAGAGGAAATCAAAACCAGTAAGTGTCCCTTAGAACAAAGAGGAAATCAAAACTAGTAAGTGTCCCTTAGACCAAAGAGGACATCGAAACAATAAATGTCCCTTAGACCAAAGAGGAAATCAAAACCAGTAAGTGCCCCCTAGACCAAGGAGGAAATCAAAACCAGTAAGTGTCCCTTAGAACAAAGAGGAAATCAAAACCAGTAAGTGTCCCTTAGACCAAAGAGGAAATCAAAACCAGTAAGTGTCCCTTAGACCAAAGAGGAAATCAAAACCAGTAAGTATCCCTTAGACCAAGGAAGAAAGCAAAACTAGTAAGTGTCCCTTAGACCAAAGAAGAAATCAAAACCAGTAAGTGTCCCTTAAACCGAGGAAGAAAGCAAAACTAGTAAGTGTCCCTTAGACCAAAGAGGAAATCAAAACCAGTAAGTCTCCCTTAGACCAAAGAGGAAATCAAAACCAGTAAGTCTCCCTTAGACCAAGGAAGGAAGCAAAACTAGTAAGTGTCCCTTAGACCAAAGAGGAAGTCAAAACCATTAAGTGTCCCTTAGACCAAAGAGGAAATCAAAACCAGTAAGTGTCCCTTAGACCAAAGAGGAAATCAAAACCAGTAAGTCTCCCTTAGACCAAGGAAGAAAGCAAAACTAGTAAGTGTCCCTTAGACCAAAGAGGAAATCAAAACCATTAAGTGTCCCTAGACCAAAGAGGACATCGAAACAATAAATGTCCCTTAGACCAAAGAGGAAGTCAAAACCAGTTAGTGTCCCTTAGACTAAAGAGGAAATCAAAACCAGTAAGTGTCCCTTAGACCAAAGAGGAAATCAAAACCTGTAAGTGTCCCTTAGACCAAGGAAGAAAGCAAAACTAGTAAGTGTCCCTTAGACCACGGAGGAAATAAAAACCAGTAAGTGTCCCTTAGACCGATGAAGAAATCAAAACCAGTAAGTGTCCCTTAGAACAAAGAGGAAATCAAAACCAGTAAGTGTCCCTTAGACCAAAGAGGAAATCAAAACCAATAAGTGTCCCTTAGACCAAAGAGGAAATTAAAACCAGTAAGTGTCCCTTAAACCGAGGAGGAAATCAAAACCAGTAAGTGTCCCTTAGACCAAAGAGGAAATCAAAACCAGTAAGTCTCCCTTAGACCAAAGAGGAAATCAAAACCAGTAAGTGTCCCTTAGACCAAGGAGGAAATCAAAACCAGTAAGTGTCCCTTAGACCAAAGAGGAAATCAAAACCAGTAAGTCTCCCTTAGACCAAAGAGGAAATCAAAACCAGTAAGTGTCCCTTAGAACAAAGAGGAAATCAAAACCAATAAGTGTCCCTTAGACCAAAGAGGAAATTAAAACCAGTAAGTGTCCCTTAGAACAAAGAGGAAATCAAAACCAGTAAGTGTCCCTTAGACCAAAGAGGAAATCAAAACCAATAAGTGTCCCTTAGACCAAAGAGGAAATTAAAACCAGTAAGTGTCCCTTAAACCGAGGAGGAAATCAAAACCAGTAAGTGTTCCTTAGACCAAAGAGGAAATCAAAACCAGTAAGTGTCCCTTAGACCAAGGAGGAAATCAAAACCAGTAAGTGTCCCTTAGAACAAAGAGGAAATCAAAACCAGTAAGTGTCCCTTAGACCAAAGAGGAAATCAAAACCAGTAAGTGTCCCTTAGACCAAGGAGGAAATCAAAACCAGTAAGTGTCCCTTAGACCAAAGAGGAAATCAAAACCAGTAAGTCTCCCTTAGACCAAAGAGGAAATCAAAACCAGTAAGTCTCCCTTAGAACAAAGAGGAAATCAAAACCAATAAGTGTCCCTTAGACCAAAGAGGAAATCAAAACCAGTAAGTGTCCCTTAGAACAAAGAAATCAAAACCAGTAAGTGTCCCTTAGACCAAAGAGGAAATCAAAACCAGTAAGTGTCCCATAGAACAAAGAGGAAATCAAAACCAGTAAGTGTCCCTTAGACCAAAGAGGAAATTAAAACCAGTAAGTGTCCCTTAAACCGAGGAGGAAATCAAAACCAGTAAGTGTCCCTTAGACCAAAGAGGAAATCAAAACCAGTAAGTCTCCCTTAGACCAAAGAGGAAATCAAAACCAGTAAGTGTCCCTTAGACCAAGGAGAAAATCAAAACCAGTAAGTGTCCCTTAGACCAAAGAGGAAATCAAAACCAGTAAGTGTCCCTTAGACCAAGGAGAAAATCAAAACCAGTAAGTGTCCCTTAGACCAAGGAGAAAATCAAAACCAGTAAGTGTCCCTTAGACCAAAGAGGAAATCAAAACCAGTAAGTGTCCCTTAGACCAAAGAGGAAATCAAAACCAATAAGTGTCCCTTAGACCAAAGAGGAAATCAAAACCAGTAAAAGTCCCTTAGACCAAGGAGGATGTCAAACAAGTAAGACTGGGTGGCTGCTATGAAAACATTCCCTTAGTCTCCTACACTGTTTTAATTACGATTTCATTCATGTAGTCACTACTAGCGTTATAGCCAACATTATACTTTAATGCTTTACATCATCATGTTCAGAAGAAATCTGTTTTACAAACTTAGCAGTTCTGTCTATTGGCGTATTAACGACAACTTCATAATCTATATTATATATATATATAAATTATTATTATATATTTATAAACCGATATTCGCTTTGTTGTGTCCTCGTTTTGCAGACCTTGGAGACGACCTGTGGAGTGATGACCTTGAGGACTTTGACCTTGACAGCTCTGATGAGGAGGACAGTGGGGCGGAGGAGAGCGGCTTGTGTAACACCATGCTGCTCAGCGGCCCGCACGGCGTGGGCAAGTCGGCCCTGGTGTACGCTCTGGCACAGGAACTGGGATACAAGGTAAGCACGGCGCGGGCAAGTCGGCCTTGGTGTACGCTCTGGCACAGGAACTGGGATACAAGGTAAGCACGGCGCGGGCAAGTCGGCCCTGGTGTACGCTCTGGCACAGGAACTGGGATACAAGGTAAGCACGGCGTGGGCAAGTCGGCCTTGGTGTACGCTCTGGCACAGGAACTGGGATACAAGGTAAGCACGGCGTGGGCAAGTCGGCCCTGGTGTACGCTCTGGCACAGGAACTGGGATACAAGGTAAGCACGGCGTGGGCAAGTCGGCCCTGGTGTACGCTCTGGCACAGGAACTGGGATACAAGGTAAGCACGGCGTGGGCAGTCGGTCCTGGTGTACGCTCTGGCACAGGAACTGGGATACAAGGTAAGCACGGCGTGGCCAGTCGGTCCTGGTGTACGCTCTGGCACAGGAACTGGGATACAAGGTAAGCACGGCGTGGCCAGTCGGTCCTGGTGTACGCTCTGGCACAGGAACTGAGATACAAGGTAAGCACGGCGTGGCCAGTCGGTCCTGGTGTACGCTCTGGCACAGGAACTGGGATACAAGGTAAGCACGGCGCGGGCAAGTCGGCCCTGGTGTACGCTCTGGCACAGGAACTGGGATACAAGGTAAGCACGGCGTGGGCAAGTCGGCCTTGGTGTACGCTCTGGCACAGGAACTGGGATACAAGGTAAGCACGGCGTGGGCAAGTCGGCCCTGGTGTACGCTCTGGCACAGGAACTGGGATACAAGGTAAGCACGGCGTGGGCAAGTCGGCCCTGGTGTACGCTCTGGCACGTGAACTGGGATACAAGGTAAGCACGGCGTGGGCAGTCGGTCCTGGTGTACGCTCTGGCACAGGAACTGGGATACAAGGTAAGCACGGCGTGGCCAGTCGGTCCTGGTGTACGCTCTGGCACAGGAACTGGGATACAAGGTAAGCACGGCGTGGGCAAGTCGGCCCTGGTGTACGCTCTGGCACAGGAACTGGGATACAAGGTAAGCACGGCGTGGGCAGTCGGTCCTGGTGTACGCTCTGGCACAGGAACTGGGATACAAGGTAAGCACGGCGTGGCCAGTCGGTCCTGGTGTACGCTCTGGCACAGGAACTGGGATACAAGGTAAGCACGGCGTGGCCAGTCGGTCCTGGTGTACGCTCTGGCACAGGAACTGAGATACAAGGTAAGCACGGCGTGGCCAGTCGGTCCTGGTGTACGCTCTGGCACAGGAACTGGGATACAAGGTAAGCACGGCGTGGCCAGTCGGTCCTGGTGTACGCTCTGGCACAGGAACTGGGATACAAGGTAAGCACGGCGTGGCCAGTCGGTCCTGGTGTACGCTCTGGCACAGGAACTGGGATACAAGGTAAGCACGGTGTGGGCAAGTCGACCCTGGTGTACGCTCTGGCACAGGAACTGGGATACAAGTTAAGCACGGCGTGGGCAAGTCGGCCCTGGTGTACGCTCTGGCACAGGAACTGGGATACAAGGTAAGCACGGCGTGGGCAAGTCGGCCCTGGTGTACGCTCTGGCACAGGAACTGGGATACAAGGTAAGCACGGCGTGGGCAGTCGGTCCTGGTGTACGCTCTGGCACAGGAACTGGGATACAAGGTAAGCACGGCGTGGCCAGTCGGTCCTGGTGTACGCTCTGGCACAGGAACTGGGATACAAGGTAAGCACGGCGTGGCCAGTCGGTCCTGGTGTACGCTCTGGCACAGGAACTGAGATACAAGGTAAGCACGGCGTGGCCAGTCGGTCCTGGTGTACGCTCTGGCACAGGAACTGGGATACAAGGTAAGCACGGCGCGGGCAAGTCGGCCCTGGTGTACGCTCTGGCACAGGAACTGGGATACAAGGTAAGCACGGCGTGGGCAAGTCGGCCTTGGTGTACGCTCTGGCACAGGAACTGGGATACAAGGTAAGCACGGCGTGGGCAAGTCGGCCCTGGTGTACGCTCTGGCACAGGAACTGGGATACAAGGTAAGCACGGCGTGGGCAAGTCGGCCCTGGTGTACGCTCTGGCACGTGAACTGGGATACAAGGTAAGCACGGCGTGGGCAGTCGGTCCTGGTGTACGCTCTGGCACAGGAACTGGGATACAAGGTAAGCACGGCGTGGCCAGTCGGTCCTGGTGTACGCTCTGGCACAGGAACTGGGATACAAGGTAAGCACGGCGTGGGCAAGTCGGCCCTGGTGTACGCTCTGGCACAGGAACTGGGATACAAGGTAAGCACGGCGTGGGCAGTCGGTCCTGGTGTACGCTCTGGCACAGGAACTGGGATACAAGGTAAGCACGGCGTGGCCAGTCGGTCCTGGTGTACGCTCTGGCACAGGAACTGGGATACAAGGTAAGCACGGCGTGGCCAGTCGGTCCTGGTGTACGCTCTGGCACAGGAACTGAGATACAAGGTAAGCACGGCGTGGCCAGTCGGTCCTGGTGTACGCTCTGGCACAGGAACTGGGATACAAGGTAAGCACGGCGTGGCCAGTCGGTCCTGGTGTACGCTCTGGCACAGGAACTGGGATACAAGGTAAGCACGGCGTGGCCAGTCGGTCCTGGTGTACGCTCTGGCACAGGAACTGGGATACAAGGTAAGCACGGTGTGGGCAAGTCGACCCTGGTGTACGCTCTGGCACAGGAACTGGGATACAAGTTAAGCACGGCGTGGGCAAGTCGGCCCTGGTGTACGCTCTGGCACAGGAACTGGGATACAAGGTAAGCACGGTTTGGGGGAGTCGGCCTTGGTGTACGCTCTGGCACAGGAACTGGGATACAAGGTAAGCACGGTGTGGGGGAGTCGGCCTTGGTGTACGCTCTGGCACAGTCTATAAACGAGACCTAGACTATAAACCAGAAGCAGTTTCGTTATTAACTACTGGCAGGTTGACGTGTGCTAGTTATGTGTGGTATGTATGTACACGTGGCTTGGCTTGTTGACATAGTACACGTGGCTTGGCTTGTTGACATAGTACACGTGGCTTGTCTTGTTGACATAGTACACGTGACTTGGCTTGTTGACATAGTACACGTGACTTGGCTTGTTGACATAGTACACGTGACTTGGCTTGTTGACATAGTACACGTGGCTTGGCTTGTTGACATAGTACACGTGACTTGGCTTGTTGACATAGTACGCGTGACTTGGCTTGTTGACATAGTACACGTGGCTTGTCTTGTTGACATAGTACACGTGACTTGGCTTGTTGACATAGTACACGTGACTTGGCTTGTTGACATAGTACACGTGGCTTGGCTTGTTGACATAGTACACGTGACTTGGCTTGTTGACATAGTACACGTGGCTTGGCTCTCCAGGTGTTCGAGGTGAATGCTTCCGGACGACGCAGCGGTCGCCAGCTCCTCACCCAGCTACAGGAAGCGACACAGTCTCACCAGGTCTGCAAGAAGAACCTGACGAACGACGGAACCCCTGCCAGCCTCGGCGGTCTGCCAGCACCAGGTGAGTCCGGAAATGGGAATATATGGAAACCACACTATACTGCATAATTTATTTGGTGGGTTTGTAAGAAACAATAAGTAGTGTACTAACATGTAGTACATGGTGGTAGCAGGTCAGGTGGTACATATCTCGCAACATTCATTCGTTCCGTTTCCAAATAGAAATCTTCTTCGTGATCGAATCCAGATTTAACATGGACTGCGGGAAAAACCTGGCTCTTAAATGTATTTTTGTTTTCACGTCGGCCGTGTACTCAATCTGCTACTCACTTTCCCCTACTCAGGAAACAAGGCCAAGGGCGACGGTCAGCAGAAAGCTCTTCCCAGTGCCTTCGCCAACCTGTTCGCCAAGAAAGCTGCTCCCAAGGAAGGGACATCGGGCGGTGGGGAGAAGAGTGGTCAGCCCAAGAGGACGGATGCCAAGGCGACTGGAAAGCCCGCTGGGCGCTCGGCCAAGAGGGGCCGCCATCATCATCAAGCGGACGACGGTAACCCGGCGTGTCCTGCCCGCTTGTCACCGTCACACGGGTTGCCATGGCACCTTCAGGGGTCACTTGGGTTCCTTTACAACTGCTGTAATGCTCCGTATTATTGAGGATTTGAAAGTAACGCACGTCTTTCCTGGGCATGTCCCGGGGGTCTACTTTTCCTTTGTTGTACAGCGGTTGCCATGGAGACCACCCCTAACCGTCATGCATTCTCCACAAAAATATTCATGGGTTTTGTATTCCCCGTCGCAGTTTATACCGTCACAGGTTTACCTTGTTCTCCTTCATTCTACCGGGAGCTTTCTTGACCCATTCTAGCATGTATATCCTGTGCACAACGATGACCTGTAGTACCAGCAATTCACTTCAGCTTTCTGTTTTCCTCTCAGCGGTGCTCGTGTCTCCGAAGCGGGGTGTAAAGGTGACTACAGGAAAGTCTGGTGACAAACAGTCCTCGGCGGACGGAGAGGCTGCCGCCAAACCAAAGAAAGGTCTAGATCTCTCTAGTCTGTCACTGATCCTGTTTGAAGAGGTGAGGTCGCAGTGGCCGTGACTGTTTCGGTGACTAAAGTTAGGCTTGTATGCCAAGATTCACGCACATTCAATTATCTATATTCATATTAATTTAGTGTTACTTGAATTAACGAAAGTTATAACACAGACGTTCAAGTGATCAGCTTGTAACAAGCTTGGAATGGGCTGGAATCGTGGCCTATCGGCGCCATGCTTCAGCACTGGAGCGAGCAGGATAGACTCGCCGTCCATAACGTTGTTACTGTTGTGTCCTGGCAGGTTGATGTGGTCTTTGAGGAGGACAAGGGCTTCTGGGCGGCGGTCGAGACCTTCATGGCCACCACCAAGCGGCCTATCGTCATGACAACCAACAGTGCCAGCATCCTCCAGACAGTCAAGGGCAATGTGGAGCATCTGCGGCTCCGGACCCCGGCCACGGTATGTAGAGTGGTCACCCACCGGCCACGGTATGTCGAGTGGTCACCCACCGGCCACGGTATGTAGAGTGGTCACCCACCGGCCACGGTATGTAGAGTGGTCACCCACCGGCCAAGGTATTTGGAGTGGTCACCCACCGCCCACGGAATGTAGAGTGGTCACCCACCGGCCACGGTATGTCGAGTGGTCTCTCACCGGCTATGGTATTTAGAGTGGTCACCCACCGGCCACGGTAAGTACAGTGGTCACCCACTGGCCACGGTATTTAGAGTGGTCACCCTCTGGCCACGGTATGTAGAGTGGTTACCCACCGGCCACGGTATGTAGAGTGGTCTCTCACCGGCTATGGTATTTAGAGTGGTCACCCACTGGCCACGGTATGTAGAGTGGTCACCCACCGGCCACGGAATGTAGAGTGGTCACCCACCGGCCACGGTATGTCGAGTGGTCTCTCACCGGCTATGGTATTTAGAGTGGTCACCCACCGGCCACGGTAAGTACAGTGGTCACCCACTGGCCACGGTATTTAGAGTGGTCACCCTCTGGCCACGGTATGTAGAGTGGTTACCCACCGGCCACGGTATGTAGAGTGGTCTCTCACCGGCTATGGTATTTAGAGTGGTCACCCACTGGCTACGGTATGTAGAGTGGTCACCCACTGGCCACGGTATGTAGAGTGGTCACCCACCGGCCACGGTATGTCGAGTGGTCACCCACCGACCACGGTATGTAGAGTGGTCACCCACCGGCCACGGTATGTGGCGTGGTCACCCACCGGCCACAGTATGTAGAGTGGTCACCCACCGGCTATGGTATTTAGAGTGGTCACCCACCGGCCACGGTATGTCGAGTGGACACCCACCGGCCACGGTATGTAGAGTGGTCACCCACCGACCACGGTATGTAGAGTGGTCACCCACCGGCCACGGTATGTCGAGTGGTCACCCACTGGCCACGGTATGTAGAGTGGTCACCCACCGGCCAAGGTATTTAGAGTGGTCACCCACCGACCACGGTATGTAGAGTGGTCACCCACCGGCCACGGTATGTAGAGCGGTCACCCACTGGCCACGGTATGTAGAGTGGGCACCCACCGACCACAGTATGTAGAGTGGTCACCCACCGGCTATGGTATTTAGAGTGGTCACCCACTGGCCACGGTATGTAGAGTGGTCTCCCACTGGCCACGGTAAGTAGAGTGGTCACCCAGCGGCCATGGTATGTAGAGTGGTCACCCACCGGCCACGGTATGTAGAGTGGGCACCCACCGGCCACGGTATGTAGAATGGTCACCCACCGGCCACGGTATGTCGAGTGGTCTCTCACCGGCTATGGTATTTAGAGTGGTCACCCACCGGCCACGGTAAGTAAAGTGGGCACCCACCGACCACAGTATGTAGAGTGGTCACCCACCGGCTATGGTATATAGAGTGGTCACCCACTGGCCACGGTATGTAGAGTGGTCACCCACTGGCCACGGTATGTAGAGTGGTCACCCACTGGCCACGGTATGTAGAGTGGCCACCCACCGGCCACGGTATGTCGAGTGGTCACCCACCGACCACGGTAAGTACAGTGGTCACCCACCGGCCACGGTATGTCGAGTGGTCACCCACCGGCCACGGTATGTAGAGTGGTCACCCACCGGCCACGGTATGTCGAGTGGTCTCTCACCGGCTATGGTATTTAGAGTGGTCACCCACCGGCCACGGTAAGTACAGTGGTCACCCACTGGCCACGGAATGTAGAGTGGTCTCTCACCGGCTATGGTATTTAGAGTGGTCACCCACCGGCCACGGTAAGTACAGTGGTCACCCACTGGCCACGGTATTTAGAGTGGTCACCCTCTGGCCACGGTATGTAGAGTGGTTACCCACCGGCCACGGTATGTAGAGTGGTCTCTCACCGGCTATGGTATTTAGAGTGGTCACCCACTGGCCACGGTATGTAGAGTGGTCACCCACCGGCCACGGAATGTAGAGTGGTCACCCACCGGCCACGGTATGTCGAGTGGTCTCTCACCGGCTATGGTATTTAGAGTGGTCACCCACCGGCCACGGTAAGTACAGTGGTCACCCACTGGCCACGGTATTTAGAGTGGTCACCCTCTGGCCACGGTATGTAGAGTGGTTACCCACCGGCCACGGTATGTAGAGTGGTCTCTCACCGGCTATGGTATTTAGAGTGGTCACCCACCGGCCACGGTAAGTACAGTGGTCACCCACTGGCCACGGTATTTAGAGTGGTCACCCTCTGGCCACGGTATGTAGAGTGGTCACCCACTGGCCACGGTATGTAGAGTGGTCACCCACCGGCCACGGAATGTAGAGTGGTCACCCACCGGCCACGGTATGTCGAGTGGTCTCTCACCGGCTATGGTATTTAGAGTGGTCACCCACCGGCCACGGTATGTACAGTGGTCACCCACTGGCCACGGTATTTAGAGTGGTCACCCTCTGGCCACGGTATGTAGAGTGGTTACCCACCGGCCACGGTATGTAGAGTGGTCTCTCACCGGCTATGGTATTTAGAGTGGTCACCCACCGGCCACGGTAAGTACAGTGGTCACCCACTGGCCACGGTATTTAGAGTGGTCACCCTCTGGCCACGGTATGTAGAGTGGTCACCCACTGGCCACGGTATGTAGAGTGGTCACCCACTGGCCACGGTATGTAGAGTGGCCACCCACCGGCCACGGTATGTCGAGTGGTCACCCACCGGCCACGGTATGTAGAGTGGCCACCCACCGGCCACGGTATGTCGAGTGGTCACCCACCGACCACGGTAAGTACAGTGGTCACCCACCGGCCACGGTATGTCGAGTGGTCACCCACCGGCCACGGTATGTAGAGTGGTCACCCACCGGCCACAGTATGTAGAGTGGTCACCCACCGGCTACGGTATGTGGAGTGGTCACCCACCAGCCACGGTATGTAGAATGGTCACCCACCGGCCACGGTATGTCGAGTGGTCTCTCACCGGCTATGGTATTTAGAGTGGTCACCCACCGGCCACGGTAAGTACAGTGGTCACCCACTGGCCACGGTATTTAGAGTGGTCACCCTCTGGCCACGGTATGTAGAGTGGTCACCCACTGGCCACGGTATGTAGAGTGGTCACCCACCGGCCACAGTATGTAGAGTGGTCACCCACCGGCTACGGTATGTGAAGTGGTCACCCACCAACCACGGTATGTAGAATGGTCACCCACCGGCCACGGTATGTCGAGTGGTCTCTCACCGGCTATGGTATTTAGAGTGGTCACCCACCGGCCACGGTAAGTAAAGTGGGCACCCACCGACCACAGTATGTAGAGTGGTCACCCACCGGCTATGGTATTTAGAGTGGTCACCCACTGGCCACGGTATGTAGAGTGGTCACCCACTGGCCACGGTATGTAGAGTGGTCACCCACTGGCCACGGTATGTAGATTGGCCACCCACCGGCCACGGCATGTCGAGTGGTCACCCACCGGCTATGGTATTTAGAGTGGTCACCCACTGGCCACGGTATGTAGAGTGGTCACCCACCGGCCACGGAATGTAGAGTGGTCTCTCACCGGCTATGGTATTTAGAGTGGTCACCCACCGGCCACGGTAAGTACAGTGGTCACCCACTGGCCACGGTATTTAGAGTGGTCACCCTCTGGCCACGGTATGTAGAGTGGTTACCCACCGGCCACGGTATGTAGAGTGGTCTCTCACCGGCTATGGTATTTAGAGTGGTCACCCACTGGCCACGGTATGTAGAGTGGTCACCCACCGGCCACGGAATGTAGAGTGGTCACCCACCGGCCACGGTATGTCGAGTGGTCTCTCACCGGCTATGGTATTTAGAGTGGTCACCCACCGGCCACGGTAAGTACAGTGGTCACCCACTGGCCACGGTATTTAGAGTGGTCACCCTCTGGCCACGGTATGTAGAGTGGTTACCCACCGGCCACGGTAGAGTGGTCACCCACTGGCCACGGTATGTAGAGTGGCCACCCACCGGCCACGGTATGTCGAGTGGTCACCCACCGACCACGGTAAGTACAGTGTTCACCCACCGGCCACGGTATGTGGAGTGGTCACCCACCGGCCACGGTATGTAGAGTGGTCACCCACCGGCCACAGTATGTAGAGTGGTCACCCACCGGCTACGGTATGTGGAGTGGTCACCCACCAGCCACGGTATTTAGAGTGGTCACCCACCGGCTATGGTATTTAGAGTGGTCACCCACCGGCCACGGTATGTAGAATGGTCACCCACCGGCCACGGTATGTAGAGTGGTCACCCACTGGCCACGGTATGTCGAGTGGTCACCCACCGACCACGGTATGTAGAGTGGTCACCCACCGACCACGGTATGTAGAGTGGTCACCCACCGACCACGGTAAGTAGTGGTCACCCGCCGGCCACGGTATGTAGAGTGGTCACCCACCGGCCACGGTATGTAGAATGGTCACCCACCGGCCACGGTATGTCGAGTGGTCACCCACCGGCCACGGTATGTAGAATGGTCACCCACCGGCCACGGTAAGTAAAGTGGGCACCCACCGACCACAGTATGTAGGGTGGTCACCCACCGGCTATGGTATTTAGAGTGGTCACCCACTGGCCACGTTATGTAGAGTGGTCACCCACTGGCCACGGTATGTCGAGTGGTCACCCACCGACCACAGTATGTAGAATGGTCACCCACCGACCACGGTATGTAGAGTGGTCACCCACCGACCACGGTAAGTAGTGGTCACCCACCGGCCACGGTATGTAGAGTGGTCACCCACCGGCCACGGTATGTAGAATGGTCACCCACCGGCCACGGTATGTCGAGTGGTCACCCACCGACCACGGTAAGTAGAGTGGTCACCCACCGGCCAGGGTATGTGGAGTGGTCACCCAGTGGATTGAGTAGGATTTGTCAAGGCTTCGATTCCTCTCCCGTCCGTTGAGTCCATTGACACCAAGCCTCCACTGGGATCCCAGCGCCTGAGACAGTTCACTGTACACCCACATGCCAATAGAATGTGTTCGTTCCCGCAGGCCCGTGTAACCTCTGTTTCTGTTTTACTTCCAGGCCAGTTTGACGAGTTACCTGCAGTTGGTTTGTCTGGCTGAGAACCTGCGCACCAGTTGCAGAGACCTCCTGCCGCTGGTGGAGCTGTACGGTGGCGACCTCCGGCGACTGCTCCTGTCACTACAGCTGTGGGCGGAGTCCGGCGGCTCCATCAGACCCACGCAAGAGCCGATCACCTACCGGAAGAGCTGTCTGAGAGCCAAGCAAGTCCCGGAGCAAGTGGCGGATCCAGAATCCGGCGCCGGCAATCCCGAGAAAGACCACGTGCTCAAGCCGCTGATCCTGAATCTCGCCAGGCCGGATGAGGACAGCGGCGATGAGTTCCAGAAGTGCGCGTCCTCCCGGCTCGGTCCTCGGCGGCTGCTGCGGCGGGCGATAATAGAGGACGATGACTCCTCCCGGGACAGCCTCGGGGTGCCCTCCCCGCGCAAGGCCCCCCGGCGCCTGCCCCGCGCCGGGTCCTTCCTCACCCTGACGGAGGGCGAGGACTCTCAGTCGTGGGGCACGGTGTCGGCCGGGGGGAGCCACCACGAGGGTGGGGAAGGGGAGGAGGAGGAGGCGGTGTCCGTGCCCGTGGAGGCAGAGACCCCTCCGGTCCATACCCTGGCCTTCCAGAGTCTGGCTGCTGACGGGTGTACTGGTGGCAGACCCCGGGGTTTGCTGGAAGTAAGTACCGTGCCACCTAAGTGCCACTCAAAGAATGCCGTGAAAACTTTCTTTTTGCAGGAATTTCTTTTAGATGTCTTATTATATTCAATGACGTTAACGTGCTAAACCTGATCTTACAGCACATGAAATCTCGATCATGTACCTATAAATACACCCCAATAAGTACAGTAATGTCAAAGCCATTTCCGAGGTTCTTATTTCCGGGCTCTGTCTTTCAGGTTTTGGATTCTGATCGCCTTGGTCGCCAGCGAGCTCAGGGGTTCTGCAGCAGTCAGTGGGACATCAACCTCATCCACGCCAACCTCCCCATGCTGTTACCCCTCCCGAAGGTCAAGGCCACTGCTGCCCTCACTCGGCCCAGTGCGGCGCCCCCGGTGCAAGATCACAACCGTCCATTAAACCGAATTAGAAACTTCGCCGATTTGTACGACAGCGAAGGTTCTGAGGACGAATCCACGAGTCGAAGCAAACAAGGCGAGAAGCCTTCAGAACCCGCTCCGGTGGCCTCGGCCTCGGTCCCGGCGGCCCAGTGCCCGGATGTTAAACCCACCGCGGGCGGGAAGGTCGGAAGCGCTCTGGTCCTTGAATCACTGGACAGTCTCTCCAACTTGTACGACACCTTCTCCTACCTGGACTCCTGTCTGTGCAGACCCACCGAGGAGCTGCCGTCGCGGTCACGTGACACCGGGTCGGGGGCGCTGGTGTCGGGTATCTCCGAGTGTCCGGACGGGCGGGAGGCTGGGTGGTGGGGGCGGTACGGGTGGGCGGGGGACATGGCCGCCATGGTCACGGCCGGCCGACTGGACGCCGCCCAGAGCGCCATGGCAACCATGATGGACCGCGTGGAGGGCATGAACGCTGACCTTCAGGAGGCTGTGGGGGACCAGTTGACCTTGGCGATGGAGGACCCGGTGGAGCGGCTGCTGGTGCACGAGGCGGGCCCACTTAGCAGGAGGTCAGTGTCTCCAACCACCTCAACGTGGCTCAAGGCAGCCATCACTTTCTCCCTCATACATCACCCAAGAGGCCCCTTACTTTGACCGGTGTCTTCAGTGGCTTCAACATTTAGGTGCTTTCGGCGGGTTTTGGTTGTGTAAAGCCAGAGAGACAACTAACAGACAATTGTAGATATGTAGCTACTGTTATTCTGTATTGGAATTGCCACTACATTTGTATCATCAACTTCTGCAATTCCATCTAAATATGTTTTCCGTCTTTAGGAATACATAACCAGTGTATATTAAGTGCATGTGAGGCCTATTAACATTATTGTTACCATGTTCTGAACGTTGTCGGGTGTCGTGTTTGCAGTGCTCGTGAGGCGACCAGGAGGGCCATGGACAACGTGCTGTCCGCCCTCCCCGTCCAGCTGTCCGCCCAGCGACGGACCCTCTGTCTCGACTACCTCCCCACCGTCCGCGCCATCTGCTGCGCCGAGCAGCTGCGCCAGGTCACCAACACCAAGCGCAGGTCAGTCAGCCCCCACCCTCCCCGCCCGCCCCGCCCAGCCCCCACCCTCCCCGCCCGCCCTGCCCAGTCCCCACCCTCTTCGGGCGTGCTGTCCCCACCTTCTCCGCCCTGTCCCCACCTTCCCTGCCCTGTCCCCACCCTCCACGGCCGTGCTCTGTCCCCACCTTCCCCGCCCAGTCCCCACCCATCCCGGCCGTGCTCAGCCTCCACCGTCCCTGCCCAGTCCCCACCCTCCCTGGCCGTGCTCTGTCCCCACCTTCCCCGCCCAGTCCCCACCCTTCCCGGCCGTGCTCACCCTCCCCGGCCGTGCTCTGTCCCCACCTTCCTCGCCCAGTCCCCACTCTTCCCGGCCGTGCTCAGCCTCCACCCTCCCTTCCCAGTCCCCACCCTCCCCTACCGTGCTCTGTCCCCACCCTCCCCTACCGTGCTGTCCCCACCTTCCCCGCCCTGTCCCCACCCTCCCCTACCATGCTCTGTCCCCGCCTTCTCCGCCCTGTCCCCACCTTCCCCGCCCAGTCCCCACCCTTCCCGGCCGTCCTCTGTCCCCACCCTTCCCGGCCGTCCTCTGTCCCCACCCTTCCCGGCCGTCCTCTGTCCCCACCCTCCCTGCCCTGTCCCCACCCTCTCCTACCGTGCTCTGTCCTTACCTTCCCCGCCCTGTCCCCACCCTTCCCGGCCGTCCTCTGTCCCCACCCTCCCCCACCGTCCTCTGTCCCCACCCTCCCCGGCCGTCCTCTGTCCCTACCTTCCCCGCCCTGTCCCCACCCTTCCCGGCCGAGCTGTCCTTACCTTCCCCGCCCTGTCCCCACCCTCCCCGGCCGTCCTCTATCCCAACCCTCCCCACCGTGCTCATTAGCGATGTTGCCGTCAGTAAGGTAATGTTGTAATATATACTGAATAGTTAAACCTTTTATAATTGGTGATTGCAGCTGTTACCTCAATACTTATAATTGTTTTATATTTGACAGGTTCTACCATTACTTGGATAATATGGTGCGACAGGTTAAATCCTCAACCTTGGACAGCTTACGAACCAGCTTCCGGTGACGCAGGGAGAGCCAATCCCTCTCGCAGTGACGTCACGTTGTCCCAGAACACAGAAAGGGCATTCTTGCCGGCTTCCATGACGTCATTAAGTACACAACGTATGAGTTTGCGGCGTCGTATGACGTCACCAGCACTGGCAGCCCGTTATCATCCATCGTTACATCTAATCCAATGTTTCTTTTGCTATAATTTCGTGGTGGCTCATAAGAATCGTCCTTACATGGTGACCAGGTTCGTGTGGCTGACTCAAGGGCTGACTGCTCTGAGTGTCCCGGTTTATTCCCTTGGCTTACGACAAACCGCCGACAGGGAATCACAGGAAGCATGTTTTGTCCATGTCCTGTGCATGTTAAATATTCCACGCGTCAATAAACTTATATTTATTTATAAACATCGTACGTATATCTTTATTTCGCGCCATAGTTACAACGAAATCAGTGACTGGGTGGGGGGGATGGGGCGGGTAGGGGAGTAAGGGGGTCCTGTGACGTTTCGAGCGTCGTGTTATAGTATCAGTTTCCTTGGCGTCGTGCCGCGTGCAGCGTTTACCAGTAGGTCTGTTGAGCGTCTGTCCACGCGATCCGCTTGACCGGTCCCAAATATCAGCTCAAAGGCTGGCTCCCGAAGTTAGCACCATTACGTTAGCAGTCTGAGAATATGCTTTGCCTCTCGACAGTGTTACTTGTGTTAAAACGTCGGAATTTCAAGCGTGATCAGTTAAGGAATCGAGACTCTTCCAAGTATACACTTCATAAAAGGTAACATCATATAGTTAGCTAAACTAAATTTTTCTTCGAATGAAACGGATCAGCGGAAATGAAAAGTGAGCTCCGCTCATAGGATTCTCAATCGTTCACCCGAGCGGAACGGAAGGAGGTCACGTGATCGCACAACGAGGCCCTGTAGCGGAGACTATAGGATATTAAATTGACACTTTATTTCCAAATCTATCATTCTTCATAATGGGATGTATCCTGGACTAGGAATTCGAGAACCCGACTTTACCAGTGTATGTTCAGGTTCCCAAGGGGTGGGTTGCTCTCTAAAGACTTGGGACTTTAACATGTATGTTAACATGTATGTTGTATGTTCTGGCTCCCAAGGGGGGGGGGGTTCAACCCCCCTACCCCCCTACCCCCCCCCCCCCCTAGATCCGCCGCTGATATTCAACGTTTTTTTGCCAAGCTTCTCGATTCCTTTTGACCAGAAATATGCACGCTTGGCCAGGCACTTTTGACGCGGTTATTGTCTGTTTTCGCCGCAGTGAAATTAGTGCTTTAAATGGTCGACCGAGAACTGCTGAAGCTCCAGCCAGGCAAGAGTAAGAAAGTACAATAAACGTTCGGAAGTCGGCGCATGTCAATCCTGAAGGAGATATCCTCCAGATCACTAAAGCACAAACAGACATCACACCAATCATTTATTTCATTATGCAGCAATTTGAAGTATAGTCAGACCCGGAAGGTCTGATTATCCATACATAGTGTGGCCCACTGGTTACAATACATAATTACTTTATTAAAATAAGTGCGTTCAGTCTTAAAAAAATATATTAGCGTGATGTACATATATATAAACATAATATTCCACAACTAAAGTATATGCTACGTTCGTTGTAATGTAAAATTACCCGTAAACTTTCCGCAGACCATGAGGTAGACACAACAGGTGTTCATTTTCACCTGAATCCAGTAAATGGCACAATGACAGATCCAATGTGATGAATTTCATGCGTGTGACACTTCGACGAAGCGAATAGATGTAATATCCCAGATGTTTTCACCAGAAGCTTGATCCGTACGATACTGTTTGGAACCGATGTCCTTAGACAGTGCAGGTACAAGTGGTCACGTGAAATACGTATATTACTTTTGACACTGTCACTTAGGTCACCAAGTCGGCGGTACAAGTCGAATTTGTTCAATGTTGTATGAATTGGTAAATGCTCAGTCATTAGATTTCGGCAATTTCCGGTGATCTGCCTTTTGTCAAAAGTACCCTATCCACCAAATCAAAGTTGGTTAATGTTGGCATATCTAACTTCTAAACTAAATGCTGTTACAATATAATTATGCAGTTAACTGGGCCAAGTTCCTGTGAATCGGAACTCTCAGTGCAGGGGGCGCCCCTGGTCTTGTAACACCATAATCTCTTGGAATTACAGCATTGCCTTCCCAGAGAGAATCGTACGAGGCAAGTCTATTATGTGGCCATACAGGTCCTTCTTCATGGCCTGGAAATGATCTCTGTCGTATCCGTTCTTGGGCACAGTGCGCCTGATCCAGTCCATGGAGCGAGCCAGGAGCTCTTCCGGAGGGCAGGCCTCCTGCACGATGCCGCTGGCCTTCGCCTCCTGGCCGGGGAATCGGTGGCCCAGGATGGCGGCGCCAACCAGAGTGGAGCTACCCGCCAGCCTCTCTCTGAAATGTCGTGGTTCTGAATAAGTACGCGACAATAATGATCTGCCTCACGAAATGGAAACTACTTGTGATTGTTTTGTCGCAGCTGGCTTGCGGGCCCAGGATGATATTTTTTTTTTTAATAATAATCAGTTTATTGTGCACTGTAGGCTCACAGCCTCAAAGTACAAATATATGTATATACAAATTACATCAAGTAAATAAGGTAACATTTTGAAACAGTTTTTCCCTTAATTTGTACGCATCGCGGAGAAATAGCACGATGTTATATAGGGTGGGGGTATCTATTGACATCATCAAAAAGGTAAATTCCCAACTCAAGTTCTGCTTCTGGTCTGTGACTTCAGGTAGGTATTTTTTTCGTGACGCTTGATACAAAGGGCAAAAACAGATTAGGTGTATCTCATCTTCTATAACACTTTCACCATTATTTTTACAATACATACACAGTCTTTCTTCCCTAGGGATTCCTAAATGTCTGCCTTTCTCTATGTTTAGTGGGTGTGTGGAACATCGAAATTGGGCCAAGAGTTTTCGAAGATAGCTTTCCTTAATAGCAAATAGCTAAAAGCTGGCTTGCGGGCCCAGGATGAAGGGTTATATTGAGTATAGAGTGGCAAATATTTTAACATCCCGAGGGTGGGGGCACTATTATACACATCTGGTGGAGGGGTTCCGCATGTGCCTTGATATGCCTGAGAGCGGACATTTGTGATGATACCCCTATAGACCGGGGGTTGGGGGGGGGACTGAAAATATGCGTTCACAGAGCGGGTTGCCGCGACTTTGTCGGTAAAACGCCCCGACCGAGGATAAGGGGTTGGCTGCAGAAGTGGCAAGTAGAGTAAAGTACTGTGAAGGAGCACATTGCGACGTTTTTCCTCTCGCGGTGTAATTACATTCTCCTGTCATAGTAAACCACTCCTTATTTCACACAAGGTATACGACATATAAGTTCTCCCAGACCGCATGGCACAACTCTACCTATCACTAACCTATAATGAGTCATTATCATCATCATTTTAGTCAAATTGGGACAACGGAAAAGCAGGGGAATCTTGGGTCAGAAAACAGTCGTGAGATTATCACTAAGTGTACAAAAAAACCTGACGATCCCCAGCAGAATGGGTTGAAATCTGATTCCGATGTGGATTTCATTGAGGCTCCACCATCCGCGGTCCGTGGTCATTATGATGTGGTCGTGGAGCAGGGAAAGGACGGCGCCCATGGCAAAGGCATGACCTCGAAATTAGAGAAAAAGTTTGCGTTAAAGTGTCTTTTACACAGGTAATCGTCGCTGATTAGGAATAATCCATGTATAAATAATAGAATTAAACTTCACTGGTGATTAAAGCAAACTGTATGAAAACTCATATGTTTAGGTTCCTTCCTTATGTGTTATTAGTATTAGAGGTGAATTTGTATTTTCATTGCAGCTTCTAATTCAATTGATTGATGTACACCACTTTACCATAAACTTGATAAAGTAAAGAAATGTCATAAAAAAAAAATCTCATGAAAAGTATGGTAGTCTGCAACAGATTCATAAAAATTATTAGTTTAGCTCTAAAACTTTACTTACCATTAATTGCAGACACAGTTGGCAATGGAAATTGTAGGAATCTCAAAAGAAATTTGTGAAGATCATCTCCATATCTAACCATTGTTGCAGGATCTGATTTCGAAACTGGTCCCATCCAGTTTAAGTCTAAACCATTACTGTAAAACTTTCCCTTTGAAGTTGTTATCAAAGCTTTGGCATTCTTGTTCCTGAAATAAAATAGTTTCTGCTGCAGACCTTTTAAAAAACATATCCTGATTTAGTACAGGTGCAAAATTTTATACCATATGTATGTACTATATGCTATAAATATATATATGACAGGAGTTCTGCTAACATACCAGCAGTGTATAACAATGATATGCCATAGAAATTCTGAATTTATAACTTATTTGATAAGCTATATGGTAAATCAACTGTACTGCATCAGCTCTTAATTATATATAATGCTACTTACTCTAGGACTTTATCCAAAGCAGCATTGAACTTCTTTAAGAAGCTATCATTAAATCTGTTTTCACCACAATTAAGTGTCAAGACAGCAATATCCCCATGGAATGCAACATCTATAACTCCATGGTACCCAGACTGCAACATGTCATCAGCCATACTGAAACTAAATTATATTATACCATAGTTAATACAGAATTACCCAACAGCCGAAATATATAACTGAAGAAGTAATGTAACATCAATTTTCAGAAAATTTCTATAATTATATAGATTAATTTTAAACAATTATTTATATTTACTGGATATATAATCCAATATTATTGATATTATATTTATATTCAACATACTCTTTACTTACTGTAGTCTATACTTTATATATATTTTTTTTTTATCAAGTACCTAAAAATATTATTTTCTTTATAATGTTTTTTTTCTGGGGGAAATCATGGCATGATTTTAAAGCATCTATTCTTGCGATCTCCATTAAACTACAGTTCCATACATGCCACATACAGCCTTAGCCATGGGATAGACTTGAAAGGTGGTGCCCTGAACAGATATTTTGATTCACAATTATTTGCAACAATTCAAACATCAACAGATCAATATGTAACTATAGATGTGGGCCAAAGTTTAATTTTAGCATTGCTTACATTTATGGCATAAAACGTCAACAAAAATCAGTTTGAACATATAAATGTAAAACGTAAGCTGTATGTCTGGGGG
Organism: Arenicola marina; assembly: GCA_964019135.1. NCBI lineage: Eukaryota > Metazoa > Annelida > Polychaeta > Arenicolidae > Arenicola > Arenicola marina. The sequence continues at coordinate 49,217,060 of OZ025251.1, forward strand.
CACTAGCGCCAAGCTGTTTACCAGGCCTGGCTCTAGCATGCAGTGATCTTTGACTCGAGACAGGCCTGGTAACCAAGCTGCAGACATGTACGTGTCTTGTCGGCAGATATTATCAAATTGACTGGCTGTCAGTCCAACTTACATGCGCCAACTAATCCTGTGACACTCGAATATAACACAAATAAACCTAATGGATAGGTCACTAGCTTTGCGATCACACTCTGAAGAGGTCACACAAATCAACAGAGGCGCAAAGGCCACGTGAGCGATATTATGGTGCATTACCACGTACGGAAAGCCTCTGAAACCACATTGTAAGTTCATCTTTCAAGAAGTAAATCTGCATTTATGCCTATGGCGCGAATGGACCTCATATATTCGCCTATAGTTCACATTTTATTCTGATCATTACTATAAACTATTGTGCCAAGCAACACGTTTGCCAAGAACAGATCCTCAGTCGAACCGAGTTTAAAGGAGTGCCAGTCGCAACAACCGCCAATGTCTCATCGAACGCCGTTGTCGGTAACTTGTGGGTAGTCATGAATATTCATACCATTTTCACAGCTAACATAGTGCTGACCCGGCCCGAGGTGTCGTCCCCATTCTACGTCGCATTTCCCCGCAGGCCCGCTTAAACAAAAAAAAAATCCATTTCCCCCGGCAAACCCGCTCTGTGGACCCACTTGTGGGGATGACATCAGAACTTCTCAGTCGTCCTCTACAAATTTAGTGTTGGCCGGCTTACATATGTGACAAATCACTTATGTCTGGTGACTACGTGTATTTTAGTTCTGAATGGGTACATTTATGAAAAGATATCCGATGGATATATTTTTTCGTATGTCTATGTGTCCATCGTTTAAGACCAATTTGGCAAACATCAATTAAACGAATTTAGCGGCTGGGCTAAACGAGATCGAGGTATTATGAATCAGGCGAGAGTCCAAAAAAATTAAAAGGGGGGGCCGGGGGGTCACTTTAAGTTTGAATTTTATGACGGGGGGAAGGGGGGGGGTGGCAGTTGAACAAACTTACGACCGGGGCGGGGCCAAGACAGGCGGTCCACAAATAATATCGGGGTCCAAATCTTAGCTGGCATACAGTTACTATTACTAGTAAATTACTAGTAAATAAATATGAATTATTTTTCACCACAAGGTTATATGATTAAAATTCAAGCAATTCTGTCAAGTTCAATGCATTTATTTATTTTTTTTTGGGGGGGGGGGTGGAAAACAATCTAAGATCATAGAACATATACCTAAAAACCTCAGAGTTCTCAGATCAGACCTCGGGAAAATCAAATATCAGAGATCAGAGAAACATCTGAGATCAAAGATACTGCCTAAGATCAGGGAACATGCCAACCAAAAAATTAGAGATCAGAGAACAAGGCAACCCCCAAAAAAGAGATCAGAGAACCGAGCCACCCTGTTTCACCTCCATTGTGTTAAGGAGAGAATTTTCTGTTCAACAAGATATTTATCCACAAATTGAGGGCAAGAGAAAATGTCATTCCCCCAAATTCAGGGTATGCATTTGTTTTGGGCCTTATTAATTAGGACCACTTAATTAGGTTTGTTTCCAATTATGTGTCCAATAATGTGCAAGTAGGAGGTAAGAATTTGGCAGCAACAAATGAGGGATGGGGATATCCACTAGATTAATGGAAATTATGATGTTTCATTATGCATTCTGACCTACATAAATTTGTTTCTGCATTAAGTTTTTGCATGGGTCTATTCATAACAACAGGCTTTATCCCAACAAGCCAGGACATAGCACAACCAAATGTCGTTGGTGTCGAGCACCATTACAATACTGCATTGTGCAAATTGAACATTCATGTGTTTAACTTTCTGTTGCTGGCCAGTTGAAAATGAAAAAAAATCAACGCTGACAGACATGTGTCCATAATCTTTCTTTTAAAAGGTATCAGATGCCAGCTAACTCTTTGGCAACACGACTTTATCAGTCGTTGCCAAGCTCTTGCCTGAATGGGGATTTCCCCCCCCACCCCCTCCCCCCTACCACCATAACCACCACCACGCGCCTCCGTCATCGCGTGGTCTCCTCCTCCTTTTTGATGTTACGGCGCTTCCCACATCTTCTAAATGATGCGCCGACCGAGGCAATCAATCTCGGTCCGGAACCGGTTCGCTGCCCAACCGCTCTCTTGCCATTGGCCCTGCGACGCAACTCTTCCTCGGTTCCTGGAACACGACAGTCATCGACTAACTGCTGGTATTTGGGTTTCCTCCCTTCGTGAGCCTCGAGATTGTCTCCTCCCAGGGTATGGTCAATTAACTCCCCCATCACAACGCCTTTAGCTTCCCTGGGCCACATCAGCCCGTCGGGGCCGTAGTTAGTGTTGTTCTGAGGTTTCCTCCTCCCGGAATGTCAACCGCTTCTGTAGGTCAGCTCAACAGTCATCTGGTCTCATTCCCTCTTGATTCGGCAATACTCCCTCCCAATCTAATGTAGGCGATGACTTCTGGCCTCTTTAATTCTATCTGCATGGGTCGTTTCTTCCGCCGGGCTTCTTCCAGTCCTGGTCATGCCGCCAAAAAAGATATGCTTTTATTGAGATATTTTTTCTGGGTGTCAGGCTGGTACGGCAATTAAGTAGGTGCACAGAGAAAGCCTTCTTTTGTACTACGTCATCAAAATGTGTGGCATTTCTTCATAACAGTGAACACTAAAATAAATCGGAAAATAGATCATTTCTACGAAACAATCTGAAATTCACATTATTGAAAGATAAATCAGGGGCGTATCCAGGTGGGTGGGGGGCGACCCGGCCCCGCCCCCCCCCCCTCCCTCCCTTTTAGCACCGATATTTATACCTTTTAACGCATGGCAACCAAAAAGCTAGGCCATTACTCGAAACCGGGCCCCCTTTTCCGGCCTATCTGGATAAATTGCCTGATAAATTGCTGTGGAAGTAATTTTAACCTCACGAAATAGTACAATGCCCTGCGTCTAAAAATAATGACAGTATGTATAGATGATGAATGTAACATATTTGTACATGCATGTGTTGCCATTAGTGAACTTCCGGCCGGCACCACAATTAGTTTCTATGAGATATATTCGGGTTCGCTTCACAAGCTCGGTCCTCAGGTATCTGCGCCCTCTGTTTGACGTTTCAGTCGTGTGTTCCACCCATGTAGGCCTATGTCAATTTTGAGAAAGTATAATGTAAGTAAGAAAGTATATGCCGTGCACTAATGAGAATTCAACGAATGTGACATGTATCAATGAGACATCCTGGCGATCTGGATAATCCATATTAACGAGTTACTGCGGGTTAGACATTTAAAGGGAAATGCCGGGCCCATATCATTTACACTTCGAGTTAAACTATAAGGAATTATCTAAACATTACACACAATTTCTTTTTTTGTAATCCTACATTAGTGAAGTTCCAAGTCATTTTGCACGACCACCCAACCTGCCATGGGCACCCGCATCAGCGCGCTGATGATGACGTCCCCGACGATGAACCCAGCTAACTAAACAGGTTTTTAAAACGTTTAAAAAATGTTATGCTTAAGATGTGAAAACATTTTGAGAAAATGTTTTGAAAACGTTAATATGGAAAGTTTTTCAAATGTTTTAAAAATGGCTTGCCAAAACATTTTTAAAACCGTTATGAAGATATAAACAAGACGTTTTGACAGCGTTTTAACGACATTGACAAAACGTTTTGAAAAACGTATTAACGACAACGACAAAACGTTTTGCTGACGTCACGAAAACATTGTCCACAAAATGACCTAGAAAAAAATAGTCACTAGTTATAACCATCCTTCATTAATAAAACAAAAAATACAAAACATACAAAACTGATGCGAACAGTGAGGCTATAATACGTCACGCATATTACAAATGTCAAATCTGAATTTAACGGGGGGCAGCGGTTAAATGCAACAATATAATTATGAACCTCTCTAAATATGGTGTGGTTTCTTTCAAATGGTAGGAGATACCATTTTTACAATAGCATCAAGCAGTCTATCCCTTGACATATCTTGAATTCCAACCACCCATGTTGGACGGCGGCATTTTTGAAGATGTCCCGCACATGATCCTTCCCTACGTTCACGGTGGCGCTTGCATGCTGGCATCTCGCCCCCTCTGTAAGGTTACAGCAAATGCAAATTTTAGAATTGGGCATTTTAAGAAATCCTCGCAACAACATACAATAGGCCATCATGATTGTATATAATATATATGCCAATGGCATATGTTTACATCAAAGTTTTAACATTAGGGTCTACCAGCTATGAAGTTTATAAAAAAAATTCGTTGTAGGCCTACCCATTAGCTATATGACATCGAACAAGGAAATTTTCTTAAATGACTTCTTCCCCCTTTGGCCAGCGAGGCTGTAGGGAGACCATCACACGCCTGAGACAGTCACCCAGTCAGCACTGGTATCTCTCTCCACGCTGTCACCTGGCTGGGTCGTCGGTCACCGGACGGTCTGGCGGTCATGCGGTATATATCCCGCAACACACACCAGAAATATGGATTACCGCATAAATATGTCCTTCCTGTACGCAATTCACTGACTGCCGTGCTGCCGTATGGATCAACTTCTAGTTCCATTAGCCTCGTTGACAAATAATATGGGAGAAAATGTTGAAAACTGACATTTTGGTTGCATTGCGAGCGGATTCAAATACTGGACAGATGGCCTAAATTTTGCATTGAGTTAAGCACTTTTCCCCCAAAAAGGGCGTGTGTTCGTGACAGAGACAAAACGGAACAGGATTTGAAGCGATTTTAACGTTGAGTGATAATTAAGTGACAGCATGTATATTCGTCTTTCCGCAAATGCTTCTAAGTGTGCTGCCGCATATGCATCATCAAATCTAAAATAAAGGTCGTAACGAAACATCACGGTGACAACTTGTTTTGCCCGCAGACGTTATCCCAATATTTCGAAAACACTTCGGTAAAAACTTTTTACTAGCAAAATAAATATAACGTTCTGTAAACCTTATGAAATCGCTTGAACAATAACATTTACTCCCAACTTGAATATAACGTTTTCAAGACGTCACGATAAGGGTGTGGCAAAAAGGCTTTCATCGTGCATAAAGTTAACGTTTTGAAAACGTTATCATCATAACATTTTCATCACAACCTAAAAAAAAATGTTTCAATGTCATGAGAAGGTTGTGTGTTAGCTGGCAAGCGACTAGTAGGCTTAGACGACTACTACCGCCGTAAGGTATAATATCGAAGCGGTTTAATTACCTAATTACATCGCGTTAGAGTGTTTACGCGGATGAAACTACCGGATGTTTACAATATGGCGGAGAAAGAACAAACTAATGGTGAGTCGGACGAAGAAGTAAGTTGAGTTGAAGTAAACACCGAATTTACACCAACTGATGATGTAATCGGGGACCAGTCTGAACCTGTAAGGGATGACGATGGGGGATTAGGCATTGTTTATACAGGTCGTTGACGTATCGCGCGGTCAGTGAAGCCGTGTTGCATTAGAAAGTGGGCGGTGGGAGGAGGGGCGAGGTGGGGTTGGAGTGGAGTCAGGGGTCCATCCTCAGCGTTAGCAGGGAAGCGGCAGTCGATGGTGTAATTTTATACAGCTGCTGTCTTAGAAACTCACTGTCACTAAAGGGTGTATGGTCAGGACGCCCATACTACCAGAACGGCCGTATGGGTTAGGGTGGGTGGGTGGGTTTGAGGTCTATAGGGGTTGTGGAGAGGGGTAGAGGTAAAAGAGGTGCGTGAAGCTAGCAGCCGGGTAGAATGGCGGGCAGGGGATGGCGATGGCAAAATATGGTTGGAACAGCTTTAGGCTTCAGCCTCAGCTTTACAGGTTTGTTTGGTCCTCTGCCTACGTACTTAGCATACAGATCTTCCTCAAAGCAATTTTTCTCAAAGTGGTTGGAACATACTCTTGAATGTTTGGTGGGTTTAAAACTCACAGGAACAATCGCGTGTAGCCATTGCCGCAAAAGCTGCTGGTCGCCTAGTGGATAGCGGTATGAAGATATACTATGTTTGCTGTCCTTTTTTGCACTTGAATTTTTACAGCCACCAGTACACCATTTTGTTCTAAATGCATCGATGGTTCAACTTTATAAGTCAAATTCGCTTGTCACTAGTCATGAGAGGTGTTAAGCTGACAGCTTGTTCCAAAGACGCACCACTTCTCGCATGTAAACACATGTTTGGTTCAGCGGAGGGCCGTCGTCGGTGACGTCTACGCCTTGCAGGGGCGGATCTAGAAAATCTGAAAGGGGGGGGGGCGGTTTAAGGGTCGGATCCAGATATGCTGGATAGGGGGCCGGTTTTGTTTTTCATATGTTAAATGGTATAAATGATATAAATTTCGGCCCTAAAAGGGGGGGGGGGGGCGGCGGGGCTGGGTCGGCCCCCCTTGGATCCGCCCCTGCCTTACGTGTGATTGGCTAACTCTGGTCACGTGTTCTAAACATGTCGACAATCGCCTGACGGGCGAAAATCTGTATTTCATACTGTTGATGTGCGATTTTCTCGATGATGGTTTCTTTTTAAACAAACGAATAACGGCAAATATATTTTATACGAAGTTTAACTTTTATATCACATTGCAGCCGCTGTATGGTAGCGGTGCGCTGGGCAATATAAGCTCAGTCATTCTTATCAACAACGTGAAAGCTGAATTTTCAATTCAGAATCAGAGCATCACCAACATTAAATTACGTTTATGCATAAAAGTATAAACACTGCCATAGACGACGTGACCTACACGCAAACGAGTAGATTATGAAGACAGTGTGTATCAGTTACTTCCGTTGCAGTGTAAGTACGCGGCTTAGCCGGGTCAACTTCCTGGGAATGAGACCTGTTAATGCAGGGGGCTCCCGGGGTGGCGTAACGCCAAAACCCTGCTTGGGGCTACATCTTCGCGTTCCCAGTAGGTATCGTATTAGGTGAATCGATTATGTGGCCATACAAGTCCTTCTTCATGGCCTGGAAATGGTCTCTGTCGTATCCGTTCTTGGGCACAGTGCGCCTGATCCAGTCCATGGAGCGAGTCAGGAGCTCTTCCGGAGGGCAGGCCTCCTGCACGATGCCGCTGGCCTTCGCCTCCTGGCCGGGAAATCGGCGGCCCAGCACTAGGGTATCAGTCACCGGGAAGCCTGTACCCCGCTGTACCCTGCTGACCCACCCTGTACACCGTTGACCCACCCTGTACCATGGTGACCCACCCTGTATCCTGCTGACCCACCCTGTACCATGTAGACCCACCCTGTACCCCGCTGACACAAGATTTACCCTGCTGACCCACCCTGTACCAAGGTGACCCACCCTGTACACTGTTGACCCACCCTGTACCAAACTGGACCACCCTGTACCCCGCTGACCCACCCTCTATCTCGCTGACCCACCCTTTACCACACTGGACCCCGCTGACCTACCATGTATCCCGCTGACCCACCCTGTACCATGTAGACCCACCTTGTATCCTGTTGTACCACCGTGTACCTTGCTGACCCACCCTGTACACTGTTGACCCACCCTGTATCCCGTTGACCCACCCTGTAACTTGCTGACCCACCCTGTACACTGTTGATCCACCCTGTACCCCGCTGACCCACCATGTATCCCGTTGACCCACCCTGTAACTTGCTGACCCACCCTGTACACTGTTGACCCACCCTGTACCCCAGTGACCCACCCTGTACCTTACTGACCCACCCTGTATCCTGTTGACCCAACCTGCACCCTACTGACCCACCCTGTACCTTGCTGCATCTTGTTCAGAAGTACCATATGTATTACTCTTGAGAAAATAGTTGCAATCTTTGTTAGCCGAAAAACAAATATCGCAAGGCTCGAACTGAAGACCCTATGATTAACGGTGTGTGGCTGTACCGGCCTAACCCTAACCCTAACCCTAACTGTGCTAACCTGGCTTCACGGTCATCAGTCGAGTCCATAAACCATTTACTAAAATAATGCAATGAAGACTGTTTTCATGTAACAGACGAGACAACATACAACATAACATAACCGCTCCCGATGGCTTCTAGTGTGGAATCAACAGTTTTATTTCTTTACATTTTTCAGTACAAAATCACTCAGTTACAATACGGATGCATAACAGACATGTTAAGTAAAAAGAAATTCTTCACGGACGAGAACAGATACAACATTCGTTGGAAAGGAACGATGCACGGAATATATTGCATACAAATATAGGCATATCACAGGAAGTGGTGCGCACCATGATGATGCTTATCGTGGAATGCCTTAGAGCTTTGCCGGCTGTAGTACAGGAGGTTGGCTAGACAGCGCCAGAATGTGGCCATACAGGTCCTTTTTCATGGCCTGGAAATGGTCTCTGTCGTATCCGTTCTTGGGCACAGTGCGCCTGATCCAGTCCATGGAGCGAGCCAGGAGCTCTTCCGGAGGGCAGGCCTCCTGCACGATGCCGCTGGCCTTCGCCTCCTGGCCGGGGAATCGGCGGCCCAGGATGGCGGCGTCAACCAGAGTGGAGCTACCCGCCAGCCTCTCTCTGAAATGTCGTGGTTCTGAATAAGTACAAACGATCGATATCTACATCTGCTCAACGAAGTAAAGCCTAAATGTTCACAGTGTCATCATCGTGATCGCAACGGTGGAATCCTGATCAGGAAGCAATCGTGAGATAACCAGTCAAGCTGCCAAAATACCTGATAATCGCCAGAAGCAAGGGACGAAATCTGAGTCCGATGTGGACTTCATTGAGGCTCCACCATCCGCGGTCCGTGGTCATTATGATGTGGTCGTGGACCAGGGAAAGGATGGCGCCCATGGCAAAGGCATGACCTGAACATTAGGGAAAACAGATTAGTGGCCGACTGGCGCGCAAAGTGTCTCGTATTTTACTTACTCGTTGCTAATCATGACCAAATCACGCGTGACATCACTTTCTCGGAGATAAAAGCACGTAAACAATTATTCCACCGAGTATTTACTTTCTATCTTAGTTTCCCTCCTTGTGTATTATTATTAGTCGAATTGAATTCGTGTTTTCATCAAGGATTCCAATTAATAGATGGATGTAACAAAGACGGCAAGTAAAGATATACAGCCCGCAACCAGTGGCGGATCTAGGGAGGGGGGGGGGGGTTAGGGGGGTTGCAACCCCCCCCCCACCCTTGGGAACCAGAACATACAACATACATGTTAAAGTCCCAAGTCTTCAGAGAGCTACCCAACCTTGGGAAACTGTACATACACTTTTAAAGTCGGGTTCTCCAAGCCCAAGCCCCCCCACCCCCTCCCCGGTCACAAGTCTTCAGAGAGCAACCCCCCACCCCCCTTGGCAAATTCCTAGATCCGCCCCTGCGCAACTGATTTATCATAAATAAGATGGTCAAGTTTAAAAACACGACTTACCGTTAATTGCACTCACAGTTGGTAACGGAAATTGCAGGACTCTCAAAAGAAAATCGCGAAGATCATCTCTGAATTTGACCAGTCTTGCGGGATCAGATTTCGAAACTGATCCCATCCAGTTTAAATCTAAACCATTACTGTAAAACTTTCCCTGTGAAGTTGTTATCAAAGCTTTGGCACTCTTGTTCCTGAAACACAATGTTTTCTGTTGTAAACTTTTTGAAAAAGTATATTCGGCTTTAGCATAAGAGCAAAAATCCATGTACTATATATATAAAGGCATTCATGGCGGTTAAACTACAGTATACATATACATCAATTATCCCGCATCAACTCTTGTGCATAATACGCTACATACTCGAGGACTTTATCCAGTGCAGCATGGAACTTCTTTAAGAAGCTATCATTAAATCTGTTTTCGCCACAATTAAGTGTCAAGACAGCCTTGTCCCCATCGAATGCAACATCTATAACTCCATGGTACCCAGACTGCAACTTGTCGTCAGCCATACTAAAAGTAAATTAAATAATAACGGGCCCAATAAATGTAAATAGCATGTTAGATGTTCATACAATCCACCACATTACTATGTAATAGCTACTTTGGTGTTACCGTGAACAAGCAATATTGTATATACACTATATAATATATTACAAAATGTCTCTATTTAAATAGTATATATACGAGTGTCCTTTTTCAGCGAAACAGATGTTGGTTCCATACTGAGTCCCCGGATTGGACCAATCACAGAAGTTTATTAACCAATTTCCGCAGTGACCTTGTGGCCCGGTGATCGGAGGGACGCGGGGTTGCGCCTCGGTCAGGACAGCTGGAAAAAGCCTGAATTTTCGGAAGATGCCGGGGCAAAAATCAACAAGAATCATGCATGAAAACAACAATAATCAGTATGCTGTATATATGCTCTTACTTATCGGCACATAGCATAGCATTGACCGGCTGTCAGTCCAACTTACATGGGCCAACCAAACTCAAATATAATACAAATAAATCCAATGAATATGTCGGTTAATTTGTTTAGAGATCTAAGCGATTACACTCTGAAGGAAATGGGTGACACATATACCAACAGAGCAAAGGCCACATGAGCGATATTATGATCACATACACAACGTCGTATGGAAAGCCTCTAAAACCATATTTCAAGTTGATCTACGACTCATGCAGTCACTTTTAGGTCCGACCGACGATGTTTATCGGCACGGAGGCAGCACTGCACTATACTGGTCAAGCGATGCATCACTTGTTATAATGAACATTTACAGTTTGTGACACTCATCTTCGTGAGTGCCAAGGGGATGTGAAAATAAGGTTTATGGAAGCGTTAATCGCCCATTTAGCATGGTACCATGCGGCGGAACGTAGAGCCTCATTTCTGTATTGACACTTGAACTACCTTGTACGCCGCTGACCCACCCCGTTCCCCGCTGACCCACCCTGTACCCTGTTGACCCACTCGGTGTCCTGCTGACCCACCCTGTACCCCGCTGACCCACCCTGTACCCTGTTGACCCACCCTGTACCCCATTGACCCACCCTGTACCCTGTCGACCCACCCTGTATCCTGTTGACCCACCGTGTACCTTGCTGACCCACCCTGTACCCCGCTGACCCACGATTTACCCTGCTGACCCACCCTGTACACCGTTGACCCACCCTGTACCATGGTGACCCACCGTGTACCTTGCTGACCCACCCTGTACCCCGCTGTACCCTGCTGACCCACCCTGTACACCGTTGACCCACCCTGTACCATGGTGACCCACCCTGTATCCTGCTGACCCACCCTGTACCATGTAGACCCACCCTGTACCCCGCTGACACAAGATTTACCCTGCTGACCCACCCTGTACCAAGGTGACCCACCCTGTACACTGTTGACCCACCCTGTACCACACTGGACCACCCTGTACCCCGCTGACCCACCCTCTATCTCGCTGACCCACCCTGTACCACACTGGACCCCGCTGACCTACCATGTATCCCGCTGACCCACCCTGTACCATGTAGACCCACCTTGTATCCTGTTGTACCACCGTGTATCTTGCTGACCCACCCTGTACACTGTTGACCCACCCTGTATCCCGTTGACCCACCCTGTAACTTGCTGAACCACCCTGTACACTGTTGATCCACCCTGTACCCCGCTGACCCACCATGTATCCCGTTGACCCATCCTGTAACTTGCTGACCCACCCTGTACACTGTTGACCCACCCTGTACCCCAGTGACCCACCCTTTACCTTACTGACCCACCCTGTATCCTGTTGACCCAACCTGCACCCTACTGACCCACCCTGTACCTTGCTGCATCTTGTTCAGAAGTACCATATGTATTACTCTTGAGAAAATAGTTGCAATCTTTGTTAGCCGAAAAACAAATATCGCAAGGCTCGAACTGAAGACCCTATGATTAACGGTGTGTGGCTGTACCGGCCTAACCCTAACCCTAACCCTAACTGTGCTAACCTGGCTTCACGGTCATCAGTCGAGTCCATAAACCATTTACTAAAATAATGCAATGAAGACTGTTTTCATGTAACAGACGAGACAACATACAACATAACATAACCGCTCCCGATGGCTTCTAGTGTGGAATCAACAGTTTTATTTCTTTACATTTTTCAGTACAAAATCACTCAGTTACAATACGGATGCATAACAGACATGTTAAGTAAAAAGAAATTCTTCACGGACGAGAACAGATACAACATTCGTTGGAAAGGAACGATGCACGGAATATATTGCATACAAATATAGGCATATCACAGGAAGTGGTGCGCACCATGATGATGCTTATCGTGGAATGCCTTAGAGCTTTGCCGGCTGTAGTACAGGAGGTTGGCTAGACAGCGCCAGAATATGGCCATACAGGTCCTTCTTCATGGCCTGGAAATGGTCTCTGTCGTATCCGTTCTTGGGCACAGTGCGCCTGATCCAGTCCATGGAGCGAGTCAGGAGCTCTTCCGGAGGGCAGGCCTCCTGCACGATGCCGATGGCCTTCGCGGCTTGGCCGGGGAATCGGCGGCCCAGCACTAGGGCATCAGTCACCGGGAAGCCGCCGCCTAGCTTCTCTCTGTAACACAGGATATACCGTTACACGGGGCCCAGCACTAGGGTATCAGTCACCGGGAAGCCGCCGCCTAGCTTCTCTCTGTAACACAGGATATACCGTTACACGGGGCCCAGCACTAGGGCATCAGTCACCGGGAACCCGCCGCCTAGCTTCTCTCTGTAACACAGGATATACCGTTACACGGGGCCCAGCACTAGGGTATCAGTCACCGGAAAGCCGCCGCCTAGCTTCTCTCTGTAACACAGGATATACCGTTACACGGGGCCCAGCACTAGGGCACCAGTCACCGGGAAGCCGCCGCCTAGCTTCTCTCTGTAACATAGGATATACCGTTACACGGGGCCCAGTACCAGGGCATCAGTCACCGGGAAGCCGCCGCCTAGCTTCTCTCTGTAACACATGATATACCGTTACACGGGGCCCAGCACTTGGGCATCAGTCACCGGGAACCCGCCGCCTAGCTTCTCTCTGTAACACAGGATATACCGTTACACGGGGCCCAGCACTAGGGCATCAGTCACCGGGAACCCGCCGCCTAGCTTCTCTCTGTAACATAGGATATATCGTTACACGGGGCCCAGCACTAGGGCATCAGTCACCGGGAACCCGCCGCCTAGCTTCTCTCTGTAACACAGGATATACCGTTACACGGGGCCCAGCACTAGGGTATCAGTCACCGGGAACCCGCCGCCTAGCTTCTGTCTGTAACATAGGATATACCGTTACACGGGGCCCAGTACCAGGGCATCAGTCACCGGGAACCCGCCGCCTAGCTTCTCTCTGTAACACAGGATATACCGTTACACGGGGCCCAGCACTAGGGCATCAGTCACCGGGAACCCGCCGCCTAGCTTCTCGCTGTAACATAGGATATACCGTTACACGGGGCCCAGCTCTAGGGCATCAGTCACCGGGAACCCGCCGCAATTTAGACGTAATTTAGGGGTGAGGGGCGATCAAGAGGTAATATAGGGTGGGGGCGGATCAAGAAGCAATATAGGGTGGGGGCGGATCAAGAAGTAATATAGGGTGGGGTCGATCAAGAAGCAATATAGGGTGGGGGCGGATCAAGAAGTAATATAGGGTGGGGTCGATTAAGAAGTAATATAGGGTGGGGGCGGATCAAGAAGCACTATAGGGTGGAGGCGGATCAAGAAGCACTATAGGGTGGGGGCGGATCAAGAAGCACTATAGGGTGGGGGCGGATCAAGGAGCAATATAAGGTGGGGGCGGATCAAGAAGTAATATAGGGTGGGGTCGATCAAGAAGTAATATAGGGTGGGGGCGGATCAAGAAGCACTATAGGGTGGGGGCGGATCAAGAAGCACTGTAGGGTGGGCGCGGATCAAGAAGTAATGTAGGGTGGGGGCGGATCAAGAAGCACTATAGGGTGGGGGCGGATCAAGAAGTAATATAGGGTGGGGGCGCGGATCCAGAGGCAATATAGGGTGGGGCCCGGGGGATAACCGACATGTCATGAAGTTTCATTCCATGGACGGTGTGGACCACACGGGAAGGGAGGTGATATCTACTTGCGTGGCGAGGGTGAAATTGGATATCTCAATGGTCGACGTGGCTGGGCGTGTGATGTACACCGGGCAACTGTGTTGGCTTTATTTGTATTCACGGCCAGCAGAACACAGAGCGTATCCTAATAATACCTTACCACGCCAATAGTCATCGCCAAATTTAGGATATCGTGGTAGGGTAAGGGATATATTGGTGAGTCAACCGTCCATTTCTTACCTGACCAGTTCTAATAGCAGGGGTGTAAATCTTAATCCAATATGTACTTCATTAAGGCTCCAAAACCCTCGGCCCGTCGTCATGACAGCGTAATCATGCGCGAGACTCAGGACGGCCCCCATGGCGAAGGCATGACCTGTAACCACAAGACACGTGAGTGAAAGCAACATACGAAGATGTTCTATAAGTCATAAACACTTTGTGTCCAAGATAACAATTTGATGCCTTTTGAATGCCTGTCATGAGTAACGGTAACGGTTAAGGTATGAAAGCACATTCGCCCACACCAATAGGGCTACGATCCACCATCAGCCAAGTTCGTGAGGGTCACCTGATCTATGATACGGGTAGCGACACATCATTGTGTGATGGGGGCTTTTCCTTTTAAAAGGTTCCGAACGTTAATCTACGTTGAACACGAAAAGTTAAAACGGAGATGTTCAGAACTGGTCGTTATAAGTTAATAATATATGATCCATGGACGCTTTACCATTTGTAGCGCATATAGTAGGCATTGGAAACAAAACAAATCTAGCAGTCAGCAATCGAAGATCTTGCAAGAAAACATCCAGTTTAGATGGATTTGTTTCCGCCACGTGTGCGAGCCAATCCAGGTCCAGTCCATTGCTGTAGAACTTCCCCTTTCCTGTCGTTATCAACGCCTTCGTGTTCTGGTTCCTAAAACAAAACAAAGTCTATTACACTAAGCACAATGCCACAATGTCATTCTTGTACAGCTTTTATAGCTGGCAACACGAAAATCCCATCCCAGGCGGCCCTACCGCAATATTGGTATTCGTCCTGTCCATTTAATGTATTAAACGCCCAGGCTAGTACATTGCCGTCAAATTTCGCCTTTCTAAAGTCCAAAGATCTCACGTGCCACAGCGTTTAAAAAAATATATATATATACCATGCCTTGAGTTTTCTTTCATGGTTTGGGATGCTTAGTTATGTTCACCAGTGCCTTTCCACCATTCGGATCGAAGACATTAAATGTAGGTGGGTCAGTGGGGTAGAGTGTGGGTTAGCGGGGTACAGGTTTGGTCAACAGGGTACAGGGTGGGTCAAAGTGGTACATGGTGGGTCAGTGTGGTAAAGTGGGTCAGTGGGGTACATGTAGGGTTGGTCAACAGGGTACTTGGTGGGTCAGTCAGGTAGAGTGTAAGTCAGTGGGGTACATGGTGGGTCAGTGGGGTAGAGTGTGGGTCAGCTGGGTACAGGGTGGGTCAGCGGGGTACAGGGTTGGTTAGCTGGGTACAGGGTGGGTCAGCAGGGTACAGGGTGGGTCAGCGGGGTACCGAGTGGGTCAGTGGGGTATAGTGTGGGTCAGTGGGGTACATGGTGGGTCAGTGGTGTAGAGTGTAGGTCAGCGGGGTACAGGGTGGGTTAGCAGGGTACAGGTCTTATATAAATATCATAAGTATTCGAAATACTTACTCAAGAACTGTGTCCAAAGCAGCATTAAACTTCTTGATGAAGTAATCATTAAATCTATTTTCACCGCAATCAAATGTCAAGACAGCGACATCCCCATGGAAAGCCACATCCACAACGCCATAGTAACCCGACTGCCGCTTGTCGTCGTATTCAGCCATGCTGAAACACAGGTATGTTAATTGTCACACTTTACATATATAAATCAACAGCTCTACACGTTTGCTTCATTACCATGGCAGTCAAATGTCAATGGTGTTAGAGTGCAAAGCCTCAGGTAGTTTTTATGGCAATGAGTCTATGTATTCGCATAGTTTACATATGCAGTATACCGACGGCGCCGACGACAACAAAGTCAACACTGGTCAATACTCATCCTGATCAAGATATGCAGCAACATATATAATTTCGGCTTACCTTAAAGCAAACACCCAATCACACAAATATAACTCAAATCATACACATGCAACCAATATTTCTCGACCGATAAACTGTTTGTTAAACTTCAGAGTGAACCTAGTACTAGAACGTCGCCACAAGCCAAGGTTCAATGTACAAAGGCAAGAACATTGACGCTCTTTTCTCGTACGAAAGATCGTGATCACAGATCAGGTGATGGACATTGTACAAGATGTCAGTGACAGTGTTCGTTACTGTAGCAGCGCGATCAAAGATGCCTAAATGTCACCATTGCCCAACACTCCAACTGATAGCACATGTAAATATGGTGTGCATCGCAGTAACTGACACTTAACTGCTAACGAATACAATGTACACTGATACAAACCAAAGGCCCTATAGTCTGATAGTCTATACTCTTGACCTCGATCTTGCGGACGATGAAATGGGCGATGTTACAGTAAGTTAGACCGTACGGACATGAGTGAACTTTATTTTGCCCCTGCACACTATTGGATTTCAACCGACGCAACGAACTTTTTTTCTCATCTGCACTTTTTTTCAGTTGCCATCCGTTTGGTTTATGTACGCCAACTAGTCGTCTGCACAAGATGTGGGGCACAGATTCACGGCAAAGGGAAAGACTACAGGCAACGATGTTGAAAGACTACAGGCAGCAATGTTGAAAGCCGGCGACAGTCAGTCTAACATATATGAGACTGCATGAGATCTTTCAGACCTTAAAGTATCTGTGCCCCCCCCCCCCCCCCACTCCCTCCCTTTTCACATTCTGTACCCCCTGGCTTAATTTTACTTAGACATCACAATGTATCAAGCTTCGCAGTTTATGTGTTTTCTTACCGTGCCAACGATTATAAAATGTGCAAATAGTTCGTAACGTCCAGCACAATTCCTGTTGAGACCCTCCCCGCCCCTGGTCGTCATTGACGTCAAGAAATTGGTGGACCCCCTTTTCGCAATTTTGTTCAGAGCCCCTAGCCTTCTTTCGCAAGTCGTCAGTGCCCCCCCCCACTCTTTTTGAGGAAATCTCAAATCCCCGCTATCTGAGGAGTGGACCCGCCTCCCCCGGTCGCAACTGAGTTTCAATAGACCGCCCCTTTTCAAATTCCTGTATCCGCCCCTGATGTAGAACATTTTATTGTGCTCCCTCCTTTCAAGGCTGGATTTGTGCACACGCCCCTAGCTGGCTGATGTCCGATTCACAGCTTCCCCGCAGACAACCCATATCATGGCTATCACTACTGGGATACATGAGGTAAAAACTGGGCTACATGAGGTAAGAACAAATATATTTTAATGTGGCAATAAGCAATGCATGTTTTAATGAATCTAATTAAGAGACTGCAGTTGTTCATTTTTCAACTATCGCAGAAGATACTCCACAGCAACAATATTCAGCTTGTGGATTTACTCCAGTGGTTAATTCTATTGCGAAAAGAAAATGGCTTCGATCAAGTACGTTGGTCGGGCAACCAGCTTCGAAGGAAAAAGACTCTTTGATATCCTGTGTAGGTTGAAAGATTTCGGAAAGGGACGGGTTGTTTACAGAAACACTTTCCACAAGCGATATGAGGAGCCTTGCTACTACGTCATAACCGGCGTCGATCCCGACATGCGCGACCCAACACAGAAAGACCAAATGGTAAGCCGTGAGCGATAATAGCGGAATCGGGAGTTCTAGATCTGTCAATGTCACTAAAGGTAACCAGTGATATGCATTTAATGACATTTTCTGGTGGCTTTTAAGGCGGTGGACCAGTGATTGTGCAGGTACCAGTGATTGCGAACTTGCAGAAATCTTATTTTATTCATGGGAATTTGTATCCAAACTTTTACCAGACAGATGCCTTCATGTGTGACAGCTACATTGACATCTGTTTTGTAAGATTCCAAATGATCTACATATTATTTTTACCACTGTTTGCTTGGTGCGCAATCACTGGTCCAATTACTACAATCGCGTTACCTAAATTCGTGGTTACCTAATTTCGTGGTTACTAACAAAACTTCCGGTTTAATAAAATGATGTGACATAATTTATTCTTGCATTTGTTGTCATTGAGCACATTGTTTTTGTATATAGTTAGAACACAAATATGTCTCGAATCGTTCCCGGGAAGGTGCATGAAATTTCTTTAGAATATCTGATATGATATAGCGTATTTTTACTAAATACCAATTTTTCAATATTTTTATTTTACCTATTTTAAAAGAAACTAAGCTGAAATTTGAAATTAGTGATAATCGTTTGCTAACAGTCGAACTGGGTCATCAGATCACGTGATCAGCGCAAAATATTTTCATGCATAAATAATAAAGTATGGAAAGCCAACCGAGCCATATCCTTCTAAAAATATACACGCCATCAGTGGTTTTGTGCAATTTTAAAGGCCAATTCCAATGCTTAAAAGACATAAAACCACCATAACGCTTTGGTTAATACTGTACAGCATATTATTTTATTTTTAATATTTGTTCTTCGAAGGCAATAAATTAATTTCCAAGACTCCCCAACGCCCAAGAGGCACAAATATCGGTCTTACTCTGCAACGTCCCTCACCATGGCTTACATCGACGTTAAACAGAAAAAGGCATCCTTCGGGAAGGCCGCCAGATAGTTCGGTGTCCCAGAACAAACTTTTAAGAGATCATGTTCTGGGACACCTTTAGACTGAATCAGTCCAATCTTTTTTTTTATCTCAAGTTAATCGGCCGTCCATACCTCTGTGAGCGACTGCGCGTGCCAATGACGTAAGCCCACGAAATTAGGTTACGCGGCGCATTGCGATCCTACTGTGACATGTCAACAATGTCTGATAGTTAGTGACCCGTTCTTACATGTACGATCGTGAATATTTTACAGTGTATAAACAACAACCAACCAGTTTTATTGCAAGCAGAAATTGAGGGGATAGGAGTGATAATTCCGCCAGATATAGAAATAAATTGTTATGCCCACGAAAATAGGTAACACGAGTGTATATATGTATACAGCTTGATAGTAGCAGATCACTTTTGTCTAAGGCTTGATGGAGATAGTTTTCTAAGTTACGGCAGGCCACTTCATCACTCACTGGCTTGCACTAAAGTGGAAGCAGACACCAGCTATCTTGCCGGTGAAACGCTCCTGATGGCATAAAAAATTGCAATTTCACTATAACGATATTGGGACCTACCCATTGGCTTACCTTATCAGAATCACTGTATAATGTATTAAGCAGTAACGGTCACTTTAGGCAATAGCGGATCATGCCATCTAGTGGCCTGTTTTGACAGGTTGATTAGGTTGTTGACGATTTAATATTGCATATAGTTTACAGTGTGGTATAATAATTCATAGCTTATTTTAATATTTTCTGTATGCAGCTACTGATATTGGGCCAATGATATATATGCCATGCTACTTGGCGGTAAAGTCTGATTCGATAATGCAGAGAAAGCAGTGAATACAATTTCGATGACAAAAGCAATTCTGCTTTACAGAGGGATCTGATTGTTTTCTTGAAGGTTCAAGGTATATACAGCTATTTAAAAACTACCTTAGCTGTGTACAGATGAATTCACTTTGGCAAGAGTGGCCTGTTGAGATGGAAGCTGCTATTTTGCATGAGTACTCGCAGAGCAAAGAGCTACCGGAAGTGTATTTGAGGTAAAAAAGGGTGTAAACATTGTTAGAACCTCACATTTTTTGACTTATTTTAAGTCAGTGGTTAAGTATCTTTGAAAAGTACTGAACAGCCAAGTGATCCGTTACTGCCGGGCAAGCTGTATACAGTATATATGAGAAAATTATCTAGAGCAGCATTTCCTTGACACCTTGGATATTATGATATGGTTTGAAACATTTGCTTTACCACATGCAAATTATACTGCTATCATAACATGTAGCAAAAGCACATGGATAACTGACGGGTTGGCCGTTATAGCGAAAAGACACTTCTTTTCGCGAAAAGACGGTATTTTTGTGAAAAGACAGGAGAATGAGAGGTTATTGCTTAGATAAATAATAAACAGCTACAAATACTTTGTGCCTTGTACCACAAGATTTTCTTTTCGTTACAAAGTGCTCAGATAAGCTAGATTTTCATAGATTGGGTGCTTGCTTGTTAGTGAGGTGTAGGTTGCATGGTTGCACTATGATATGGTTGCACCTGAATAACTTAGTACGTTGTGCAAAGAAAAGACCTAAGACTTGATTGATTCAGCAGCATTCATTTATTGCTTAAAGAAATAAGGCCTATATACATATCCAAACATATAAAACCTTGAGCAATTGAAGCTGGATGCAGCTGTGGCCTGTCTGTTGTTTTCGCGCAAACACAGCTATCACACGACCGAAGTTGTCCTTGCAGCTCGTTTCTTTTGCGCTGGTTTGGTTTTCTGCCTCCGTTTGGTGCAGTGACCAATAATTTGCCATGAGTGGAGCAAACGCTCTTGGGGTCTGGGAGTTTCAACGCTTTCATAAAGCGTGCCATGTGGCGGTCCCGCTGTTCCTTGGTGCGAGATGCCCACACCTCCATGGGGACAGCAAATCGCTGAAACTGCTCACACAGGTCGAAGTCGCCAAGACCAACAAGACTCTGTTCGAGCTGTTGGTACTGTATGTCCACAACACGGTGTAGAAGGTCGATGAGCTCTAGAAGAGGTCTTGGCTTCCATTCACCTTCTTGCTTAAGTATATGGTTCATGCTTTCGCAGTTGTTGTTGGTCCATGTAGAAGGAGTGCCGCAATGCAAACTGGTCACAAGATTTCCTTCAGCAGGGGAAGCAGTCGATCCCTGAAGTAAGCGCTCGCTTGTGGTATGTTGTCTGAGATCAACTGTTCACTATCACAGGGGCAAGATGCAAAGAGAAAGCCGGGGGTTTGCCGAACTGGACCCATGTTTCCCGCTTTTGCAAAAAAAAATTCGCGAAAAGTCATGGTTGCGCTATGATACACTTGTGAAACGACGCCTGAGACGCCTGCAGAAGTGGCTGTGCCATTGGCCGATGCACACAGCTAGGTTGATAAACGATTGGTTGAATTGGATGTTTTTTCTTCCTAATTATCATTTATTACTCGGCCCTCTACTCTTAAGTAAATATTGAAGCTGGACCCGCGTCTTTAGCTTTCATCAAAAATGTCTTTTCGCGGATGACTATCTCTGTGCGAAATGACATGTTTAACCACTAAAAGGCCTGATACCAAAGTGATATCATCAATAAGAACTGGCTTCGGTTAACATCAATTGTGAGAAGCCATGCCATGCCCAACCAGGATATACCTGGCCATTCCAAATAAGAGCTTCTTTCATACAGATTACAGAAGCAGTGAGCCATGGGCAAGGTGTTAACAGAAGGCTGGGGATTGGTATTCTAAATTGGCTCAGTCACAGTTGCGCTATGATACACTTGTGAAAAGACGCTAACAGAAGCCGTTGGCTCATGCACACAGTTAAGTTGATATACGATTGACTAAATTGGATGTTTGTTCTTCCTAATTATCATTAAGTATTATAAAGTATAGTACAGCAAAAAATAAAGCTGAACCAGCGTCTGTGGCTTTCGCAAAAATGGGGAACGATGCAAGTGGGGGTATATATCTCTGGTAACTAGACTTTTAAACTTAGATTTTTTGCACTCAGCATTTTTTTTGCCTGCATTGGAAAGTGATAACAACCAAGATGCATCCAGTGCTGTTGTGGGCTATGGGAGAGCCTGGTTGTGTGTTGGCTATTAAAAGCTACTTTTGACTACCTCTCATTGGGAGGATAGTTGGGTGGCATCTAGCCTCATTAGATGGCTTGTAATAAATTTTCTATTACCAGTATTTAATGTCCATAACAGTGACATTGTTGCTGCAGGTTTCGCTACAAAACACTTACCTATAATTTATTTATATGTATTTAAATTCCAGAGCATTATCGCAAAGGAGTGGCATAGTGAAATTACTTTGGTTCAACTTATACTCACTCAAATACTTCACTAAGCTCACTCAAATACTTTCCTAGCTCTTGTAGCTGCCTTCTTAAATGTCTTCATAGATCACTCTTCCAGCAGATGTCACTGGTTTGTAACAGAAAAACAAAACTAATTTACAAATCTGAGGTGTTTCTCAAAATATGAAACAACTAATCTGATGGGGGGGGGGGGGCTCTTGTTGTTGTCCCTGTTGGTATGCTATAATAATTTTTGTAATAACAGTCAGTCAGTAACATAGCAGATATTGGTAGCGAAATCGAACAGCCAGCGTGCAGCAAAGCGTTCTTCAATGGGTACTAGAGGCTGCTGCTTGCAGATACCAGATTGATGCATATCGGTACCCAATAAAACGCGGAAGTAACTGCGGAAATCTTCGGAAGTGACAAATTTGAGGAAGTATTTCTAGGGGCAAAGGCGGTGGCAGGTACACATATATAATTGATGTGAGCTGAAAGACTTACTTGTTTGAAAGCCGTACACGAAAATACTTCCTCAAATTTCTCAGACTTCCGCGTTTTATTGGGTACCATGCATATCGCCCTGTGATGGCTGCGTCCTTTCACGCACTTACGCATGAGGGACTTACGGCATGAGGTATACTTGCTTGTTTTCGCAGTCGCCATGTTCAAGCACGGAAGGCAGTTCTATAGCGACATGCAGACCCAGTTGGGCTGCCAAACTTTCATCGGCCTTGGTGGCAATAGACAGGGAATTGTATGGGCAGTTTCCATCACCGCGGACGGCTGCAAGAGCAGGATGTGTTGGTCGTCTTGTTGAGGGTCTCTGTTTAAGAGCTTCATGTCATGCACGTTCTGGATGTTCCGCATCAAAACGCACTCTTCACCGCGGTTGTCAGATTTGATGAATTCGGCGCTGTAGGGCCCCTTCCTCAGCATAGTTACCGCGGTACATATCTATCCAAATGGACAAGGCCTCAGTTCATCCAGTTGTGCATTTTCAACTTCTGACAGCAAGCATGAAACCGCTGATCACAGCCGATCGAGGAGTAGCAGTGACAATGTTTTTATACAGACACCACAGACATTGCCTGGATTCTTCCAAGGTTGCCAAGTAGCAGGAATCGAGAGTTGAGTTTGGTGAACAAAGGTGACCTAAACCACGTATATCCATCCATCAAAGTTTACATTGGTAAAATATTTTCCATCTGTTTTTATCATTGATATTTAGGTATAATATGCAGATGATTATTTTCGCGCTTTGCAGTTTGCCGACAAGCAGGTGAAAAGCGTGGCGAGAGGCGTCCAAGTGTTCCGTGGTGAGAACCGAGGAGAGAGAGAAATCCGCGCCACCTTCAAAGCCGACTGGAGGCTGGTGCCCAAAGCAGAGGAACCAGCCTTCCTCAGCCGCGCTCCAGCCAATGAGCGGCCGCGTAACATTGTGCCCAGTCACGTGGCTTTCCCGCCACTCTTGGCTCACATGGTGAGACAGGATCTGACTGCCAAGGGTCAGGATGTCTCCATTGTCGACCAGGGACTCCGGATTCGGATACAGCAGCACAAGGATAGCAGAGCCATCCAGGAGGGTGCTCCCCGCTAGCGGGACGTATTCAAACGGATCGGTCTTTTTTATGTACTTGTATTAAACACTATTTAAGTCAATCTCAAAACAAATTCTGGTGATGTTTTGTTATTTATTAAACGTAGATTGTGTAGACCGCTAATGTACAGCGGGGTCGCTAATGGAGGGCAGAGTATATGTTCGCTCACCCACAAGCGGTCAAGTTATTGTTCAGTGACTCCTAGATGGACACGTTATCAGTCAATGACTCACGACTATTGTCCAATCTCGTGGGTTTTGTTTCAGATAAGTGGTGATATCTGGGACCATTTTGGGTAAACTGTTAACATGTTATTTGCCTTTGCGAATATGAATGCAAGCCATTAAAGAGGATGTATTAAACATGTTAATGTTTTAAATATGGTATCTAAAAACAATTATAAGTCTTTCCAGCTAATTACTATGTTTTAAATATCACCTGTATGAAAATCCAACTTATTATGGCCTAGTACTCCGCACAACAGTCTCTTATCCGCAGGCAGAAAATATGGGGGGAAGATTTGTTTGTGTGGGCGACTGAGTGTTTTTAATGGTACGATCCATCAAACCGTCGTCATTTTGTACTATGATACCTAAACTTCAATATGAAGCGCCACCAAGCGAATGGTGTTGTTTTGACGACATGCGTGCATGCGCAGTCTCTCCACTGTGTGGGCAAGATGGCGCACGGAACAGAGCGGTCTGCTGGCTTGAGAAAACAATAAACGTTATCGTCGTAATAATGAAAACTTAAACCAAAACAATAAAATAAGTTGATAGATACATACTTCAAGAAACTATTCCCATACTCCAAAAAGTTCTCGCCATGCGTGTTTGTAAAGTGCCATACAGGATTTGATGGTTAGGACATGTGGCGTTGTTGCGTGAAACCAACAGCGTCACATGGGGCTAATTATGGCCTAAAAATATGCTTTAAAGTAGACTGCCGACGGACACCTCATGTAGAACTTACGCAACGCCTGACATACCTAACGTAGACCTTACGCAACGCCTGACAAATCTAATGTAGAGTTTATGCAACGCCTGACAAACCTAATGTAGACCTTACGCAACGCTTGACAAATCTAATGTAGACCTTATGAAACGCCTGACAAATCTAATGCGGAGCTTACGCAACGCCCGACAAACCTAATGTAGACCTTACGCAACGCCTGACAAACCTAATGTAGACCTTACGCAACGCTTGACAAATCTAATGTAGACCTTATGAAACGCCTGACAAATCTAATGCGGAGCTTACGCAACGCCCGACAAACCTAATGTAGACCTTACGCAACGCCTGACAAATCTAATGCGGAGCTTACGCAACGCCCGACAAACCTAATGTAGAACTTACGCAACGCCCGACTAAATCGACCATGCGAGTCCAAACCAAAACATGACAAATACATCTATATTGTAGTTGTTTTTATTAGTTACAAGTCATGATTTGTTTCATGCAACAGACTCATTACTTCATTATAAACAATTCTGTACAATTTTAAGCGGTCTACACCTTTTCCAATCACGGTATTTATACATTGTTTACACATTAACGTCCGGGACTGATACACCGGCTGGCTGTGACGTCACTACAGACGCACCATCACGTGACCAGAGCCCTGACCGGCCATATGTACAACTTTTACAGAGCGCCTAAGCAAGGTATGCGACGGGACACGGAGTAAATTAACCTTCGGCTTGTGTCTAAACCAAACAATAAATCAGATGTAAAAGTTGCTATTCTAACGATAGCTGAAGCGAAAGGTACGGCAGGGGTAAAAGCGTTGTTTGCCACGGCCACGAGGAGAACATTTTCTGCTCCACCGGAAGCGCCACGACAGCACTTCTCACTCTCCCAATGTGAGGGTAAATCCAGCAATAACTGATAACTCGAGTAGAGATAAATTCTAGGAGTAACGATTTTCCTGAAGACGTAACAAGTACTGTGAATCAAGTCGAAATGCTCCTATTTACACATGATAACAATTTTAGTGGCGGGTAACTTACTTATACGGCGCTATCGTGATAACATTGCTTTAAATAACCTTCTGATCCTTAATCTGAAGGTCACCACAGCTAATAACCAATTGCGACGCCTTGGCACCAGGATATTATTGCGAATGCTCACCCCGACCATGGGTGTATGTAAAATGCACATCACACCAAAACAACTCGTTACGACATCAATAAATTACTCTACGTAACCGTAAAATAAAATCGCCCTTATATAAATTAACTTACATGTGTACAACTCTTAGTTCCTAACTCTTTTCTTTTCCGCACCTTTTCCGATAAACAATTAACAACCGGCGTGAACGCCGACTCTAAACTCCCACTGAACTCTCATTGAAGCCTGTAAAAGCAGGACTACTTGACGGACCGTAGAAACACCAAAGATCGTGGTTTAAAATAAAATGCTAGAAACTAAAGAAAACCTCTCACGTCGACTTGCGTCCTGAGCACCAATTACGCGGTTACCCACAGAACTGCGATAAAACGCGGATGCTTCGTGAGTCAGAACCCCTCCGTAACTTGCATAGAGGCAACGGCAGGCAGCAGCATATCTAGGAGCTTATACATGAAGCATAACTGCCACGAGTGATAACATATGTCGCATAATATATACCAGAGGTAAATGACTGCACACTCGAGTTTAAGCCACGCTCCGGACGTCGCTAGCTCGTTCAGTCTCCAATGATATCGCCATTACACCTTCCTGTAATTGCAATTAAATGCGGTAGCCCAACAACAGGGGATCCTCTATTATCCCACAAATATTATCACAGACGGGCACCAATATTAAAGCATTAGTCACACAGTGACCGACAAGGGAGCGACCATTATTTCAGTTCGCGTTGGGCGGCATGTCGATCTGATAATTCACTTTTCTCACGCTAGTTCAAACTCCAACATTGCGTCCAGCTCGTCGGTCAAGTCCTGCAACATGTTGTCGATGTCGTTGAGCACATCTGGGCCTTGGTCGCCACTGTGGGGGAGACGAGGGAGACGTTTTGACAGGACGTTATGAAAAGCCAAATAGTCGGGCAGAAGTCAGTCAGGGTGAACATGATATGCTGTCAAAACAAGTCGAAGTACATAATTAGAATCAATTAGAATCAATTAGAATAATGCGTCTATCCAAGGGATACAACCTCCATTATAATAACAATTTAGACCTGAAAATGCATATATTACTGGTTAGGTTTCTGTTTATTAAGATAACCGCGTTCAGCGATCTTCTACGGGAGCATATACCACCGATACCAGCGCGTTCTGTATTCACACCGGACCTACCTTCACCGATACCAGCGCGTTCTGTATTCACACCGGACCTACCTTCACCGATACCGGCGCGTTCTGTATTCACACCGGACCTACCTTCACCGATACCGGCGCGTTCTGTATTCACACCGGACCTGCCTTCACCGATACCAGCGCGTTCTGTATTCACACCGGACCTACCTTCACCGATACCACCGCGTTCTGTATTCACACCGGACCTACCTTCACCGATACCAGCGCGTTCTGTATTCACACCGGACCTACCTTCACCGATACCACCGCGTTCTGTATTCACACCGGACCTACCTTCACCGATACCAGCGCGTTCTGTATTCACACCGGACCTACCTTCACCGATACCAGCGCGTTCTGTATTCATACCGGACCTGCCTTCACCGATACCACCGCGTTCTGTATTCACACCGGACCTACCTTCACCGATACCAGCGCGTTCTGTATTCACACCGGACCTGCCTTCACCGATACCACCGCGTTCTGTATTCACACCGGACCTACCTTCACCGATACCACCGCGTTCTGTATTCACACCGGACCTACCTTCACGGATACCGGCGCGTTCTGTATTCACACCGGACCTACCTTCACCGATACCGGCGCGTTCTGTATTCACACCGGACCTACCTTCACCGATACCAGCGCGTTCTGTATTCACACCGGACCTGCCTTCACCGATACCACCGCGTTCTGTATTCACACCGGACCTACCTTCACCGATACCAGCGCGTTCTGTATTCACACCGGACCTGCCTTCACCGATACCACCGCGTTCTGTATTCACACCGGACCTACCTTCACCGATACCACCGCGTTCTGTATTCACACCGGACCTACCTTCACGGATACCGGCGCGTTCTGTATTCACACCGGACCTACCTTCACCGATACCGGCGCGTTCTGTATTCACACCGGACCTACCTTCACGGATACCGGCGCGTTCTGTATTCACACCGGACCTACCTTCACCGATACCACCGCGTTCTGTATTCACACCGGACCTACCTTCACCGATACCACCGCGTTCTGTATTCACACCGGACCTACCTTCACCGATACCAGCGCGTTCTGTATTCACACCGGACCTACCTTCACCGATACCACCGCGTTCTGTATTCACACCGGACCTGCCTTCACCGATACCACCGCGTTCTGTATTCACACCGGACCTACCTTCACCGATACCACCGCGTTCTGTATTCACACCGGACCTACCTTCACCGATACCACCGCGTTCTGTATTCACACCGGACCTACCTTCACCGATACCACCGCGTTCTGTATTCACACCGGACCTACCTTCACCGATACCACCGCGTTCTGTATTCACACCGGACCTACCTTCACCGATACCACCGCGTTCTGTATTCACACCGGACCTACCTTCACCGATACCACCGCGTTCTGTATTCACACCGGACCTACCTTCACCGAAACCGGCGCGTTCTGTATTCACACCGGATCTACCTTCACCGATACCAGCGCGTTCTGTATTCACACCGGACCTACCTTCACCGATACCGGCGCGTTCTGTATTCACACCGGACCTACCTTCACCGATACCACCGCGTTCTGTATTCACACCGGACCTACCTTCACCGAAACCGGCGCGTTCTGTATTCACACCGGACCTACCTTCACCGATACCACCGCGTTCTGTATTCACACCGGACCTACCTTCACCGATACCAGCGCGTTCTGTATTCACACCGGACCTACCTTCACCGATACCACCGCGTTCTGTATTCACACCGGCCCTACCTTCACCGATACCAGCGCGTTCTGTATTCACACCGGACCTACCTTCACCGAAACCGGCGCGTTCTGTATTCACACCGGATCTACCTTCACCGATACCAGCGCGTTCTGTATTCACACCGGCCCTACCTTCACCGATACCAGCGCGTTCTGTATTCACACCGGACCTACCTTCACCGATACCAGCGCGTTCTGTATTCACACCGGACCTACCTTCACCGATACCACCGCGTTCTGTATTCACACCGGCCCTACCTTCACCGATACCAGCGCGTTCTGTATTCACACCGGACCTACCTTCACCGAAACCGGCGCGTTCTGTATTCACACCGGACCTACCTTCACCGATACCACCGCGTTCTGTATTCACACCGGACCTACCTTCACCGATACCAGCGCGTTCTGTATTCACACCGGACCTACCTTCACCGATACCACCGCGTTCTGTATTCACACCGGCCCTACCTTCACCGATACCAGCGCGTTCTGTATTCACACCGGACCTACCTTCACCGAAACCGGCGCGTTCTGTATTCACACCGGATCTACCTTCACCGATACCAGCGCGTTCTGTATTCACACCGGACCTACCTTCACCGATACCGGCGCGTTCTGTATTCACACCGGACCTACCTTCACCGATACCACCGCGTTCTGTATTCACACCGGACCTACCTTCACCGAAACCGGCGCGTTCTGTATTCACACCGGACCTACCTTCACCGATACCACCGCGTTCTGTATTCACACCGGACCTACCTTCACCGATACCAGCGCGTTCTGTATTCACACCGGACCTACCTTCACCGATACCACCGCGTTCTGTATTCACACCGGCCCTACCTTCACCGATACCACCGCGTTCTGTATTCACACCGGCCCTACCTTCACCGATACCAGCGCGTTCTGTATTCACACCGGACCTGCCTTCACCGATACCAGCGCGTTCTGTATTCACACCGGACCTACCTTCACCGATACCAGCGCGTTCTGTATTCACACCGGCCCTACCTTCACCGATACCGGCGCGTTCTGTATTCACACCGGACCTACCTTCACCGATACCACCGCGTTCTGTATTCACACCGGACCTACCTTCACCGATACCACCGCGTTCTGTATTCACACCGGACCTACCTTCACCGATACCACCGCGTTCTGTATTCACACCGGACCTACCTTCACCGATACCACCGCGTTCTGTATTCACACCGGACCTACCTTCACCGATACCACCGCGTTCTGTATTCACACCGGACCTACCTTCACCGATACCACCGCGTTCTGTATTCACACCGGACCTACCTTCACCGATACCACCGCGTTCTGTATTCACACCGGACCTACCTTCACCGATACCAGCGCGTTCTGTATTCACACCGGACCTACCTTCACCGATACCACCGCGTTCTGTATTCACACCGGACCTGCCTTCACCGATACCAGCGCGTCCTGTATTCACACCGGACCTACCTTCACCGATACCAGCGCGTTCTGTATTCACACCGGACCTACCTTCACCGATACCACCGCGTTCTGTATTCATACCGGACCTGCCTTCACCGATACCACCGCGTTCTGTATTCACACCGGACCTGCCTTCACCGATACCAGCGCGTTCTGTATTCACACCGGACCTACCTTCACCGATACCAGCGCGTTCTGTATTCACACCGGACCTACCTTCACCGATACCACCGCGTTCTGTATTCACACCGGACCTACCTTCACCGATACCACCGCGTTCTGTATTCACACCGGACCTGCCTTCACCGATACCGGCGCGTTCTGTATTCACACCGGACCTGCCTTCACCGATACCGGCGCGTTCTGTATTCACACCGGACCTACCTTCACCGATACCACCGCGTTCTGTATTCACACCGGACCTACCTTCACCGATACCACCGCGTTCTGTATTCACACCGGACCTACCTTCACCGATACCACCGCGTTCTGTATTCACACCGGACCTGCCTTCACCGATACCGGCGCGTTCTGTATTCACACCGGACCTGCCTTCACCGATACCGGCGCGTTCTGTATTCACACCGGACCTGCCTTCACCGATACCGGCACGTTCTGTATTCACACCGGACCTACCTTCACCGATACCAGCGCGTTCTGTATTCACACCGGACCTGCCTTCACCGATACCGGCGCGTTCTGTATTCACACCGGACCTGCCTTCACCGATACCGGCGCGTTCTGTATTCACACCGGACCTACCTTCACCGATACCACCGCGTTCTGTATTCACACCGGACCTACCTTCACCGATACCGGCACGTTCTGTATTCACACCGGACCTACCTTCACCGATACCACCGCGTTCTGTATTCACACCGGACCTACCTTCACCGATACCACCGCGTTCTGTATTCACACCGGACCTACCTTCACCGATACCACCGCGTTCTGTATTCACACCGGACCTACCTTCACCGATACCGGCGCGTTCTGTATTCACACCGGACCTACCTTCACCGATACCGGCGCGTTCTGTATTCACACCGGACCTACCTTCACCGATACCACCGCGTTCTGTATTCACACCGGACCTACCTTCACCGATACCACCGCGTTCTGTATTCACACCGGACCTACCTTCACCGATACCAGCGCGTTCTGTATTCACACCGGACCTACCTTCACCGATACCACCGCGTTCTGTATTCACACCGGACCTGCCTTCACCGATACCACCGCGTTCTGTATTCACACCGGACCTACCTTCACCGATACCGGCGCGTTCTGTATTCACACCGGACCTACCTTCACCGATACCAGCGCGTTCTGTTTTCACACCGGACCTACCTTCACCGATACCGGCGCGTTCTGTATTCACACCGGACCTACCTTCACCGATACCAGCGCGTTCTGTATTCACACCGGACCTGCCTTCACCGATACCGGCGCGTTCTGTATTCACACCGGACCTACCTTCACCGATACCACCGCGTTCTGTATTCACACCGGACCTACCTTCACCGATACCACCGCGTTCTGTATTCACACCGGACCTACCTTCACCGATACCACCGCGTTCTGTATTCACACCGGACCTACCTTCACCGATACCGGCGCGTTCTGTATTCACACCGGACCTACCTTCACCGATACCGGCGCGTTCTGTATTCACACCGGACCTACCTTCACCGATACCACCGCGTTCTGTATTCACACCGGACCTACCTTCACCGATACCACCGCGTTCTGTATTCACACCGGACCTACCTTCACCGATACCAGCGCGTTCTGTATTCACACCGGACCTACCTTCACCGATACCACCGCGTTCTGTATTCACACCGGACCTGCCTTCACCGATACCACCGCGTTCTGTATTCACACCGGACCTACCTTCACCGATACCGGCGCGTTCTGTATTCACACCGGACCTACCTTCACCGATACCAGCGCGTTCTGTTTTCACACCGGACCTACCTTCACCGATACCGGCGCGTTCTGTATTCACACCGGACCTACCTTCACCGATACCAGCGCGTTCTGTATTCACACCGGACCTGCCTTCACCGATACCGGCGCGTTCTGTATTCACACCGGACCTACCTTCACCGATACCAGCGCGTTCTGTATTCACACCGGACCTGCCTTCACCGATACCAGCGCGTCCTGTATTCACACCGGACCTACCTTCACCGATACCAGCGCGTTCTGTATTCACACCGGACCTGCCTTCACCGATACCAGCGCGTCCTGTATTCACACCGGACCTACCTTCACCGATACCAGCGCGTTCTGTATTCACACCGGACCTACCTTCACCGATACCGGCGCGTTCTGTATTCACACCGGACCTACCTTCACCGATACCAGCGCGTTCTGTTTTCACACCGGACCTACCTTCACCGATACCGGCGCGTTCTGTATTCACACCGGCCCTACCTTCACCGATACCGGCACGTTCTGCACTATAACATACCTGTTTGCCTGAGGTTTGCGAGCCACTTCCGGTTTCTTTGGCGGTGGCGGAGGAGCTTTCTTTGAGGTAGCGCCATCTGGCGAAGATAGGAAACATATTTCATGGAGGCGGTCGTAGAAACCAGAAGAGCTCAGAAGGATAGTGTCCATGCCCTAACGAAGCTATCAGAACACCACTATGGCGTAAAGCAGCATTATTCACAAATATTCTTCTGCTATAACTATGTTTGGAAGATCTCTATGGCTTAATGTACCCTCACTAGGTCAGTTCTTCATGTACTTTTGCATCTGATGTGCATATTGATCTTGACATTGATAACAGATTTTGTTACTGTCCCACTTGGAGAGTCTCCCGCATTGTTACCTGAAGCGTGTTGCGGCGAGTCGCCGGGCGGTTTGGCTGACGAGGAAGAGGCTCGCCGTGGATTCCTCTTCATGGTTCCCGTTCCGCCCTCGTCGAAAATGCTGGCGTTGAGGTCGACATTCCTGGCGCCGTCGTCCGAGCAGTCCCCGGCGGCGCCGCCGTCGCCAGTGGCGCCACCGTCGCCGTTACTGACGGTGACGATTGAGGGCTTGCTGGCGGCGTTGCGCTGCTTGATGGTGCCCACGTTCTCGTTGGCGAACGGCAGCGTGTTGGTATCCGAACCCGACGCAGATGATGAGGAGGATGCGGCGGAAGAGGACGAAGACGACGTGGCGGAGGGCGCGGCGCCCGCCCTGCTGCCGGCGGCGGCGGCGCTGTCGGTGGCGCCTCCCGCGGTGGAGGAGGACGGCCGTCTCCGGATCGTGTCCATGCCGGAGTCCGAGTCGTCGCTGCTGTCCACCACGACCCGGTTATCCTGCCAGTCGCCCAGGCGCAGGTCGCGGCTACTGCAGGCCTCCGCCTTGTCCCGGGGGGCCGACCCCGCACCACCCGCCGCCGGCGACGGCTGCGGGGCGGGGGCGGGGGCAGGGGAGGGGGAGGGGACAGCGGGGGAGGGGGAGGCTGTGGTGATTGTGGTGACGGTGGTGGAGGCAGCCTGAGCCAGCGAGGAGCTGTACGCGATGGATGAAGCCTGTTTCTCCAGCTGCTCGATGACAGAGTTGAGCGGGTCCGAGTCGCCGTCCATGGTGCTGAACGAGTACTGCTGCTGCTGCTGCTGCTGCTGGTGGCGATGGAAGCTCGAGTCCGACGGGATGGCACCACCAGCGCCACTGGCGGCAGACGAGGTACACGACGAGGATGACGATGAAGACGAAGCAGATGACACGAACGATGATGGCGAGTGCGAGGCGGATGATGATGATGGTGATGATGACACGGGCAGAGCGGCGCAGTCCTCTTTCTGACCCCCTCGCAAGCTCTGCAGCGCAGTCAGCGACTTCTCGGCAGGGGCACCAATGGCGCGCTTGTTAAAGCGCTCGGTCAGGGTCTGGGGGGACACGGGGTAGGCAGGCTTGGGGGGAGGCTGGGGGTGCATCTGTGACCGGGGCTTGGGCGAGGACACGGCCGGGGCCGGGCCGACCACTGGACTGCCCGGGGCCGCTCCGTGCTGAGAGTCACTGTTCCCCGTCACGCCCTGACCAACCCCCAAGTGGCCTATCCCCGAGGAGTCTCCGCTCTTGGACTCGAGGGTCCGGCCGATTTTGTGCATGTCGCTCTTGATGGAGTTGGTTCGTTTGGGCGGCGGCGGCGGGGCCCGCTTCAAGCGGCTGTAGGGCGACCGCGGGCCGTCCGTGGTCTGGCCGTGGTGGGCCGGCGAGCTGGGTGCGCTCGACTTGCCGTAGTTGAAGTGTGCGGGCGACTCGGCCGACATGTGGCCCTCAGAGAGGTCGGCCGGCTGGTCGTAGATGTGCTCGGCCGACGACTGGTGGCCGCCGAACGCCGCCGTCCCCGCCTTGGAGGAGGACTTCCGGGGCAGCGTGCTGCAGGAGTAGATGACATGGTTGTTGGTGCCCGCCACCCCGTGGCCCCCCTCCCCCAGCACGTCCTCGGCCGCCAGGTCCTGCAGCTTGCTAAAGTCGGCCTGCGGTGGCGCCACCTCGCGGCTGACCCGCTTGGTCTTGGCGACGATCTTGGCGACGGGTTTGGGTTTGGGGGAGATCCTGGGGCTGACCTTGGCGGCGGGCCGGCGAAGGGTGGCCACCCCCTCGGCCAGCTCCACGGGGTTCAGGCCCGGGATGTGGCGCCGCTCGTTGGTGGGGGTCGCGTCCCCGTCCGTCTCCCGGGCGCGGTAGTCCCAGTCGGCGGGCGAGGGGCCGCGGAAGGAGGAGTGGGACCCCAGGCCCCCCGCCCCCCCGGCCTCCCGCTCGCCCTCCCCCGGGTTCTCAGAGATGCTGGCGCCGCGCTGGATGTGGGAGGAGCGGTTGACCTGGATGGCGACGACGTCCGGGGTGAAGGCCTTGCTGCCGTGGCTGTTGTGGCGCACCAGTGGCGGGTGGAGGATCTCCATGCTGGGAGCCGGACTGCCTCCCCGCGCCCCGCCCTCCGCCACCACCCCCAGCACCTCACCCTGGTGGAACGTCCGCGGGTCGCCCACCCCACCCCCGCCCCCGCCGGCGGCCAGGGCGCTGAAGAGGTTGTCCCCCGAGGCCGAGCGCCTGGCCGGGCCGTGAAAACCCCCCTCGTGGACCCGGTAGGGCGAGCGGGGCGGCCCGGGGGAGGGCGGTGGCCGCTCCCCGTCCCCGTCTAGCCACTTGGGGGTCGGGAAGGCTGAGGCGGGCTCCAGGAGCTCCCCGGACCCCCGCCGCTCCAGGGACGACAGCCGCTTGGCACCCGTCTGGATCCGCCGTAAGCGGTCGATAGCCAGCATGATCTTCTTCTGGTGGCCTGGTAACGGGGAGAAAACGTCAACATGGGGACACGAGAACGTCAACACGGGAACGTCAACATGGGGACACGGGAACGTCAACATGGGGACACGGGGACACGGGAACGTCAACACGGGGACACGGGAACGTCAACACGGGGACACGGGAACGTCAACACGGGGACACGGGAACGGGGACACGGGAACGTCAACACGGGGACACAGGGACACGGGAACGTCAACACGGGGACACGGGAACGTCAACATGGGGACACGGGAACGTCAACACGGGGACACGGGAACGTCAACACGGGGACACGGGAACGTCAACACGGGGACACGGGAACGTCAACACGGGGACACGGGAACGTCAACACGGGGACGTCAACACGGAAACTTCAACACGGGGACACGGGAACGTCAACATGGGGACACGGGAACGTCAACACGGGGACGTGAGCACGGAGACACGGGAACGTCAACACGGGAACACGGGAACGTCAACATGGGGACACGGGAACGTCAACATGGGGACACGGGACGGTCAACACGGGGACACGAGCACGTGAGCACGGGGACACGGGAACGTCAACACGGGGACACGGGAACGTCAACATGGGGACACGGGAACGTCAACATGGGGACACGGGACGGTCAACACGGGGACACGAGCACGTGAGCACGGGGACATGATATCACTGTCAAAACATTCAGGTTTTACTTCGAAAAGATACGTCTATGAAAAGAAAATTCTTGCTTTGCACACGCTTTAGAAGGTTTCCTTGTCCGGCGGGTACCGCAATGACCCATACATGCCTAGGCATATAATATTCATCGATAAAATCCTCATATAGTACGCATTGATCATAATGACAATGATCTCACGATGTCTGAATACCAGGACAGGCAAACTGGGCTTTCGGCAGGCTCTGTCTAAGTGAGACAAGCACAGCGTGTAACATAGGTCAACAGGAGAAGCCAACAGTGCTCCGAGTCCATCTCCCTTCATCAATTAGTCAGACTGCTGTTGTCATGACGGCGGGTCACGTTGACCTAACATTAGGACTTGTCCATTAGGGCCACGAGAGATACGAGATGGGATAGACACGGGGGGCAGGGGAGACTGTTTGGAGTGCAACAGCTACTACATCAGTAATTAGGACAAGTTATTTCAGTTTCAGAGTGACTAGCCCTTATCGAAATTAATAAGCAGTTTATCCTTAGGAAAATTTTTTTTTTTAAATATATATCAGCAGTACATCCAGTGTACAGCAGTATAAATGAGCAATTTATCCCTAGCAGCATCAAAGAATAAGTCAATGGTAGAAACAAACGAGCAGTTGGCCCTTGCGGTGTGTCACGTGGTACTGACCCAGTAGCCGGATGCCGATCTCCTCCAGGTCCTCCCACGTGATGTCCGTGACCTTGTCCATGGATACATACTCCCGACAGACGCTGTCGCAGTACTCCTCCAGACACAGCAGCCTCAACCACTCCTCTATGTCATTCTGTAAACACACCCTCTATGTCATTCTGTAAACACTCCTCTATGTCATTCTGTAAACACACCACCAACTCTATGTCATTCTGCAAACACATCAACCACTCCTCTATGTCATTCTGCAAACACATCAACCACTCCTCTATGTCATTCTGTAAACACATCAACCACTCCTCTATGTCATTCTGTAAACACATCAACCACTCCTCTATGTCATTCTGCAAACACATCAACCACTCCTCTATGTCATTCTGTAAACACACCAACCACTCCTCTATGTCAGTCTGTAAACACACCAACCACTCCTCTGTCAGTCTGTAAACACACCAACCACTCCTCTATGTCATTCTGTAAACACACCAACCACTCCTCTATGTCAGTCTGTAAACACACCAACCACTCCTCTATGTCATTCTGTAAACACACAAACCACTCCTCTGTCATTCTGTAAACACACCAATCACTTCTCTATGTCATTTTGTAAACACACCAAGCCACGTTTGTATCTGTCCAGACAGCAGCCTCAACCACTCCTCTATGTCACTCTGTAAACACATCAACCCACGTATGTATCTGTCCAGACAGCAGCCTCAACCACTCCTCTATGTCATTCTGCAAACACATCAACCCACGTATGTATCTGTCCAGACAGCAGCCTCAACCACTCCTCTATGTCATTTTGTAAACACACCAACCCACGTATGTACCTGTCCAGACAGCAGCCTCAACCACTCCTCTTTGTCATTCTGCAAACACATCAACCCACGTATGTATCTGTCCAGACAGCAGCCTCAACCACTCCTCTATGTCATTTTGTAAACACACCAAGCCACGTATGTATCTGTCCAGACAGCAGCCTCAACCACTCCTCTATGTCATTCTGCAAACACATCTACCCACGTATGTATCTGTCCAGACAGCAGCCTCAACCACTCCTCTATGTCACTCTGTAAACACACCAAGCCACGTATGTATCTGTCCAGACAGCAGCCTCAACCACTCCTCTATGTCATTCTGTAAACACACAAACCCACGTACGTATCTGTCCAGACAGCAGCCTCAACCACTCCTCTATGTCATTCTGTAAACACACCAACCCACGTATGTATCTGTCCAGACAGCAGCCTCAACCACTCCTCTATGTCATTCTGTAAACACACCAACCCACGTATGTATCTGTCCAGAGAGCAGCCTCAACCACTCCTCTATGTCATTCTGTAAACACATCAACCCACGTATGTATCTGTCCAGACAGCAGCCTCAACCACTCCTCTATGTCATTCTGTAAACAAACCAACCTACGTATGTATCTGTCCAGACAGCAGCCTCAACCACTCCTCTATGTCATTCTGTAAACACACCAACCCACGTATGTATCTGTCCAGACAGCAGCCTCAACCACTCCTCTATGTCATTCT
Source organism: Arenicola marina (assembly GCA_964019135.1). Classification (NCBI taxonomy): domain Eukaryota; kingdom Metazoa; phylum Annelida; class Polychaeta; family Arenicolidae; genus Arenicola; species Arenicola marina. The sequence goes on from OZ025251.1 coordinate 49,255,398, forward strand.
GTAAACACACCAACCACTTCTCTGTCATTTTGTAAACACACCAACCACTTCTGTATGTCATTTTGTAAACACACCAACCCACGTACGTATCTGTCCAGACAGCAGCCTCAACCACTCCTCTATGTCATTCTGTAAACACACCAACCCACGTATGTATCTGTCCAGACAGCAGCCTCAACCACTCCTCTATGTCATTCTGTAAACACACCAACCCACGTATGTATCTGTCCAGAGAGCAGCCTCAACCACTCCTCTATGTCATTCTGTAAACACATCAACCCACGTATGTATCTGTCCAGACAGCAGCCTCAACCACTCCTCTATGTCATTCTGTAAACAAACCAACCTACGTATGTATCTGTCCAGACAGCAGCCTCAACCACTCCTCTATGTCATTCTGTAAACACACCAACCACTTCTCTGTCATTTTGTAAACACACCAAGCCACGTATGTATCTGTCCAGACGGCAGCCTCAACCACTCCTCTATGTCATTTTGTAAACACACCAAGCCACGTATGTATCTGTCCAGACAGCAGCCTCAACCACTCCTCTATGTCATTCTGTAAACACACCAACCCACGTATGTATCTGTCCAGACAGCAGCCTCAACCACTCCTCTATGTCATTCTGTAAACACACCAACCACTTCTCTATGTCATTTTGTAAACACACCAAGCCACGTATGTATCTGTCCAGACGGCAGCCTCAACCACTCCTCTATGTCATTTTGTAAACACACCAAGCCACGTATGTATCTGTCCAGACGGCAGCCTCAACCACTCCTCTAGGTCACTCTGTAAACACACCAACCCACGTATGTATCTGTCCAGACAGCAGCCTCAACCACTCCTCTATGTCATTCTGTAAACACACCAACCCACGTATGTATCTGTCCAGAGAGCAGCCTCAACCACTCCGCTATGTCATTCTGTAAACACACCAACCCATGTATGTATCTGTCCAGACAGCAGCCTCAACCACTCCTCTATGTCATTCTGTAAACACACCAACCCATGTATGTATCTGTCTTGACAGCAGCCTCAACCACTCCTCTATGTCATTCTGTAAACACACCAACCCACGTATGTATCTGTCCAGAGAGCAGCCTCAACCACTCCTCTATGTCATTCTGTAAACACACCAACCCATGTATGTATCTGTCTTGACAGCAGCCTCAACCACTCCTCTATGTCATTCTGTAAACACACCAACCCATGTATGTATCTGTCCAGACAGCAGCCTCAACCCCTCCTCTATGTCACTCTGTAAACACATCAACCCACGTATGTATCTGTCCAGAGAGCAGCCTCAACCACTCCTCTATGTCACTCTGTAAACACATCAACCCACGTATGTATCTGTCCAGAGAGCAGCCTCAACCACTCCTCTATGTCACTCTGTAAACACATCAACCCACGTATGTATCTGTCCAGACAGCAGCCTCAACCACTCCTCTATGTCACTCTGTAAACACATCAACCCACGTATGTATCTGTCCAGAGAGCAGCCTCAACCACTCCTCTATGTCACTCTGTAAACACATCAACCCACGTATGTATCTGTCCAGAGAGCAGCCTCAACCACTCCTCTATGTCACTCTGTAAACACACCAACCCACGTATGTATCTGTCCAGACAGCAGCCTCAACCACTCCTCTATGTCATTCTGTAAACACACCAACCCATGTATGTATCTGTCTTGACAGCAGCCTCAACCACTCCTCTATGTCATTCTGTAAACACACCAACCCATGTATGTATCTGTCCAGACAGCAGCCTCAACCACTCCTCTATGTCACTCTGTAAACACATCAACCCACGTACGTATCTGTCCAGAGAGCAGCCTCAACCACTCCTCTATGTCACTCTGTAAACACATCAACCCACGTATGTATCTGTCCAGAGAGCAGCCTCAACCACTCCTCTATGTCACTCTGTAAACACATCAACCCACGTATGTATCTGTCCAGACAGCAGCCTCAACCACTCCTCTATGTCACTCTGTAAACACATCAACCCACGTATGTATCTGTCCAGAGAGCAGCCTCAACAACTCCTCTATGTCACTCTGTAAACACATCAACCCACGTATGTATCTGTCCAGACAGCAGCCTCAACCACTCCTCTATGTCACTCTGTAAACACATCAACCCACGTCTGTATCTGTCCAGACAGCAGCCTCAACCACTCCTCTATGTCACTCTGTTAACACATCAACCCACGTATGTATCTGTCCAGACAGCAGCCTCAACCACTCCTCTATGTCACTCTGTAAACACACCAACCCACGTATGTATCTGTCCAGAGAGCAGCCTCAACCACTCCTCTATGTCACTCTGTAAACACATCAACCCACGTATGTATCTGTCCAGAGAGCAGCCTCAACCACTCCTCTATGTCACTCTGTAAACACATCAACCCACGTATGTATCTGTCCAGACAGCAGCCTCAACCACTCCTCTATGTCACTCTGTAAGCACACCAACCCACGTATGTATCTGTCCAGACAGCAGCCTCAACCACTTCTCTATGTCACTCTGTAAACACATCAACCCACGTATGTATCTGTCCAGACAGCAGCCTCAACCACCCCTCTGTCACTCTGTAAACACACCAACCCACGTATGTATCTGTCCAGAGAGCAGCCTCAACCACTCCTCTATGTCACTCTGTAAACACACCAACCCACGCATATATACTCAAAATTACAACGGGATGGATTAAAAACCACCTTTGAAACGTCTCTCTTTTAAGGCTGAACAATTAGCAATCCACACATGAGCCAAGTTACGTCGGCTTATACTGTAGGGGAAGAAAGAGGCTTTGATAAAGTGCGGACGTGGTGGTGAGGCAAGGGCCGGGGGCAAGGGTCGTCCTTACGGGCATAAAGTCTGGGATGCCATCGTGAATGTGGAGTTTGTTGATCTCCTGTTTGAGCCGCTTCCTGTGTGCCGGCTTCGTGATGCCAATGGCTGACAGGTCCTGGAGGTTAACACATGATGGATGATATCATAGATCAGGAAATCAACACTCAAATGTTCCAGGAAATCTTTCCCCGCCGTATTTCTGCTTCACCGTAATTGAGATATAAATGATTCATATTAAGTCAGTGGAAGTCTTGATTAAAATGATTCGAAATGGCTTTGCCCCGGAAGAACCAAATGACATTATTTTCCGAACGTTACGGCAAAGCGAGATCACAGTCTTTGATTTACGGCATAGTGAGGTTTCACAAACTTTACCACATATGGAATAGTGAGGTTTCACAAACGTTGCGATTTGTGCCATAGCGAGGTTTCACAAACTTTGCCATTTTTGGCATAGCGAGGTTTCACAAACTTTGCCATTTGTGGCATAGCGAGGTTTTAACAAACTTTGCCACCTGTGGCATAGCAAGGTTTCACTAACTTTGCCATTTGTGGCATAGCGAGATTTCACAAACTTTGCCACCTGTGGCATAGCGAGGTTTCACAAACTTTGCCACCTATGGCATAGGTGGGCGGCAGGGCGGTGTTACCTGCGGCGTCATGTGGGAGATGGTGGGCATGTCGTAGCCGGACTCCACGAAGAGGCTGACGTACTCCTCCAGGCGTAGGTCGGCCAGCCAGGCACGCAGGACCTCCCCGTCCTGTGGCGGAGACCGGGAGTCAGACAGACGGACCACACGGAGCAATTAACGGCCTGCTACCAACTAGTGCTGGACAATGCATCCGAATATCGTGGTAATATAGAGTTCGATACGGGACAGAAACAATCACTTGTTGCATTGCAATTACAACAAATCATAGCACGCGTATGAATATATTGTATAATTAAGTAAGCTTAATTAATTAAGGGATGGGGGGTGGGCACTCACCGCCAGGCCGGCCTGGAAGAGGTCGTGCACATTGACAGTGCTCGAGTATCCAGATTCCTCCAGTCGATCCAGACTGCCGAGGCTGGAGCTGGACGTGCTGTGGTAGCTCTGGCGCGCCGAGGACACGCCGGACTCACAGCTCTGTCCGGACAGGCGGTGCTGCTGCTGCTGCTGCTGGGGCTGGGGGTGGTGGGGGTGGTGGGGCTGCTGCGGGTGGAGGGGTGGCTGGGGGTGGTGCTGGTGCTGGTGGTGCTGGTGGTTGTGGTTGTGGTGGGCGTGGGGCAGGCTGGCACCGTTGTTGGCGTTCACGCAGCTGTTGGACTGTGTGGGAAACAAACGAGGACTTTATTAACACATATAAACCTGAATAGACCATAAAACCGCGACATCAAAGCAAACTAAAACGTACGGTTAATCCCCGAACTGGGATTAAACGCTACCGAACCCAGGTAGTCGCGTCTCCCTTCCACCCCTTTCTCACCATAACACTCAACCAAGAATCCCCCCCCCCCACTTACCAGGTAATTCGCCAGGCATCATCCAATACGCTAGGTAGCCCCCCCACCCCCCTCTCGCCAGGTACCCACCCACCCACCAGGTAGCCCCCCACTCACCAGGTACCCCCCACTGACCAGGTACCCCCCCACTCACCAGGTACCCCCCCCACTCACCATGTACCCCCACCCACCAGGTACCCCCCCACTCACTAGGTACCCCCCCACCCACCAGGTACCCCCCAACTCACCAGGTAACCCCACCCACCAGGTACCCCCCCAATCAGTAGGTACCCCCCACCCACCAGGTACCCCCCCACTCACTAGGTACCCCCCACCCACCAGGTACCCCCCCACTCACTAGGTACCCCTCACTCACCAGGTACCCCCCACTCACCAGGTACCCCCCCACTCACCAGGTACCCCCCCCACTCACCAGGTGCCCCCCCACTCACCAGGTACCCCCCCACTCACCAGGTACCCCCCGGAGCTGCTGCTGGCCGTGCTGTTGCGGTTGCTGTTGGCGGGGCTGTGGTCGTCGCGGTTGGGGCTGGCTGACCCGGGCTCCCCCCCCACTCACCAGGTACCCCCCCCCACCCCGAGCTGCTGCTGGCCGTACTGTTGCGGTTGCTGTTGGCCGGGCTGTGGTTGTCGCGGTTGGGGCTGGCTGACCCGGGCTCCCCCCCCCCACTCACCAGGTACCCCCCCACTCACCAGGTACCCCCCGGAGCTGCTGCTGGCCGTGCTGTTGCGGTTGCTGTTGGCCGGGCTGTGGTCGTCGCGGTTGGGGCTGGCTGACCCGGGGTCCCCCTCATTCACATAGCGCCCCAGCCACTCGGCCGTCCGCTCGGCGGGGGTGTGGGGACTGGGCTGCCGCCCGGGGTACCCCGCCTGGGGAGGAAACAACACGGTCACTGGCTGTCGTGGCAAACTACATACATGTGGCAACTTCATGAATATGTGGCATACAATGTAAGTGACATATACACATATATACAGTAATGGACACAAGTGGGCTTGTCGAACTTATCATGACTGAACAGTCAATGCTTCAGTTGGGGAATAGACTTGTTTCTATAAAAGAAACTCGTGCCTATTGACATCTTGTTATACCATTACTTTGCTATCGATTAGTTGGAAGGCTGGAAGTTATCTTAAATCAAAACATACATTTCCCAGTTCCCTTTTTTTTATGGACACAAAAACCTCAAGATAAACCCCTGGTCTACCAGGCCACACTGCTTATTCCTTTCCCCTCCGTTCCCCAGTTTGATATCGATCCCGGGACATCCCCGCCACCCTGTCGCCATGGCACCACCACCCCCAACACCCTGTCGCCATTGTACCACCACCCCCAACACCCATTGTACCCCCACCACTCCTACCGTCCCCATCTCCCTCCCCTGGCTGGTTCCATCGACACCCCCGGCCAGCCCTGCCCACCGGGGTGTCACCGTCACGCCACCGCGGCCCCCCCCCACCGCCGGGGTCACCTACCCCCCCTTTCACCTCCTCCGTGGTCACCCCCCCCCCACCGTGGTCACGCTCCCCCTCACCATGGTCACCCCCCCCCCTCTCCCACCGGGGTCTGACCAGTCCGCCAGTGTCGCTGGGTTCAATGTCCTCAAAGGACGTGGAAATAAAAAATAACGGATTTCTCCCGGATCAACATTCCATTTTAATCGACAGGAATATTCAGGAAAAGTCCCAAAAAAACAAAGTTCTGACCACCACAAAAGGTAATGATCAATAAATGAAGCGAGATAATTGGATTTAGCTGCAATGAGCTGATGTCTGAATACTGACCAACCAATGCCGGGGGTTTGACCAGATCCCGACAGGGACTGAAACACTTCACAGTCTCCAGGTCGTGTCTCCTTCATC